>JAZDUH010000420.1:2522500-2648064 GCA_036419115.1 Scarus forsteni
AGGGGCTGCAGTTGAAGGCCACTAGAAGCGCTATGGCGACGTATTTTTAATGCAATCACTGGATTCATAAATTTTTCGGGGACTAATTTTTTTGCCCTAGGCGTTCGCGTTTATCTCAAGTTGAAGGCACGCAATTTGGGGTTAAAGAGGAGCAAGAATAATAATAATAATAATAATCCGAGCGATTCCAATAGGGCCTTCGCCGACCCCTACGGGTCGCGGCTCGGGCCCTAATTACAGACCACCATGTTAAGGGTAAAGGCTATAAGACCATCTCCAAGCAGATTGATGTTCCTGTGACTACAGCTGCACAGATGATTCAGAAGTTTAAGGTCCACAGGACTGTAGCCAACCTCCCTGGACGTGGCTGCAGGAGGAAAACTGACGACAAACTGAGGAGACGGATAATACGAATGGAAACCAAAGAGCCCAGAACAACTTCAAAGAGATTAGAGGAGAACTCCAAGGTGAAGGTACATCAGAGTCAGATCACACCATCCATCACTGTTTGAGCCAAAGTGGACTGAATGGAGGACATCATTGTTGAAAGCAAATCATTAAAAAGTGAGACTGGAATTTGCCAAAATGCATATTGACAAGCAAGGGCGTAACCATGGTATAGATATTAGGGGGGTACAAATATGAATCCTTCCCCAGATATTACTTTTTCAAGTGCATTTCCCACAATTTAAAATTTCCGTATATTGATAAAGATTTGCTCATAGAACACAGTTTTGAGGAATACATTGGCCATTTGAATTAACATTTCAAGAAGAGTCTGAAAATTCTCTGACATAGCAGCAAATAGGATGGCTTCCAATGAGGAAAACTTTCATACCTAAAGCGTTTTGATTTAAATATTGCGATTGAAACAATAAAATGTACTATGGACTTTTAAGTAAGTCAAAGTGAATTCACATTTTGTTGATTTGTCTCAAAATAAATTCCTGCACATTTACACTGGAAAGTTTTATGTGAACGAAATCATAGATTAAATAAAAATTAAATGTTAATTATTGGTGTTAATTGACTACCAGGCAACAAAACACATAAACAAGTGATGCCTGAGTCCGGTCTGAGTGATATGGTTGAAAAGTCTATCACAATAATGACATGTCCTTTTTTTAGTATTCATGAAATATAGGCAAAAAACTTTTCACTTCTTTAATTGGAACTTAATCACTTTGTCAGGTAATAGTTGACATAACATTACAGACTTACAATTCAATGACCTGTGCAATCTATTAAAATCCAATACAACTCTGCTATAAATTCATATGTTACAAAGCTCCTTCATTTTCATTTTTTGTTAAAGTTAATACAGATTGATAATACTTCATTTTCTCTATTATAGAAAGGTGCTCCTAATATTGTCCACTCAATTCAAATACATGAGGGGGGCTCTTCTCTGGATGTGTGTGGCTGGTCTTTTTTTCCTCTACACTGCTCCCTAACAGGTCAAAACAACAAAGAACGGTGTATAAAACAAGTAATTAGTAAACTATTTTAGAAAAAAATTAAATAAATGTGTTGGCAGTAACAGCAATGAGTAGGCTAGTGCCCTCTGATGCTCTTTTATATTGATTAAAAAAATACAATGAATGAATAAATGTAAATAATCTACATCTACAGTATCTACTTTAATTACCACATAGGCATGAAGTCCCTCTGAAAATGGGATGTCACATCTCAAGAGGCCTTTAACAAATTTATACTTAATGGAGACAAATATGGTTGGGATGCACTTGTGGTCTGGGCACCATGAATTCATCACTACCATAAATTTATTTTCAGTAAGAATATCATTGCTTATACTTCAATGATCACCACAACCATTCAGACATGAGGACCCTCCTGAAAATGAGATGTAGCATCTCAAGAGGCTAACCTCTAATAAATCAGATGACAGGTCTATGGTTCATGGACCTGTCCCTAACTTTAGTTCTTATTTTAGTCCACGTGTCTCCTCTTACCTCCCTTCCTTTGCCCTCACACCCAACACAGCATCGTGTGGATTTGCTGTTCATCATGAGACATTCAAGATTTCCTGCTGCTTAACAGAAGGTTTTTTCTTGAGCCATGATGGAGGGATTCATGATTGGTCATATGGATTCATGTTGGTGTTGGATGGATATGTTTGTATATATATGTATATGTGTATTTTATATGTATATATGTATCTATGCATATATGTGTATCCATAAAATGAAGAGCTTTATGCTCTATTGTAAAGTGTCTGAGATAACACTTGTTATGAATTAGCTCTACACAAAGATTGATTGATTGATTGATTGAAATAATATAACGAATGGATGAATAGTAACTGGTCTACATGACTGCATAGATTTTAAATGAAACAGGCTAACTAAAATTTATTGTAATCTGAGATAAGTTTTGTCTCACATAACGCACTCACATACTCATTCCTGTTACCCATTTTCATTCTTCCTACCAAATGTTCTTTTTTCTGATTATTTAATTGTTACTTCAAAATAAACTGTATATTTACATTTATATAAGTTCCAACAGCTGTCTGGTTGCTTAATGAACTACATGCTCAATTTTTGGATTAAATTTATTTTTTATGTCCTATAAAGGAAAAGTTTGGATTTGCATTCTCAGAAAAATACAACTCTGGTAAAAATAATCATCTTTTGTCATAAATATTAGTATTTTCATCATGTAACCAACCATTTCTTCTAAATTAACTCTTTTTTTAAGGGAAAACATCGTATGTGATTGATATTCTTTTAAACATGGTTTTAAAATGGCATTTGAGTTTTGGTAACAGCAGAGAAAAAATTGCAATGATAATAAACTTTTAAAAGTTGCAATAAATTAAATAAAGTAGCCTGAGATTGACCAGTACTCATTTTGAATGAGTAAATGTGTATATTTCTAAATTCTAAATTGAAATGGAATGAAAAATTAAGTTTAATTTTGAAGAGTTACAACAAGCAAATTGCAGTCTTTTGGCAGAATGACCCAAATAATGTTATCACGCTGTTTAGAGGCTCATATTACAATGCTTCACCTGTTCATCTTCAGAGCAGGTATCATTGGACTAAAAAAATAATGACTGAGCAAAATTAAATGGATGCATTGTATATTCTGCTTTTATTGCTGCTAGTGCTATTTGCTTTAACCTTACCAAGCCTGTTTAAGTGCCAAGTGAAGTATAAAACCATCAAACAATATCTTTCTCTCTAACACACACGCACACACCCCAAAGTATATGGTTGTTACGCCATAGTTGACAAGCCTTCTGGGAGAATGTCCTTTGGACAGATGAGACAAAACTGGAGCTTTTTGGTATGTCACATCAGCTCTATGTTCACAGACACAAAAATGAAGCATACAACGAAAAGAACACTATACCTACCGTGAAACATGGAGGAGGCTAAGTATTGTTCTGAGGCTGTTTTGCTGCATCTGACACAGGGTGTCTTGAATCTGTGCAGGCAAAATGAAATCTCAAGACTATCAAGACATTCTGGAGTGAAATGTGCTGCCCAGTGTCAGAAAGCTTGGTCTCAGTCACAGGTCATGGGTCCTCCAACAGGATAATGAGCCAAAACATACTGCTAAAAACACCCAAGAATGGCTCAGAACAAAACATTGGAGGAGGCAGTCCAAGAGAATTTTTTTTAAATACAAACTAATGAAACTGGCCTGGACAAAAATGATGGTACCCTTAGCTTCATGTTTTGTTGTACAACCTTTTGAGTCATATCACTGCAATCAGGGGATTTCTGTAACTCTCAGTGAAACTTCTGCACCTGTCCACAGGTGTCTTGGCCCACTTCTCATGAGTAAACTGCTCCAGCTGTCTCAGGTTTGAAGGGTGTCTTTTCCAGACTGCAAGTTTCAGTTCCTTCCACAAATGTTCAACAGGATTCAGATCGGGGATCATAGCAAGAGTTGTCTCAGGACACTTCTTTAACAGAAGGGTACCATCAATTTTGCACACATCTGTATACACCTGTGGCAAAGATGGCAAACAGTAAACTCATGAAACTGTCACAACCTCGGCCTCAGTCTGCCACGCTCCAGTCTCAGCCTAATCAGCTCAAGTCCTGTCACCTGTGCTCTTGCTCACACCTTCACCTCATCTGCCGCAATCAAGCCACCTACTTAAACCTTTAGCTCCACACTCACTCTGTGTCAGACTGTTTTCGCTCACATGCCAAGAATTACAGACCTACTATACGGACTGATCACTCGTTGCCGACCTGTTCTGTCCCTGTTTCCGCCTTTATCGCCTGATCCTCGGCTTGATGACAAGGTACTGACCCGTTTCTGTCCTGCACCTACAGCAGCCTGATCTTGGACATTCTGAACCATCCCCTGTGATCAAAGACGAAGTGAGTCCAAGCCTGCTTTCACTCAAAGACTTTAAGTTGCCTTTTGTGTGAGCAGAGCAACCTCACCTTTCAGTTGCTTAAGTCGCAGATTAAGGAGAAACCCTTCAATTTTGAGGAGCTCATGTGGGATACCACATGCCTCATGCACTTGGCTCTCCTGCTGGCTATTTTGCCAAAACCAACAAGGCCACCATTCTTCACCATCTGCTGAGGGACAGAGATGAGGACGTACCCTACCCGAAGGATGCCCCTTACATCCAGGATGGAAATGCCTTTTTTTACATGTTGTCCATCCTCCCACTGACCTTTGTGGAGATTTCTCTGCAGCTCCTGGACCTAATGGTTGCCAAGCACCATTTTGTGTTCTCCACAGATTGCTACGGGCCAGATTCCACCAAAGCCCAGGAGAGGCTCAGACGTGGCTCCACTGAGAAATATATTATTGAAGGTCCAAAAACCCGCAGGCCTTATGACTTCAAGTCATTTCTTGGCAATGACCAATGACCAGCTATGTGACCTGCTTCTCAAGGTCTGGGGGAGCAATGAGGCAGCATCCCGGATTGAGAAAAGCATGAAAGTAGTGGTGTGTGTTGACGGGAAATCCTTTGACCTCACCTCAAAAAATGGAAAAGTAAGTTGATGGAAGGCTTAGTAACCTGTACAGTTAGCTACCTTACACACAATGTTTAGGAAAAATATTGAGGTTCTTCAATGATAGAACAAATAGCTCGGGAATTGTGAATATTCTAATTGTGAATATTCTTGAATTCACACATGTGCAATCACCAACCATATTTTGAGAGAAGTCATGCAGTTCTTGTATTTTATTACACTGTGTCATAGTTAGGGGTGGACTTACCATTAGGCAAACACAGGCAATTGCCTGGGGCCCCAAGATGTCCAGGGGCCCCCAAACATCTCACAAAAATGTATTATTAAAGTTTTCTTTGATTCAGAGCAGTTATTATTTTAGTCTTAATTCACACGCTGTAGTCTGAAGTAGAGGAGATCAACATCCATATTTTATCATTATTTTGTCAGTAGACCTCATATATTTGAAGTCATTGGCTTTATGTTCAATCATGATATCCTGATAAGTCCTTTAATTCATAACTTTTCAAACCTTATGACACTTTGTACAAAAAGCTTAAGGCCCATGCACTGGATAATTTTGCATGTGCATGATAAACTTCTTATTTATTTTTTGCCGATGTCGCATTTAGATTCAAAATCTTTTATTGGTCATACATTTTATTCCCTGGATGTGGAGGACATATTAACATGGGTATGTAACTTGTAACTTAAGCTGTCAGATAACTGTAACAGATTTCAAAAGCAGGACTAATTAACACACTCGCCTTCTGTCAAAACTGAACTATATCACAGAATTTAAGGGAATTCATTTAGTTTTGATAAGTTACCTGGTACAAGACTAATAATAAAAATGTATCAGCATGCTGAAAACCAATGAAATACTGAGTTACTGACCCTGTTTACTTTTCATATAATTATTTCATCTAATTTAATTTTAGTTATTTTTTATTTTATTAACTACCCTCCATTTCTTCTTCTTCTGCCCCTTTTTCCCCTCTTCTTGTTTGATATCTGTAAGCTCCTTGTTTTTTTTTTCTCCCATAAGTTGGAAAAATGAATAAAAGTAATTTAAAAAATGTATCAGCACAGCACAGAGAAGGGCCCCACTGACTGGGTTTGCCTTGGGCCCCCATATGAGTAGATCCGCCCCGGTCATAGTATTAAGATTCTTTATTTATTATAGGTCCAGACCTCTGAGATCTATGAACTGCGGTCCAACCAGGAGGAGACAGAAAGCTGTGATGTCCTGTACCTTCACCAGGCTGTCAAATGGGGGTACAAGTCCTGTGTGGTGAGGACACCTGACACAGACATCCCGATGATCCTCCTCTACCATGCCAGCAAAATCAAACTCTCCATCTACCTGGACCACGGCTCTGGAAAACGTCGCACCATTATAAATGTCAAAGAACTGTCTGACTCAATGGGTTCTGATTACCGCAGCACCCTGCTGGGATTCCATGTATTCACCGGGGAGGACTGGTATACCAGCGCCTTCAAAGGCAAAGGAAAGGTGAATCCCCTTAAGAAGCTACAGCAGAATCCCAAACTCCAGAGTGCTTTTGGGCATCTTGGCACAGACTGGCTGGTCACTGATGAGCTGCAAAATGAGATGAAGAAATTCACATGCATTATGTATGGCCAACCACACATTACATCGGTCGATGCAGTACGAGCCAAGATGCTGAGGAAAATGGTTGGTTCTGAAAAAGTCCTCGACTCAAAGTCTAAAGTTGACCTTGAACGCCTGCCTCCCCCCAAAGTCTGTCTCATACCACATGTGCAACGGGCCAACTACAGAGTGGCCTGCTATAAGGGAGCAGATAAGGCAAGATTAGAAAGCCCCAAAGCGTATGACCCAAGGATGGGCTGGGAGAAGACAGGAGAGGAAGAGGTGTTGGAACCCATCTGGACAATTGGACCGATCCTACCGCCTTCTGTTGTCGAGGTACTGGCTCAAAACAGAGTCAGAAGAGCAGGCAGCTCTTGACAGGAAAGCTGAGTCCGACAACAATAACTTGCCTGGCGGTGAAGAGGATGGAGAGTATGAGAGCAATGATGAGGACATAGAATTGGAAATTGGAGAAATAGATATTGAAGATCTCTTAAATGATGATGATGATGAAAGTCAAATGTAATGAATAACTATCTCATTGGATTTCTTGTGTCAGAATTGTTGGAGAAAAATGTGTTCATTTTTCTCTGTAAGATGTTTACAACAAAAGTTACGCCACTTTCTCAATAGCATTTCAAGTTTTCTGGTACGGGTCGGGTGCAGTAAAGGAGTAAAAATGAAGCCTTTTGGACATCATTTCAACTTGGTTCCTGGCAAATTCTTATAAAGACACTGTAAGGATGAATAAAAAAAGGTATACATTTGTCTTTGTATGCTGTTAACTCCCATAGTTATGCCTATATTTACACATCATTTCTATTTTTCCGGTTTTGGGCTAGGTACAGTAAAGGGTTAAAAATGAAGGCTTTTGGACAAAGTTTCAGCTTGGTATTCAATGTAATCTTTAAATAGACACTGAAAGGATTAAGAAAAGACTAGTGGTGAATAAAAATTCAACCTGTGAGCTTGAAAAAATTAAAAGATAAATGTCAAAAATAACTATTCCAATAAAGCTTTCCTTTGGGTCAAAATTATATGAGAAAATGTAATGGTTTGTCTCTGTATGCTGTTTACATCAAGAGTTAGGGCCTATTTCTACATCATTTTTCTATTTTTTCTTTTTTTTGACAGGGGGGGGGTTGGATGCAATGAAGCACAAAAAAATAGCCTTTGGCACCCTATTTCAGCTTGGTGACCACCACATTCTGAAAATAGACACTCTAAGGAGTTAGAAAAAAATCAGATGGGGAAAAAAACCCAGAGGGGTGCGCGTGGACCCCCCTTTCCATCTGGACTATCAAATGATGGGGCAGCTTGGGCCCACAGTAATGTCATGGTCTGATTTGTTTGTTGAACATGAAGAAGTATGCCACCTGTAAGGAACACATTTTGATGTTGCAAAATGGGAACAGAGGAAGAGCAAGCCTGGTGTGTTTTCTTTGACTACTATGTTACATGCCAGTGAGATAAATCAGTGATCATTGTACTCACAGGTTCTTTCATTTTGTTCTTTTAGGGGTCCTGCACTCTTAATCTGCATCAGAATACATTTTTTGGTCATGAATTTAAAGATCCTTGTTTCTATAACACCATATATCATGTGCTAGGGGTGTCAAACTTAATAACAGCAGGACCTGGATTAAGGTCTAACCTGAGCGTCCAAAGTCAAATTATGACTCAAAACTTCAAATGTTGAGTATAAAAGGTCAATCTACAGGAATATGAAGTCAAAGGAAGTATCGAAAAAAAGAAAAAATGTAAATTAATAACAGAAAAAGGTTTAACCATAAATAATTTTAAATTATGAATCTCAAAGCTCAAAACATCCCACAATGGGTCAAAATTGTGAGTTAAAATGCTGAAAATATGAATTAGAAAGTCAAGCTCAATCAAAATGTTTACTTTTCTAACAATTATTGTGTTGTCTTTTTTATACTTGAGGAAATATGCAGACTGATGGGCCAGCAATAACAGAAATATCAGATAAGGCTGGAGTTTGAAATCTCTGCCACAAATTATCATAATTATCATGATAATCTTTTATTCAACCAGTGAGTTAGTAAAGAACATGTTCATATATACACTAACAGTAATGCTATGCTATATGACATGGACTAACAGGATGGACATAGTTATATACTGTGCTTCAAATTAGATATTATTGGCATCTAAGTCGGGCCTACTGTTTTCTTGTGTGGCTTTCGACAGGTGTCAGGCTGCTCCCTAATCCAGTTTGGCATTTTTACAGCCACTATGGGGTTTGGATATTCAGGAGGCTGTCCATTCACAAAATGCTCCATGAAAGTTGAAAACAAAATGAGTTTAAACTGCCTTTTTGGGACACTATGACACTATGTGTCAGGATTTTGTCCCTTTGCAATTCTAAAAGCTCAGTATAACTTTCACGGTTCGTACCAAAAACCCCTGACATAACTCAAAAATGAATGACGACGAGACAGCTGAAGGCAATCAGATGGGATTTAATTTGTAGCGCGTGAGTGACAACATTTCAACAAGAAGCTGGATGCTGTACTGAAGAGGGGTTATGTTTTCTCTCTTTTATGAGAGTGTCAAGGAAGGTGTGTGTGTGTTGACCTCCGTACCTCGGTGTCTTGGAATGAGCCAGACTGAGCTGGTATGGAAGATGTCCCTCAATTGATAAGAGGTCGAGAGACAGCCTCCATACGAGGTCAGATACGGAGGTGAGTGAATCAGTACATGAGGCATGTGCTTAAGGGGTGTCTAAAGTATGTGGATGAGTGTTGTGTGTGTGTCAGATGTATGCATAAGCTAGACAATGATTACAAGCATGATTATATGACAGGATTGGAGCAGGGTTATAAAGAGACAAATACATGAAAAGATTATATACAATATGTACAAAAGTTGAAAACATAAAATATGTACAAAGGTCAAATTATTCTTCACAGGTTTATACTGACCATAACAGGTTTATGGTGACTTTAAAGGGACAAGAGAGTGGCACCCACCTGATATACCTACTAGTATTCTATGTATCTGTTTTTCTCATTTACATTTTTTTCTGCTCTTTTTCATTCTGTGTAATTATTCCTTAACGTACTGGTCCATAATTTACGTATTTTAATTTATTTTTCAATATGGATGATTCCCCTATTTCATGTTGAATGCACTGTTTGTGGACTGGGCTGTTTCTGTGCGTGGGGTCGGTATGGGGGCTCTGGCGATGGGGCGTGCCTGTCTCATCGAGGGGTCATGTCTGGGTCTGGGGTGTTGCTGATGGAGGTGTTGAGGTGGCGGTTGGGGGGACTTTTGATGGGTGTTTGCTGGGATGCAAGGCCTATGGCTCCCCCCTCTTCCCTTAATTCCTCTCCACTCCCCCCAACCAAAACAAAAAAACAAACAAACAAACAAAAACTACATATCAAAACCAAAACAAACAAAACTCTATGCGATTTTAATGCACCTCATGTATCAAAGGTCAAACCTCTGGCACAACTTCACCAACTTCCAAGGTGCTTGGAGATAAAGTCTTGAAGAGATCAAAAGAGCTCCAGCAAAACACTTCTAGTTCAAGAAACAACTTTATTAGACCGGCGCGTTTCAGCTTGTGGCCTTCATCAGGGTCATCAGAAATGCATTAAAAACAACACTTATTAAGGGTAGAGTTGAAATTGAAAAAAAGTTTGGAATGATCAAACATTTCCAAGAATTAGCCAGTCATGTGAAGCTACAATCTGAGACAGCCTATGGATTGGCTGTAGGGGTGTGTCAGTTGAGTCACCGTGTGATTTTTGACCAGTGAGCTGCTGGCAAGGGGTGAGGGGAAGGCCCAATCCCAAACCGCCCCCTACACACTACCCCTTCACTAATGAGTGTCACTCCAAATTGAGTCACACTCGTAGATATGGAGGGCACTTCCACTGAAGGGGGAGGGTATGTAAAAAAGACGGGCAGGAATGGGAGGCCCTCTTCACTTCACCGGAAAAGGAAAACTTCGTGGCCATGGCAACAGAAAGACGCCCCGTGTAAGGCTGTTACACTGTGGCAAAGATTATGACCCGCTAGGACATGAGTTACGTTATAGCCTAATTCAAATAATGTAAGCGATTCCACATGTCTTTCAATCCGATTACCATCTGACAATTCAATCAAAGAAATGAATAAATGCTGCCAATTGTGCTCACATTTTATGGCGCCAGGGCTGCACAATCATATCAAACGTCAGCATGAATTGTTTGTTTCGTTTTAACTTTAAAACCACGCTTTATGTGATTTTCAGTGTGAAAAAGGTGTGGGGAACATATTGACACCTGGGCACTTACATTCATGTTGTTTCCTCTCCCATTTAGACGTTGCACTTCCTGCCAAAGTCGATGGAAGCCTGCATCGATGCAGACTCGCTGTTTAAGGGCTGAACGGTCCACTCCCCCTCCGCACTCCGTGGAATGGGACAGCCCTTAATATGGCCGACCCTCCGTGCGGACGTGCAAACGGAGGGGTAGTGGGTAGGGAGAGTGTGTAGGGGGCGGTTTGGGATTGGGCCGAAGTGTCCAAAGGGAAGTATCATCTGCACCATTTTGGTTAAAAGGCTTGAGAGACGGCTTCCATTGGATGGTGCTGGCACTGGCAGCCATTTTAAGATGCTAGTCGAGCAGAGGATCAGTGTAACATTATGTATCTACAAAAAGGACCATATAGGGTAACACAGGGATATACAAAATTTGTGATTAAACAAATTCTGTACAAAAGTTAAAAATGAATGAACATAAGAACATGGACATATACATACATACATATATTCATACATATATACATGCATACATTTATAGGTCTTTAAAACACACAAAAAACTCAAAAGATATGATAAAAAAATATATTGTTAAGCAGTGTAGTAGTGTAAAATACTTTCTACAAATATTAAAACCAAATTTAAATAAATTGGCTACAAAAATCATTCACTGAAAAGTCCTCGTTCATTTCCCTTGGATATAAGCTTTTTAAATAAAATATCCAAAATGCTCCTTTTTTTCCTCATAAGATCAATATTGCCACCTCTTTTATTTGTTTTATGTCTTCTATGCCAAAGAAAAACAGTGATGAAGTGGGACGTTTTACCTCATTAAAGTTTCTCGCAACAGGAGTAGTTTTGTCATTTCTTTTAATTGCACTCCTGTGTTCAGTGATGCATTTCCGAAGGGAACGAGATGTTTCTCCAACATCTATTTTGTTGCAGGGACATTGTATAATATAAATCACATTTTTGGATTACATGTTAGAAAGTGTTTAATACAATTGTTTTTCCATTTATTGGATGGTTAAAAAATTGTAGTTTTTTTTAGTGTATTGACAATTTATGCAGGTACTGCACTTAAAATTGCCATGAAGAGGAGTTGTATTGCCACTTTTGTTTGTAATAGGCCTAATAATAAATAATGAAGTTATTTCTTGAACTACAAGTGTTACTGGAGCTCTTTTGACGTCTTCAATGCGCCTCTTGTACCGTTTTTAATGCACTACATTATAATAAAGGCGCGCACACACACACACACACACACACACACACTAACAATCACAGACACAATCACAAAACGACTTGGCGCATGACCATCAGCTCAATGTGCCCAAAAATCCAGAAGTTTTCCGATAGACTCTTTAGAAGCCTAAGGATGAGATCATAAATATGAAATTAGTGCAAACACGACCTAGTTGTGCGAGTATTTTATGATGTAATCTTTCTTGTTACCCGCAACTTTATGAGACACAAATATATTTCATGAAAAATGAATTTTACTAACTTCAGAAAGTCCATCATCTTTCAAAAAATAAGTACTTGTCAACAAAATCAGCCAAGCAAATGGAGTTGGGAAATGGATGTTTGTAGCATTATTTCTCTGTTGTAACAATGACTTTTGAATAAATCATTTAAAGCTTGTTTATCACCAGGTGCTGCCAGGTAGGATTCTGATTGGCAGCAGCTGTCAGCATTGTAGGTGGTGTTTTACAAACCCAAGTTGCAGTATTATTTGTGTGAGTGAGTCCATCTCCAAACTCAAGGCCAAGATCCAAAAAATTAGGGATGTCAGAAACGGGATCACACCCTAAGAAGACCATTTTATCACCCTGTCAGTGCATAGAAACTACAGGCAGTGAGTTCAGAGGTAGAATAAATGTAGGAGAAATTTGATAATAATGTTTAATTCATGACGGAAAATATAGTTGACCATATTAACCCTCTTTAAATTCTTAAATTTAAAGACCATCTTGTCATCAAAACCTCACAAACTATACATTTGATCATAAACACTAATATGACATGAAACCTACTGCGGACATTTTTGTCAAAGAATAGTAATTTTTCAGTTTTATTCATGAATCATTTTGGTTGTGTAAATACATATGACTTTTTCATTCATTCATTCATTTTCTATATCCGGCTATCCCTTCCGGGGTTGCGGGGGGCTGGAGTCTATCCCAGCTATCATCGGGTGAGAGGCGGGGTACACCCTGAACCGGTCGCCAGTCGATTGCAGGGCCACATAGAGAGACAGACAACCATTCACGCTCATACTCATACCTAAGGGCAATTTAGAGTCACCAATTAACCTAATGAGCATGTTTTTGGTCTGTGGGAGGAAGCCGGAGTGCCCAGAGAAGAACATGCAAACTTCACACAGAAAGGCCATCCCGTCCCGACCAATAGTCCTCTCCCGAATCTTCTTGCTGTGAGGTATGCGCTCTACCAGCTGCACCACCATGCCGCCCAAGTGACTTTTTGAAATCTGGAAATCTGATTTTGTTTTCTCTTAAAGGTCAAAGAAAAAGAAATGCACAATTTTACTAGCCTTCAAGTTAGTTAAGGATAAAAACCATGTCCACTTCCAGAAACTGTTTGGAAAATATCTAAGATGATTTATGCCCCACTATTTAGAACAAAATAATTTGATCAACTTATACCTAATCAATATTCAGCCATTGTGATTTTTCAAAAAAACACATCTTTCCTTTAATTTATTTCTAAATAACAATTTGTATTCTTCAAACACAGCTTTGAATATGTCAAAATTGGCAATAACGGATTTATAGGATTACTGATTTTAACTCTTAATGACCATTCTCTATCCCATTTTTCTCCAAATTAAAACACATTGTTACAGATATTGACACCATTATATCCCGCTTAACGTGATCTGAAAAGATGGAGCGTATTATTGCTAGGAAACAATACAGATTACATCTGTCCCGTGAGGTGGTCAGCACAGTGACACACAGCGTGGCCTCCAATGCACTCCAATAGCACCTGCGCTCTCTCAGTTGCTGTCTCCGCCACTGGGTCTTTCCAGCACACCTTGGCCACGATGGCGGGGATCAGTCAGACCACATAATCAGCACATTTAAAGGACATGAAAGGCATCCATTTGATTGGTGAAGACAGCACTCAGCTGTGTTAAACCTACTCACGCCTTGTCTCCTCACTCTCTGGCACTTGCGCAGGGGAGCAGGGACGGAGGCATGGGTGCACTGTGCCGGAAACGTGAAGGTGCAGCTCAGGGCGGGTGCGGCATAGGGCAGGTACGCCACACCTGAGCCTGATCTACGAAATTAGAGCTCATTAACTTATCATTCAAGCACAAGAAAACAGAGGCATTAAATGTTAAATATTTTGCTCTTTTTAACCAGTTTAAAGTGGCTTTAGATGTCCACAAAACATTCTTTGAAGATGCTTATCATAAAAATCTACTTAGATTGGACCTACTGTAGCAGCAGTTATATCTAGACATGTTACTTCCACATGAGCCACCCGTGGATCAAACAGCAGCTGTCTTAAGGTGTATCCCCCATCTGGAGGGTTGTCATATCCCCTCATGACATCATTTTTATTTTAGTAGTTTTTAATATTACTGTTTGAATGCCATTTTCCAAACAGAGTCCAAACAACATAACAAGTGTGGGGAATTTTCCCATGTTGGAAGACTTTGTTGATAGGCTGTGGACACATATTTTTAGGTGCCCCGTGCTTCCTTTTGGACACTATAAAATCTAGCTGAGGATATTTTGGTCTTTTTTTAAGCTATGGTATTTATTTTTGCACTAGTGTGCATTTTACCCACTTTTCTTAATACAAGCAGTGATGTTGGGAACTCTAAGATGACCACTGTTTCTGTACTAAGTAATCTAATGTATGACTATTTCCAAACAGAATCAGATTAAAGTCACTTGTTCAATTCACTGTGTATTACTATTATTCTCATTTTCCTTGGTAAAAAGATATTTTGCTTTCTTCTTGCTTCCTGGTCAGTGACATCACATATGCCACCAGTGACATTTTCAGCTTGAGGACACGAGTCGTCCCTTGAATTTGCAGCTAGTGACTCAAACATAAACAACAATGGGGGGAGAAGAGAGATGCATGTTTTCTAACAGGAAATTACTGTCACTATTTTAAGCTTTTGTCAGCTAAAGATGACAGTATTTATGTACACTCTGTGCTGGTGACAAATACTTATCTCGCTTCAAAAACACTAATGCAGGAGGTCCCCCATCACCCTAACAACAAGCTGGACTTCAGTGCATAACCACAGACTGTAAAAAACATGGACGCCATGTCGCTGGGCTCAAATTGAAGCCTCCACTAAAACTGCTCCCCCTGGTGACTGGCTGCAGTATAGGTCAAATTTCCATCTCCCCCATTCATCTGAACGGGCCGAAGTGAAACTTCAAAAAATTATTACACCCCGTAGAAATATTTCTCCCATCCGTATGCTGTGGTGATATGAAAGTATTATTGGGCTGCATGTTTTCCAAGTCCTCTTTTTTCTGAAAAGTTTCTTTTTTATAAGTTATTAGAGTTTTAAAATAACTGCGGTTTATGGCAGCTTCACAATGATTGTGTACGGCGTATGCTGCGGAGTGTTGCGACCGTTTACGACAGCTGCATCCGGATTACGGCCCAAATTCTCTACTGGCTGCACAATGGCAGCGCCCTGACGGGGGATATTTAGGCTTCAAATCCGTTACATGGTAGAAGGCGGAGCCACGCTATCCAGTTCTTATAATACATCCATGTGCATAACCAGCAAGTAGGGAAAGTTGAGGAAGTTGGTTGGTCAGTAGCCTATGTTGTAGAGGAAATGCTGCCCTCGAGCACAGTTGTCTACTTAGATAGATAGATAGATAGATAGATAGATAGATAGATAGATAGATAGATAGATAGATAGATAGATAGATAGAATACTGGTATCAGGGCCTCTTCCTCTCTATATACAGTACATGCTGCTTCCTGACATATGTGTGAGTGTGATGGTATGTTCACGACCACTAATATATATGAAATGTGAGTGTGAAAGAGCTCAGGGGAAGGTGATGGCGGCCTCACAGCAAGCATACTCATGTTTCTGGGATCATTTGGTCTTTAAGGCTCTGTCTCCTTGGAAGGTCTGGTCCGTTTAAATCCTCCTAACAACTATGGCTTACTAAAGGTCTAAATTATTTTGTCTCTTTCATGGTGTACACAGTCCAGCTTTTGGATGTTTTTTGGTAGTGCTGTTAAAACAGATATCAAATGGACCAATGAAATGATTACTGAGAGGTGGAATGTGACAAAAACAGTTTAAGAAAAGCCTGATTTGATAAGAATTTACATCAAATAATAATTATCACAAAATCAGTTAAATATCAGTCCATCGGTCACATTTTCTGAGTTAATGGCAACTTTCCTTAAATTAGGTTTTTATATCAAAAGGACCATAATTTAGAAGCAAATATTTATAAGAAATCATTTTTGTCTGTTTATATGTTAGAGTCTGAATTAAAATATATGTGAGATAAATTCTTCCTTTATCTGGAAAAGTTTCATACATTCATCATTTAATATGGTTTGTTATAATGCCAATCAATGAATGCCAGAGTTTAATGAAAAAATAAAACCAAACTAGACAATTCCCGCGGGAATCGTGAGTGGGGCTCGGGCCGCTGCCGGGATGTATCTTTTTAATACAGGCCAGCCTCAAGCAGCATTTCAGCTGGATGACATGCTGGAATAGTTCTGAAGATGGCAGGAGACTTCATTCAGGTGTTACAGTCATGTGTGGCCTGATTAGCTGATGATCAACACCTGGCACCTGACCTTGAGCTGTGTTAAAGATTACATTTATAAGTGTGTCTATAAATGAGTTATTACTGATTGTTCATGTCAGAAAAATGCTTTATAAATGATGAACTCAGTATTTACCCATCCTTTACTAATATGCTTATTAATGGTTATTGAAACATTTACTAATCCTTTACTAATATGGATATTAATAATGAATAAAACATTTATAAGTGTGTCTATTAATGAGTTATTACTGATAATTCATGTAAAAAATGCTTTATAAACGATGAATTATGTCTTTATTAATCCTTTACTAATATGCTTATTATTGATGACTGAAACATTTACTTATCCCTTACTCATATGCTGATTAATGATGAGTAAAGCATTGAAAAGTGTGTCCATAAATGAGTTATTACTGATTGTTCATCTCAAAAAATGCTTTATTAATGATGAATTCAGTATTAAATACTCCTTTACTAATATGCTTATTAATGATAAGTAAAACATTCACTAAGCCTTTATTAACATGCACATTAATGATAAGTAAAACATTTACTAATCTTTTGCTAATATACTTATTTATTATGAGTAAAACATTTACTTATCCTTTTCTCATATGCTGATTAATGATGAGTAACACTTCTATAAGTGTGTCTATAAATGAGTTATTACTGATATTTCATGTCAGAAAAATGCTTTATAAATAATGAATTCAGTATTTACTCATCCTTTACTAAGACGCTTATTTATGATTAGTAAAACATTTCCTAATCCTTTACTAATATGGATATTAATAATGAGTAAAGCATTTATAAGTGCGTCTATAGATGAGTAATTACTGATTATTCATGTAAAAAAGTGCTTTTTAAATGATGAGTTAAACATTTACCAATCTTTACTAATAAGCTTATTAACAATGAGTAAAACATTTCCAAGTGTGTCTTTAAATGTGTGATTACTGATTATTCATGTCAGAAAAAAGGTTTATAAATGCTGAGTTCAGTATTTACTAATCCTTGACTAATATGCATAGTTTTTGGAGGATTACTTGCCCTGTAAAATGTAAGCCCTGCGGGCTTACAGTCTACAGGTCAAGTCACATACAGTTCTGTATTTTACTTGGTCCTGTGTGGCTTGATTAGCTGAGCTCCTGGAAGCACCTGGCAGCTGGCCAAGTGATGATTAAGGCTCCGTTGTCATGGTAACAGGTGCAGGTGCGGCCTGAGGCAAACACTTTGGCTGTCTAAAATGATCACAATATGATGACTTCTGACAGTGTCAAACAGCTGCTTATATTTCAAAAACCGTAGACGATATGGGATTTCTGAGCATATCGTGAGCGTCGGGCAAGTCTTGGGATCGTGAATATGTAATTTTTATGTAGATAGTGTGAGAAATGACAGAGTTATTGCGATTTACAAACAGCCTGGTAGGGAGTTTTGAGCTTTGAATGGACCTCTATGGGCAAAATCGATTGACTTTGGACCAAACAACTGGCTGTCATTTGAATTTACAATGAGTTAGGGCTTCACTTTTTCTTTTATATGAGGCACAAGAGTCTTTGATCCGTTTTTCTGAAAAAATTATTCAGGTCCGATGTACCGTTTTGCCGTTATGTTGTTATTTTTTCGATTGATGACTGCCTGCTCTCACACTCTGTATTTTCAAATCTCATTTGAAACTTCACTCTAAAAAGTCATTTTGGGGCGACGCAAGGGAGATTTGAGGGCTCACTGACTTCAGTCCTGAACAGAGGAGACATAGAGCTGCGTTTTGACGTTTGAATGAGCTCTGTAGCTATCAAGTTGCTGCAGTGATTTTTGGTGTGTTCAGGAGATTTTCTATTCATTTTCTATGGACTTTTTTTAGCAGTTTTGAATAACTGCCATTTTTGAAATTCTTAAGTCATAGAGATCGGGACCGCAGTTTTGATATATAATTTGTTGGGGTTTTTCAAAGTCCTAGGACTAGGCGAATGAAAAAAATCAGGCGGAATATGAAGAAAAAAACCTATAAATAACGCAAGAATACATCTCTCCATAGCTTTGCTATAGTTTTCGTTAAAGCCAAAATAAATAGTAACCGAGATTGCAGATACATCCTAACAGAATCTGTGTCTATAAAATACAGTTTTCAGTCATTAAATGACATTAATTACATCAGTTTATCCAAACAGAATCATTCATTTAAAAATGTTTTGTTCCTCTTAAATTATATAAGTTTTTTTTTTTTGTTTTTACAAAATCAAACTTTGCATATTAAAATCAGAAACATTCAGAGACAAACACATTCCAATCTGTACACAATCTGTAACACCAACAATCAGGTGTTTGAACATGACTGTCAGACTAAGTGACACCGTCATCAAAAACAGAGTCAAAAAGTAAGTAAAAAAAAAACTTTAATATTTCCAAGCAAAAATTGAACTTCCCCTGATGATTCTTGGTTTCACAGTATCACTATTCCAACCTTCCTCTTTTATCCGGGCTTGGGACTGTCAAGAGTGCACCAAAAGAGACACTCTGGCAGAGTTACTAAGCTTTATTTATTTGTGTATTTACCTTATCTTTTTATCTATCTGCTGACTGACTTACTTATTTCCCTGCTAATCTCATTAGATTTACCTCATCCCCAGTGAAAAGACAGTATTAAAGGTGCCATAGGTAGGATTTTGGCACAAAGCCAGGTAAGACGGTGATTTGAAACCCAGCATGGCCCCTCCCGTCCTGTTTTCTCTAAGATCACGTCCTCAAGCGACTTTCGCCCCTCCCACAAAAAGTGCACCGAGCGCTACATTATGCCTGCTGGTATCAAAACACTCCTGTACAGTCAACTGTCAAAGGCTTCTCAACAACAAGCAAGACAACTGCAGCGACAATGTTTTATTCTGAGGTAAGTTTTCAATGTAATATTGTCAGCACTCAGAGAGCGCAGAAACCGCCAGAACAATAGTCCTCTCCCATATTATGATTTTTACAATAAATATTAGTCCTACCTTTATTTCATGTAAATATTTAGATTCCTTGGCCATGAAAACATACCATTAGCAATTGGTTTCATAATGATATCTATTTTAGTTCAGTAGTTAGGCACGAAAACCGCATTTTTTGTCATGGCGGATCAGGCGGTGATCCAGACCAACACCAAAATCGAATCACTTCTTCCTCTTCACGCTGAACATTTTCTTAAAGTTTCATCAAAATCCATCCATCACTTTTTGAGTTATTTTGTTCAGACAGACAGACAAACAGACTCCTGAAAACATAACCTCCTTGGCGGAGGTAATTATTACAACTTGTGCTCATATTTAGCTTTTATGTATCACTCTTTTGAACAATACTTGATAGAACAAACCTGAATTAGTATATTCCAGCAAGACAAGCTATCATTTACTTGGACAACGTTGGCAGCTAGCCTGCTAGTCAACTGATAAAGAAACCAAGTGTATTCTTTCATGTTTAGTATGTGACAGAGGAAAGCTCTGGAGAAGACTACAAGACAGGAACATCCACTGCCCGAAGAGCGAGGTAGAGCGGGAGAAACTACAGGCAGACAATCAGATCAAAGGCAGCGAAGTTAGAAAAGGCGGCGGTGGATGATGAGCCACGTGGCTGCAAGGAGCACTGAGTAAGCTAGTCCTTTGTGTTATAAAGGTTTTATTTCTTAGTAATAGGCATCTTTGTTGGAGTGAAACTGTGTTTAATTTGCTAAATTTGAAGAGATCTTATTTGTATTCCATCACACCATTGAGTGTAGTGCATGTTAAAATCTGCTGTAAATCGTGTTTGTTGATACACACCTGAAGTATATATTTGCACAGTCCTGTCTTTCCTTTGCACAATTACATTATTTACTTGATACCTTTTTAAATACTTAGATTTATTTGCCATTATTCATTTTTGTGAAACTACACTTATTTGGATTGTTAACACTGTTCTTTACTTGAAATTTAGAAATTAATAAATCGTTGCACTGTCTTTCTTGTTGTATTTATTCCTATTTATACATTATGCTGATTTTAAGTCTAAAATTGAATATTGTCTCTACTATCCTGTAAGTTTACATACTTACAGAGTTGGTGATTTTGAGTGCAACAACTTGTCTGCTTCACTTGGGAGTGAATGTATTATTAGATCACAGCACTTTGTTGAAGATGCTCTTTAGGCAACTCAGTTGGTTCAATTACAAATAATGCTTCTATTTTTAAAAAGACCCAAGTATGGATGCATACGCTTTTTTCCACATTCAAACTCTTTTGAAACTTTCTCTGATTGTTAATATACAAATTTGTGTTTACAATTATTATATCCATTAGATCTTAATTTTTTTCTAACCTATGAGAGACTTGGGCTCTGGATTTGCTTCAATCGTTTAAGTTTGCTGAACTGGAGTCTTGCTAATTTAACTTTTTGTGCAGTTATGTGTTGATCGTAATATTGAAATTTAAATCCTGAAGTCATATTGGATGAACCTGAAAAAGATTTTAACAAATCCAAGCATTTACATCAAACATCACTGTCATATTTATATAAGATAAAAAGAAAAAAAGTGCAGTGCTTTATTACAGACAAATTTGGTAGAAAATATTTTATTAAAAAAATTGTTGTCCATTTTGTAAATTTATTTTGACACACAAGGGGCAGGTCCATCACACCACGAAGTGGAACATTTCACTGCCTCTGCTGATCTTGTCCTGTTGTGAGAAAGACGTAGTTATTGTATGGTATAAATATTGATTTAGTACAAACATAGAAAGGTATAATAACAAAATGCTCAAACCTATTCCTCTGCTGACTTTCGTCCTGAGCAGATCCTGGGTCGTGGGAGGAGGATGTTTGCAAGCATGCACTCCTCCTCCTCCTGCTGCTGCTCTTCTTCTGCACCAGAACACATGTACTGGGTCCTCATCTAGACACCAAGTCTCATCTCCGCTGCCTTCTTCCCGTCTTATCTGCCCAGCCAATACTATCTGTCGGAGTAGACATAGAAGAAACACAAATCATAGACAGCTACACGTGTTGGAAGACACAGGTACACAACACTTTCGTTGAGTTTTTGATGTCATTCAACTCATCATCAGATATTTCCTCAACTTCACTTGAACACAAACTATAAATGAGAGAGAAGAATTTATCCAAAATATCTATAGAGTAATAATCTACTAATCTATAGAGGACAGTGGGGAACTAATCTTTAGCCAGATGAGTCACACAGTTACAGTACAGTGGTTAAATTACATATAAGTAAAATAAACCATTTTTGACCTGAATAAATTGAATTCGATACAAATCTCAAAATACCCTATATGCAGAAAATTTACTTTGACACGAAAAAGAGTTTTTGTGTTAAAAAGTACGAACCATTTATTCCAGGTTCTCCTTTTTAACAGAGATAGGAGAATTTATAAGGGCTTTCTGAATTTAGGACCACGTAAAAAGAGTTGTTTACTGTTTACCCAATACAGGCGGTGGCTTACCACTCTCTCCCTTGAATTGATGCTTCTATTCTATGATATCTTTACCTGTCTGAAAGAGTCTCCGCACCAATGCTGGACTGGGGAGGTGGGGGCAGGGACCACCTACTCTTTCTGTCTTTTGAATCCGTGGATGAGGTTGCAGTCTCCTCTTTCTCATAACTGAAATCAGAGAAAATGTCTTACATTTACACCCTGGTGTGAAGACACTCGACATGTTTCAATATTGGGACATCTCACACATGGCACGTCCAGTTCACCAGATTACTGAGGTTTCAAAGCCCCATGGGGAAAACAGTCTGTGCTTTCAAGTATCAGTGAATGCCCATCAGGTACTGTCAAGAGGAATCTAAACACATTTGTTTGATACCATAAAACAGAGTAAACAACATAAGAGAAAAAAATAACTTACCCATCCAGCAGAAACCTAGCTAGACAGCGTCTCTCGTGGATTTGAAACCCTTGAGATCCTGAAGGGTCCTTCTCTGCCCAAATACGCCCACATTGTCTCTTGTTTTATTTCTGCACGGTTCTCCTTCTTGTACTCTTTTAGGTAAGCGTTTTCGATCCTTGACTTTTTGGTGGAAGCTGCCTGGGGTAAGAGGTGGCATCATCCTGCGGCCGCTGGATTACTGCTGTCGCCATTATTGTAGATTTGTTGCTGTTTTTCTTCTTGCTCTCCTTCTTCTTCTTTGGATTTGTTCTTCTTATACCAAAGCATATTACTGCCCTCCACTGGTATTTTTTAATTAGATGTTGTTCTATACTCCAGTTACATGCAGGAACTGCAGCACTTTGGATATCATATGGTGGTTCTCATTATGGTTCAGATTTGTTTTTCTGGCAAGCAAGGACTTCCTCGCACATTCACTAGAGCAGCTTTACAACAAATCCAATGAAGGGCCGATCTCCCAGTAGTGCAATTATACTACACTCATAAAAGGATCCCAGTGGATATTCTAACATTTGATCTAAACAAAGCACAAAAAATTAGCATTGACAAGCAAAATCCTGTCTGGCGCGGTTACTCGGTCTCGTTCTAAAAGGATGAAGCTGAAGTTGATTTGAGTGACAGCTTTATTTGCAATCCTGGTGTTAATTCCCAGATTTCTCAGGTTACTGTTGAGTAAGGGTATGGATGTAGGGCTTTTCCTGAGGTTGAGCATTTGTCCTTGACTCGTGACCAGTTGACTGCTGAGCAGAAGAATGATGCTACTTTGTCTTGTTCAAAGCTGTGGAAGCTGGGGATTAAGTGGATTCTGTGTCAAATGGTTACTTTATCAGGGATGGGTTGCTGATGCAAAAATGGACACCATTGACTTCTTCAGTTGCAGATGATTGGAGTGTGGTTACTCAGATTGTAGTTTCTGTTCCATACCGCACGACAATTTTGAATCTGGCTCATGATAATCCCCTTGCTGGTCATTTGAGTGTTACAAAAACATATGACCGCATTTTGCGACATTTCTTTTGACCAGGATTGAAAAAGAATGTGGCAAGCTACTGTAAGTCAATCAATCAATCAATCTTTATTTGTATAGCACCAATTCATAACAAGTGTTATCTCAAGACACTTTACAATAGAGCATAAGGCTCTCCATTTTATGGATACACATATATGCATAGATACATATATACATATAAAATACACAGAGACATATATATACAAATATATACATCCAACACCCAACATGAATCCAAATAGCCAATCGTGGATCCCTCCATCATGGCGGCAAGAAAAAACCTTCTGTTAAGCAGCAGGAAATCTTGAATGTGGATCCCAGTCTCATGATGAACAGCAAATCCACGATGCTGTGGGGTGTGAGCAAGAAAGGTAAGAGGAGACAAGTGGACTAGAATAAGAACTAAAATTAGGGACAGGTTCATGTACCATCAACCTGTCGTCTGATTTTTTAGAGGTTAGCCTCTTGAGATGCTACATCTCATTTTCAGGAGGGTCCTCATGTCTGAATGGTTGTGGTGATCATTTTCTAGAAGTATAATCTTAGATATTCTTACTGAAAATAAGAATTTATGGTAGTGACGAACTCATGGGTGCCCAGACCACAAGTGCATCCCAACCATATTTGTCTCCGTTAAATATAAATGTGTTAAAGGCCTCTTGAGATGTGACATCCCATTTTCAAGAGGGACCTCATGCCTATGTGGTAGTAAAATATAGATACTGTAGATGTATCGATCATGGATATGGAGATCATGCTAGTATCTGTGTAAATAGCTATAATGATAATGGGAATGGAGTGTTCCTAATAAAATGGTCAACTATGTGTCATGTTTATAATTGTAGTTTTGAGGCTTCGTGACTCCACAGCAGCAGGCAGTCTCCACCAAGGATCCCAGGCCACCTACAAGACAAGAGCCAGAGGCAGTACAGGAGCAAACAAACGGGGCAAAAGCAGATGTGAGAGAGAGAGGGAGGGAGAGGGAGAGGAGAGGAGAGAGAGGGAGGGAGAGGGAGTGATAGAGCCCATTGTGCCAGACTCCCCATGGCGACAGGTCTAGACCTGTTACATCTAAACTATGAGTCTAATTTATGAACTAATTTATTTATTTATTTATAAACTATGAGCTGGTCCCTAACTGAAAGCTTTATCAAAGAGGAAAGTTTTAAGTCTAACCTTAAAGGTAGAGAGTGTCAGACTCCCGAACTGTGGTTGGTAAATTGTTCCAGAGAAGAGCCTGATAACTGAAGGCTCTACCTCCCATACTACTTTTGGAGATTAATGGTACCACAAGTAGGCGGCATGTAAGTCTTGTCACCGTGTCAGGTAGCTGGGAAGCCAAACCAAACCATTCCTCCTGCTCCTTTGTATCCAATTCCTGTGGTGTGTGAACCTTGAACGTGTTTTTAGTGGACTGCGTGGGTCCACTTCCTTGCACAAAGGCTGGTAATAACTTTTTGGTGACAGTGATGTGTGCATCAACTCGATTTCAGAGGTGTTTCCTGTCCGTAAAATCACAACTCCCATTGTTGTAAAGGCTCTGTGAAGTTTTTTCATTGTTTGGCTTGCGAAAGTTGTACAAAGACCAGGGTTCAAACTGGTTGGTTCATGTGAGGGTTCGTCTCTCATTAAAAAGTACTTCATCAAGAATGATATGCCTTCATTTTCTACTCACCCTCATGCTGAGCAACACTCTGGAGCACTTTTGATGTCTCAAATGCAGCAGAGATCGAGACTTCGCTGTCAACAAACTTCCATCTAACAGGGACAATGCGCCCGAAAGAAAAAAGGTCCATAAAGTCCACCGTGCCTATTTTCCTTCATACTGCTCGTCCGCTGTAATCCAAGTGTCCTGGTAGATGCGTCCATAATTAATTGAAACAAGGTCATTTAGTACATTTTTGAGCCTAAACAGTTATATCGTACTTCCGCAGTGCATGTCAAGGGAACTGGAAGCTGGAACCAAGCCAGGCGCTTGTGCTCTTTCAGGACTACTGTGCTATATTGCAAGCGTAGAAGAAGTTCCGCTGTTTACACTCTGCTGTGAGTGACGAGCTGTGGACAATCACAAAAGTGAGTGACACTTTGGTCACTCACAGCAGAGTTTTTAAGGCCGGCCGGACCCCGTGGGTGTAGGCCTGGCCACAAGGCGCTTGCCTACGAGCCCCACCCCCAGGCCTAAAAGCAGAAGAGAGTTGCAAACCAACGACAGCCTTTCTGGATCCTCCTTCTCACCCTCTTCCGCCAATTTAGGGTCCCTGGGGCTTTAGTTGGGGGGGCCGTCTGGTCAACTCCTCTCGCAGACAAAACTCCATCTTCTGCTAAGTGTAGTGTTCCTTCATCACAGAAGTCAAGAGACTCGGTGGTAATCATTTGGGCACCATTAGGATCCTCTCCTGACAATTGTGTATCTCCATAAGGTATGCACGGTAATGGACCATCAGAACAAGGGACAGGGATGGTGGCAATAGTATTACAGATGCAAAAGTCTACCTCAGAGGAGCTTGAGACCACCTCATGGTCCACCATTCCTCCATCAACACTGCATGAAGAACAATAACATTCATATTTTAGTCAAATGTTCAAAACCTAAAGTTGAAAACAAATTTTTGTGTTAATTTGAAGGTGTGTTAGCATGAAGAGAATCACTCACACATCAGGCCTGACTTGTGATGCACAAGGGCCAGGGATGGGGGCGCTATTGTGCCAAAAGCCAAATTCTTCCTCAGATGAGCTTGAGACCACCTCCTGTTTTACCATTTCTCCATCAACACTGTATGTGAGAAAACAACATTCATCTTTTAGTCCAATGTTCAAAACCTAAAGTTCAACACAATTTTTTTGTGTTAATCTGAAGTTTTGTTGGCATGAAGAGAATCACTCACACATCAGGCCTAACTTGTGATGCACAAGGGCCGGGGACGGGGGTGCGATTGTGCCAAAAGCCAAATTCTTCCTCAGATGAGCTTGAGACCACCTCCTGTTTAACCATTTCTCCATTAACACTGTATGGGACAAAACAACATTCATCTTTTAGTCCAATGTTCAAAACCTAAAGTTCAACACAATTTTTTGTGTTAATCTTAAGGTGTGTTATCATGTAGAGAATCACTTACACATCAGGCCTGACTTGTGATGCACAAGGGCCGGGGACAGGGGCGTGATTGTGCCAAAAGCCAAATTCGTCCTCAGATGAGCTTGAGTCCACCTCCTGTTTCACCATTTCTCCATTAACACTGTATGGGGGACAACATTTATCTTTTAGTCAAATGTTCAAAACCTTAAGTTCAACACAATTTTTTGTGTTAATCTTAATGTGTGTTAGCATGAAGAGAATCACTTACACATCAGGCCTGACTAGTGATGCACAAGGGCTGGGGACGGGGGTGCGATTACGCCAAAAGCCAAATTCTTCCTCAGATGAGCTCGAGTCCACCTCCTGTTTCACCATTTCTCCATTAACACTGTATGGGACAAGACAACATTCATCTTTTAGTCAAATGTTCAAAACCTAAAGTTCAACACAATTTTTTGTGTTAATCTTAAGGTGTGTTAGCATGAAGAGAATCACTTACACATCAGGCCTGACTTGTGATGCACATGGGCCGGGGACGGGGGCGCGATTGCACCAAAAGCCAAATTCTTCCTCAGATGAGCTTGAGACCATCTCGTGTGCTTCATCTGAGGAAAGTGACATAGGCTCATTGTTGGAAAGGCTAAGTGTGTAAGGTGTACCCTGATAAGTTAAGTTGAAAAATGGGTGCGCCAGAGCCTCTCTGGGAGTGATCCTCTTTCTCCAGTCCACATGCAGAAGGTGTTGCAATAAGTCCACAAACAGGAACCTGTCCCCGAGCTCTTCCACGCTGCTAGCAGGATACATCTGAAATCAGAAACACACTCAGGTTAGCTGATTTAGGTTAGCCTGTGTCTTTCACACACCAATATTCACTTTGTGTACATCCTGTTTCTGTTGAAACAGTAGTAAGTCCTCTCTAAATCCTATCGCACCATACGGGTCATCCTAGGTAGTAGAAGTAACATATTAAGTTTTCTTACTTAACAAGATTTGTACACAGCTGCCTAAACTTTTGTATAGCACTGAAGGAGCTGGGTGTAAGATTTGAGTAATATCTACATTGAAACTAGCTTAGTTAATGCAACACCTTGTATGTTATTAGCATTTAAATGTCAATTTAAAGCAGATACAATATTTAAACCCTGAAAAGAGGTGCTGATGGATACTATTTAGCATGGAAGATATTACTTACATTAGCCAGGTCAGCCAGAGACTTCAGCCTTGGGATAGTAGGATCCACCATCTGTGGGCGGTGGAAATTGGTCCATTCAAACTCCTTGTGTGTCTAAGAGGTCAACATCAATCAAAGAAACAGTTAAAAAAGAGTTTAGATGCACTTTTCAAACATCTTAGAAAACAGAGGAACATTTATACTTACCATAAACCTCCATGGGGAACCATTAGTGCCCTGTTCCCGGATGAAAAAGCACTGGGTGAAGATCCCACTATCCAGCAGCTCCATGTCTGGCATACCCTGAGCCTCCACCAAGTATTTCATCTGCACACAGAATAAACACAATAGAGTTAGATAATGAGACAGTGCTGCACATCAGATTCACTGTGTCTGTGTGGTTGAGCATACATACATTTTGATACTCGCAGTGGACTGGATAAAGGTGTCTCCCGGTGAACAGGAAGGCGAGCACGCAGCCTACCCCCCACACATCGATGGCCTCAGTGACTGGTTGTCCCAAATAAATTTCTGGAGCCCTGAAGAAATCAAGACGAGTGTCAGAGGTTAGAAAACATAACACACAAAAGCCCTTTCATGGTGCCCCACAGCAAAGCCGCAGCATTCACTGTGGAGGTAAAAGGTCACAGCCATAAAGATTCTGGCTTGAAACAGCAATGGGGCAAAAGACAAACTAGAGGATGGACCTACCTGTACCCGATGGGCTGGACCACAGTCCCACGGTGGACTTCACCAGTTCTCATGGCCAGACCAAAATCAATCAATTTGACATTGATCTGGGGTCATCCCTGTTGACCACCATAATGTTATCTGGTTTGATGTCCATGTGAAGAACACCGAGACCATTCAAGGCATTCAGGGCAATCAGGAGCTGAAGGAACAAAAGAAGACAAACTTTAGCTCTTCATGTGATGATATGTAGTGTTTAGAGTTTAAGTTGTTTGATATTCTACAACTAAAATGTGTTCAGGGCATTCTGTCCATGTGTCTGCAGCATCTGTATTTCTGCATGCTCCATAAAGGTTTACAGATCTGGACCAAACATTGCAGTATCACTGGGAAATTGTAGGGGAATGCTGAGAAGGGAAGCTGGCAGTTTAGACTTCCTCCTAACTTAGTGCTGCTCACCAACTAATTTCAAATTTTCACAACATTCTAATCAATAAGTAAATAAATAAATAAAAAGCTGCCATGATGCATTTTAGTCTGTTTTGCCAGGACAACACTTAAGGCAAAATGTTTTTCAACATACAAATGGAATATATTGTTGTTATTTTATAAGGAATTAGACATTACAGTTTCTGTAAGGTTCTTTTATGAACCAGTATTAATAATTTTGGGGTAAACATTGAGATGACTAAACTGAAGTAACTGTCAGTAACTAAGATTATTATAACTACTATGTTGGCCAAGCTACTTTTATAAACTGAACTTGAGACTTAATGATAAAATAAACTGAAGATAAATTAAATTATTAAGAAGGACAACTATACTTGTTCATTGATTTGTAAAGTTACTCTTAATATCAGACTTAGCTTGTTAACTTGTAAGGTTGAAAATATAACTATAATTTCTACTGAAAGCCAGGCGTTGTACATGTAACGTTTACGCCAATCCAGCAAAACAACATGAAGAAGAAGGAAGGAGCATAAACAGGCACATGGACAGACAGCTACAGTAGGACACGTGTCCTCTTGAAATTCAGGTGATACTGTTTCATTCTTGGAGTTATTCTCCTTTTGTCTCCACAATGTGAAATCAACTACTGTGACGCTATCATAAAGACTGCTTGAACTGATCAGTAACATTAATACATACCTGCTGTGCGATCTGCCTGATGCTGCCAAGGCCCAGCGGCTTGCAGCCACGGCTAGAGATGAGGTCCCAGAGACTGATGTCCAACATCTCTAGGGCCAGGCAGGTGTCCCCTCTGCAGTCAAATTTCTCGTGCAGCTTCAGGAGGTGGTTCTGATCCTGGTCCACATTGGACAGGTACTGCAACATGGCTGCCTAGATGAACAAGAGGAGGCAGGACAACTGTTTAGCTTACTGATCATCCTATGATGGAGAAAGATAAGATTTTGGGTCATAAAAATAAAACATGGCATCAAATCAGAGTAGAATACACACCTCTTGCTCGGTGTCAATGCAATTCTTCTTCAGCACCTTCTTCAGCACCTCTTTTGTGTCCTCTTTCAGACACTTCACCACTTCTCCGTAGACCCCCTCACCAAGTGTGGCCTGAACCGAGTAAGAGGTGGTTCCACTTACGAGTGTCTGGATTGGCCTTGGTGTGTTGATAACTACAGAAAGCAGATGCAGAGAACATATGTAAGGACAGTCTGTTCAATCAAAGGCTATCTTTATTTAAAATATAATAAAATAGTGTGGCAGTGGTTTGATATCTTTTGTACTTTCATGCATTTTCACATGCTCATTCTTTTGGCCCTTTTAGGACCAAGCATCCATGCATCATTATTCAACAACCTGCCAAATATCCTACTAATTGTGGATTGAAGCTGCAAGATTTGAATTTGTAAGTGTAAATCTTTATTTCTGTTTCTTCTGCATAAATCTCAATCCACTTTAGCTCTGCTCATAACTTCAAATATGAAATCATTTTAAAGTTCTATATATATACATGCTAACATTTTTTTTGCTTTGTTTTGTTTAAATACATATATATGTATATAAACAAATTATTTTATGTACTCAAATTGACATTTTAACTAAAGCAGAAGTGGATTAATAGATTTCTTCAGAAAGAAAGCAAAAAATATTGATTACGAACTAGAAGAATTTCTTAATGTACATATTTTGCTCAAACATGAAAACACATGGTACTCCCACTCTTGTTTGGTGGGAGGACAGATTGGTACTCACCTGCTGGCATGTTTGTCGTTATCAGTTGATTTGCTGTTGGCTGATGAAATTTGCTGTAAAGTGATGGCTGATGAAATCAGACAAACTTCAACAAAAGGATGTCCAACAAAATGTCGTCAAAAAACGTTTTGACTGAATAAAATAACCAAAATGAATTCAAGCTGAAATATTTCCAACAAGAATGTCCTTTGTCACGATGTAAGTATCTCCTCTCTATAAACCTCCGACTGTCTGCAACTCGGTTCTGCTCTTATACTTCCTGGACAATCTAGAACTTTGTAATGTCATCAGAAGAACAGAGATGCTGGTGTTCTAGAAAAACACATTAACATCTCATCAAAGCACATGCAAAGCCCATGAAGTGTAAAGTTTAAATAAAAACAAAATACAATCGTACAAATCAAAGCAAACTTTATTTATAAGGCACTTTTCATACTTAGAAGCAACACAAAGTGCCTAACAGAGGATAAAAAAGCATAAAAACAGAAATACCCCCAATACAGAGACATATCCAGACACACACACACACACACACACATGCACACACACACATGCACACACACACACATGCACACACACACACACACACACACATTCTACTACTTATTGTTTATTGTTCTGCATCCATCCATCCATCAAGTTTTCCACTACAGTTCAGGTATGAATAATTGATGATAATTGATTGCTGTTGTGCATTTGAATTTGGTGTTGTGTTGTGTTTTGTGAATAAATGGTTATATATGTTTGTTAATCCAATGCTAATAAAGTTCTTTTTTTACACCACTAAGGGGCAAGTGTGTGCGCATGTGCTCATGACCAGTTTCTGATTGGAAGAGCAACTGAAACAGCCATTTCAGTAATTTCCTTTGACAATCTGATGCTACACAAAAACTAAAAATACATCAAAGTCAATGATATTACTAATTATTGACATATCCAAGACCAAGATACCACATAAAAAATCTTTATATTTTTTATATTGAAAATGAGTTGTTTTGTGTTTGACCTCTCTCATGAAATGAGACCTTATTTCTTTAAATGGCCCTTAAGGGGTTACATGCTTCTACTCTTTGACATATCTAAGACTATGATGGCACGTAAAAAATCTTCTGTCTGTCTCTCTCTATCTTTTATATTGAAAAAAAAGGTCATTTGATGCTGCACCCTTCCTATAATCCATCCCATATTTCTTTAAATGGCCATTAAGAGGTGAAATGTTTCATTCATTTTCCAATGCTTGGTAGTTTTGAGCAGGGCAGAAGTGAATCAAGATATATAAGCGACAAAGTAAAGAAAAAAACTGTTTTGATATGTTTTCAGAGCAGTTAAAAGTATAGTTGCTTAAAACAGCCATCACAGTACGAGTGTACAGTAAATTTGTGCACAGTGACCTATCAACCTTTTGAAGAATTTTAAATCATATTTACATAATGTATGTAAAAATAAGCTTCCTGCCCAAAATTCGTTCAATTTGCTGCTATACAAGAAAAGTTATGGTCAAATATCTGAGAAAATTCTACTCAAAGTGGCTGTTTTCAGCCCTAACAGTCCACAAGGGTTAAGCTCCCTTGACTCACAGAAAGATAAGCTTAAGTCTGGGCCATCTGACCAACAGTAAAGCCCCTTTGCAACATTAGAAATCCTCAATAAATCCTCCAATAAAAATAAACAAAAAACTGGGCAATAGAAAAAAATACCCCCTTTACAGTGAGAACACATCGATGTGTCATAGTTTTTAGACTGAGGCCGACCAAGCTGTCAAGGTGTGTGTTCATGTCATAGAAAGTGTCCTTGTCTTGCATACAAGCATCAAGGTGTTATTTTTCTGCAGCCAGCCTCAAGTGGACACAAGATTTTGGCACATTCGCATAGGCCGCCATTAACACCTCTTTAGGTTGTTGCCTGTACAATACATGCAAATTGTGGTTGTATTTGGCAATGTATGTCACAGCACAGGCTTACCTTAAACATTTTATTCCCCTAGATCTGTGAGTGGACCCACCAGTGTGAAGTCCAACCATTGTTTTGTCAGAGCAACTCAGAACAGAGACATTAGAAATTAATGCAGAGTTGTTAATATCATTGTGCCAAGCGGCACTGAACTGACCTATAACAACAGAGTAGACCGCCAAACCAATCAACGCAGACTGGGTCTTCATGGGGAAGGGAACTGTAACAGTGTCTCACAGAGACATTGGTGCTTGTTGACATACCCTAGCCATCATCAAAAATGAGTATATGAAAGTGATTAGGAGAATACATCTTGCTTGTCCTAAGCAGGCCCCCCTTCTGCCTTGCATCTCCCTTAAGTTTTAATGGCATATATTTAACATGGTGCTGGAAACATTGCAGAGAGATTTTGGTCTATAATGACATGATACCATCACAAAGTCACTCTTCTGACTTCCTTGGTTAAAGGAAATGTTTATTTGAGATACTGTTGCCCCATCATCTCAAAATCACTCCGACCAATCTCCTCTGGCATCAACAGGGCAGCTATGCTCAGGGATCTACTGTTCACTGTATGTTTTCTCTTTCTACATTTTTTTTTTTTTTTTGCGTATGATTAGTGCTATACAATCAAAGTCTGATTGACATATTGAATGATTTCTAAACTACTCAGCTAAGTCTATATGTTACCAGTACATATGAAAAATGTTTATCCTTTTTCCAGGTTCTATTTCTTTGTTTAACTTCAGAGGGTTTTCTTGAATGTGCCTGAATGCATTTAGTTATGTAATCATGTAATTAGCTGGTGAGCTATTTGCAAAAGTAGCTGAATGGATGTATCTAAAAGAGTGACTGGTTAGTAAACATACGGTACATGCATATATTTTGACAGCATGAAAGCTGACTCACTTTGTTGATGCCATAAATGTCAATTAAAGGCCAAGCTTTAGCAGTGTCTCCAAGTTGTCTAGTGTTAATTGCTATGTATCTTGTTAACTGAAGAACACTGGAGAACTGAAGTCTAAGTATTTTTTTTTTTATCCATGTTATCATAACGTAATTTCATCACATCAATTCAGCAATAACCTTGTCATTAAAGGGCAACTCCGGTTTTTTGACACCTGGACCTTATTTATAGGTGTGTGCATGCTCATATACTCACTCAGACAAACATCGTGCAGTTTGGAGTCCTTCAGAAGTTATTTAGATCCAACCGATTTAGCCGCACTTAGTGGGGGCCACGGCAATGGAGCTTCAGCGTGGGACATAATCTCTGCAAAATCGTTCATTTCGACTATATTTTTTCATCCATCGCCAGTGTTATCATAAAGTCAGCTCGTCTACCATCTTCAGGCGGGTCAGCTGACCTGGTAAACAAACTTTTGAAGACGTCATAGCCGCGCAACACAAAGGTACAGCTGATTTACTTTTTGCCGGCATTGCTGAGCAACATGGCAGAATATTTATCTGATGTCGAAGAGTCAGACTACGACTTCGACGGTTGTCCTTACCGGTTTGAGCCCGAGTACACGGACGAGGAGCTCCATGAAAGAAGAATGCGGAGGGAGAAAGACGAACAGCTGGCTCGAGAACAACAAACAGGAGCACGTCCACGACTCAATGCGAACTGGTGGTGTGCTTGTGGACAGTGTTCGCCTATAGCAACAGGAGTGTGTTAGCTGCTCAGAGAGGGACGAGAGACCGGCTGACACGCGTATGGATCTATCCAGGAATATATGTCTGACTACTCTGGAGGATTTCTCTGCAATGAGCGATTTTGCGGAGATTATGTCCCGCGCTGAAGCTCCATTGCCGTGGCCCCCTCTAAGTGCGGCTAAATCGGTTGGATCTAAATAACTTCTGAAGGACTCCGAGCTGCACGATGTTTGTCTGAGTGAGTATATGAGCATGCACACACCTATAAATAAGATCCAGGTGTCAAAAAAACGGAGTTGCCCTTTAAAGGAACAAAATAACATTCCTTCTTTCATCACAACCAGTTACTATCATTGCATCATGTTGGCTTGACCACTGACTTCATCTTTATTCACCCTTGGACACTGTTATTAGGCCTAACTCCATCATGACCCTATGACATGCCCCAGGCTCAGGCACCAGCAGCTTACAACTCACATCATTACTGATGAATGTTACCCAAAATAAAAACTCATTTAGAGAACCTAATTCTTTTCTGACTCTTCTCTGGCACTGTTGTTTCATGAGGTCAGCTAATCTAGCACATTCAGAGAGGGGTAATTATCCAATGAACAGTCTGTGTCAGTCTTTGAAAATAGAGACTATAAAGAGAAGGTCAAACTGATAAATCTTTTTTTTTTGGTCAGATCACCAGCTCCTGTTTTGACATTAAGTACGGATAAAGGAATATCTGATGTGCAACTGCCACAGAGAAAGTATCATGGCCTAGAAGCATGGCCTATGTGTTAGTGATTAATCATGTCTTTTTTGTTTTGTTTTTTATGTTTTGAAATGAGATGTATGCACACCCACACGTGCACACACACACACACACACACACACACCCACACCCACACACACACATACATACATACATACACAGACATTCACGTGACGGTCCAGGGGCTGGTTACCCCCAGGCCCGCTGGTCCACCAACCCCCCCGCCTCAGCCACCCAGCCACCCAACCCCAGGACATCCCCACCACCCAACCCATCCTGCTCGTGAGCTCCATGGTCCCAAGAGTACCGGACGGACGCCAGAGGCTCATCCCAACCCGCCCCTCTGGAGGCAAGCCTGGGCAGGCCCACGTCCCCCAGCCCAGCCCCCCACGAAGACAGAGGGCAGCCCCCAGGCACCAGAGCCCACAACCCGCCCCCCCACACACGGTGGAGTTGCTCAGCCGTCCAGCCTGGGGCCGGCGTCCCCCCCCGAAGCCCACCAGTAGCCCCCACTCACCGCCGCCGGGACACCACCCGCCACCCCCACCCCAGCCCACCGCCCCAACCCAGCCGGGCACGCCACCGCCCCCGTAACGGTCACCTCAGCCCTACACTCCATGAGACAACCAGCAGGTCAGCAGCCGTCAGCCGCCCCAGCCCACGCCCAACCACCCGTAGCAGCGAGATCCCTACCTATCACCCGGCCAAGTGATGGAGCTAATCACAGGGGACCAGAGAGAGTTAACATCCTCCAGTTCGTGCTTAGAAGAGGCAGACATTATCTCATTGCTGATGTAATCTGATAGAAGATTTTTAAACTGGTTGGAAGATAAATTATGTTTGCTTTTCCAATTGAAGAGAATAGTTTTCTTTGCGATGCACAGGGCAGTGAGGACTAAGTGTTTCAAGTTAGAGTCTATGACAGTATCATCCAGGTTCCCTAGAAGGCACAGTCTGGGACATGCAGGGATATTACACTTGAACCATGCTGAAAGGTCCTCACACACCCGGAGCCAAAACTTCTGAACTGGTGTACAAGACCACACAGCATGTAAGTAGTCATCTGGTATGTTATTGGTGCAATGTGAACAAATATTTGATTGTGTTAGGCCCATCTTGAACATCCTTTGTCCCGTGCACTGGATTCTGTGGATAATTTTGTACTGTATAAGTTGCAGATTCAAATTTTTAGTCATTTTGAATGTATTTGAACAGACTTGAGACCAAAAGTTATTATCAAAACTACTAGATAAATCTGTTTCCCACTTGAGCGTTGGAAGTGAGATTGAATCTTCCGTCTTGACTAATAGCCTATAGATTTTTGATAACAATTTTGGGGCTTTGAGGTTTATAAATTCTGCAACCTGAGCAGGGAGTTGTAAGTCCAGCTGGTTGGTATTATATTTCTTGCTTATTATAGATTTAATTTGTTGGTACTCTAGGAATTTGGGACTGCTGATTTCATATTGCACAGTGAGTTCCTTGAATGGTATGAATTTTCTGTTTTGAATAATATGTTTGAGATGCGGATGAGGAAAGTTTATCATTTTCTTATTTTGCAGGATGTCGGGGTTGTTCCAGATGGGTGAAAGCTTACACGGAACGATTGAAGATTTGGTTAATTTCAGAAACTCCCACCAGGCTGTCAGAGTGGAATTAATGTTGATGCTTTTAAAACATTTCTGATACCTTACAGATGGGCTTATAAATGGCAGACTAGAAATAACTAGGTCGTTACATAGTACTTGTTCTACATCAAGCCATGGTTCATCTAGTTGGTTGGGATTTAGCCATTTTGATATGTATCGTAATCTGTTTGCTAGGAAATAGAGGTGAAAATTGGGCAAATCTAAACCACCATTGTTTTTACTCTTTTGTAGAGTTTTTAGACTAATACGCGGTGGTTTGGCTTTCCATAGAGATTTATTAATGAATGAGTCTAAAGTTTTAAACCAGGTGGAAGGAGGTTTCGTGGGAATCATTGATAACAGATAGTTTACTCTTGGTAGAATCATCATTTTTATGGTGGCAACTCTTCCGGGGCCGAAGCTAATCCCGGCTTCGGGGCTAACTCCCTTACTTGGTGGCTGGTGGCGAACAGACAGAGGAGTCCAACTGGGTCCTGAGAAGGTCCTTTTATTTGAGCCTTTAACATGTACACAAACTCTACACTGCACTGCACTTAACGCTGATCGTTCTCGGACTTATATGGGCTAGACTTCACTGAACTTTTTCCGCCACTCTCCCTCTCGGCTCCTTCATTCATCAACATCCGGGGTCTCTCTCTCTCTCTCTCTCTCTCCACACACGCACACACACACACACACCTCTCAACTGTCCCCCTCCCACTCACTCTCTCGCACATACTGCTATCTTTAACGGCCGAGGCTACTTCCATAACAATGGTTTAGCTTTATTAATTCAGAAATACTAGGAGAGATGTTTATTCCCAAGTATTTAATATTCCCTGAATGTAGTGTAATATTTGGAATATTCTGAAACGTGCAGTTGATAGGTAGAACAGTAGTTTTAGACCAGTTAATGGAGTAGTCTGAAACTGATGAGAATTTATTAATGAGTGTCATTGTATGAGAGAGAGATGTTTGTGAGTTCTGGAGAAAAAGTAATACATCATCAGCATAAAGACTAGTCTTGTGTTCTATACTATTGCCATAAATACCTTTAATTTCTTTAGTTTGTCTAATACTAGCTGCTAAGGGTTCAATAAAGATAGCAAAAAGTGAGGGGGAGAGTGGGCAGCCCTGCCTGGTGCCCCTTTGTACACTGAAGCTTGGAGAAGTTTGATCATTTGTCCTCACGCATGCATTTGGGTCACTGTATAAAATCTTCAGCCAGTCAATAAAAGATGGACCGAATCCGAATTTGTTCAATGTTGCAAATAGGAACTTCCAGTTAACACGGTCAAATGCTTTTTCTGCATCTAAGGAGATGATTGTGGATTCTAGTTTGTGTGAGGTGGCATAATCTATCAGATTTGTTAGTCTGTGCATATTAGTGGAAGAATGTCTGCCCTTTATAAAGCCTGTTTGATCAGGGTGTATAATGAGAGGAGTTACTGTTTCTAATCTTTTGGTTCTAATCTTTTGGCAAGAGCTTTGCAGATTATTTTGAGGTCAGCGTTTATTAACGAAATTGGCCGGTAACTGGATGGAAGTGTGGAGTCTTTTCCTGGTTTTAGTAGTAGGGTAATGTTAGCTGAATTCATGCTTTTGGGTATTTTTCCTTTTCCCTTGATTTCTGACACCATCTTAAGAAAAGTGGGTCCCAGTGCGGTCCAGAATGTCTTATAGAATTCTGCTGGAAAACCATCTGGACCTGGGGCTTTATTACTAGGCATGCCTTGTAGTGCTTTATGGAGTTCCCCAATTGTGAGGGGTGAGTCCAAAGCCATTCTCTGTTCTGGTTGCAATTTTGGAAGGTTTATGTCACTGAGAAATTCTTCAATGCTGCCATCTGGTGGGTCAATTTGTGATGAATAAAGTGTCTTATAGAAATCCCTAAAGATGTTATTTATTTTGTCAGGGTCATGGGTGATATTTCCTGCTGAGTCCTTGACAGAGGAGATAGTTGTTTTCTCTTTGTTTGCCTTTAATTGACTAGCTAGGAATCTACCAGATTTGTTGCTGTGTTCAAATTTTTCCAAGCGTAGTCTTTGCATCATAAATTGAGTTTTCTTTTCGATTATTTCATTCAACTCGAGTTTAGCCTTCCTAATACTGTTCAGTATGTCCTCTGCAGGGGCTGCCCTATACGCTTCTTCTAGTGATTTGAGTCTTGACTCCAGTTCAGATGTTCGCTGCTTCTCCTTTTTCTTATGTGATGAGAATGAGATTATTTTCCCGCGCATTACTGCCTTTCCTGCTTCCCAAAGAATACAAGCTGAGGTCTCTGGTAGGTCATTATGTTCTATACATCGAGACCATTCTTTTTCAAAATAGCTGATAAAATTAGGATCTTTAAGTAATGATGTATTAAATCTCCAGTTACTCGTTGGTGGTTTTATTTTCTTATCAATTAGAGTGAATGACACTGGTGCATGGTCACTGATAGTGATAGGATGGATAGTAGTTTCTATTATATTGCTCATTCTTGAGCTTCTAACTAGAAAAAAATCTATTCTGGAATATGAATGGTGCACCGGTGAGAAGTATGTGTAATCTTTAAGAGTGGGGTGGTGTGAGCGCCAGGTATCGCAGAGACCAAAATCCTCCATGTATTGTTTAACAACCTTAGTGGATTGCCAGAGCCGATGGTTTCCTGTTGTACTCAGCCTGTCCATTCCTGAGTCCAAGGCCATGTTGAAGTCTCCTCCTATGATGAGTGTGTTATCTAAGTGATCAAAGAGTGAGGTGAACAAGGAGTGAAAAAAGGAGGGGTCATCAACATTTGGTCCATAAATGTTAGCAATGCATAGCTTCATATTTTGAATAGTTAATTTTATAATTATATATCGGCCTTCTGGGTCAGAAACTGTGCTCTCAACAGTGAAATTTACCTGCCTACTTATTAAGACGGCTACACCTCTTTGTCTGGAATTGAGACAGGCTGAATACACATGAGGGAACTGTACAGTGGGGAGTGAACCCACTGCTGTCTCTGATAAATGGGTCTCTTGTAGCAAAATAATGTCTGCCTGCAGATCTTTCAATTTATTAAATACCTTCAATCTCTTCTCCCGGGAACCAGCTCCACGTATATTCCATGAAATAAACCTGAGCGGTGTCATACTTAGCTGATTGAGTTAACTAAGAGAAATGTGTGTATATGTGCTCAAGCAGACATATATATGTACAGTATGTGCCCATATGCATGCATCCTTGTGAGCATGCTTGATACTCCCATTTATGTATGTGTGCCAGTGAAATCTCCTGTGTGATGTTTCCATTACTGTATGTGTATAATAAATCCACATGCTGTGGGTGCTGTGCATATTGGGTTTTAATGTGTGGCCACATGCTGTTTGTAGTACAGAAGTGCTTTGAGTGTCTTGTATGTGTTTTATATGTGTCTGAGACCCTGTTTTTAGTATAACATGAAAGGTTAATGTTGCAGTTAATTGTGGAGAGAATGAAGGAGAGAAGACCATAAAACAAAGAAAATAGAGAGCAAGACTAAAAAAAAAGAAACTCACATATTCTAATAGAGCGGAAGACATCAGGATCCCACACATGGAGACTAGCAGTGAGCTTTTTGTCAACTAATACTGCTTAGATGATTTGCATACCCCATAGAAGTGTTTAAACCTTGTATGATGTGTTGATGAATGGAGGTATTTACCTGAAGTTAGTAGAGCCAAGGAGTCGCACCTGGATCGCGATACAATTGGTTGTTAACGAACAGTTTGTCAACAGCAATGACAGCTCGGGAGCCTCTTTCAATGAACCTTCGCCTGACTGGGAACAGGACCTTGCGTCGCTCCAGGATCTCCTTGGGAAACTGGTCGTTTACGCTGAAGTCTGTCCCCCTCAGCTCCCTGCCCCGGCTCTTCACCTGCTCTTTCTGTTTGAAGTTAACAAACTTAGCCACAATCGGTCTAGGTCTACTTGAATATGGTTTCTTACCTCCCAACCGATGGACCCGGTGAAACGAGATGTTACTCACGGTTTCCTCGGGGAGCTTCAGTTGATTTTTAATAAAGGCTGTGACCGTTGCTTCCGGATCTTCTTCAGCCTGTTCGGGGATGCCTGCAAACACCAGGTTATCTCGCATGCTACGTGCCTGCAGATTAAGGACTGTTTCCTTGATCTTCTTGTTTTCCTCCGAGAGTCGGGTCATCCCCCCGGAGAGAGATTTAACCGACTCTCGGAGGTTATTATTCTCCGCCCATGGCGTCTCCACCTGGTGTTGGCTGAACTCCAGCGACTCGCAGCGCCTGGAACTCTTTATGGAGGACCTCCAGCAGGCTCAACCGGACGTCCAGGCTGGTTAGTTTCTTATCTATGGAGAGAAGAACATCGGTTGAGTCATTACCTGGAGGCGAAATAGCTCCAGATGAGTCCCCGTTGCGCGGTCTCTTCGCCTTGGATAAAGTTTGTTAAGTTTGGCTTCCCCATGACGATCCTGTCGTAACGCTGGTCAGTGTAATTCGTCAGGCCGACCAAATCCTCCTCGATGCCCTCCAGAGTGTCCCTGTTGAGAAACTAACTTCTTCTCGGTGGATTAAGATCAGATTGGCGAGTGTTTACAGTTTAATGAATGAATGTTTTTACAAGCGCCTAGTCTGAATCTGCCGTCTCACTGAATCTACGTCACAGCATCACTGCGTCACCTACCTGCGTCCGTCTCTCATTATAAGACATATTAACACATCATATATATAAACACTTATTTCAAATTTACATACATGAAACATGTTCCAAAAAAACTGGAACAGGGGCGATACACTTCTGAGAAACTTGAGGATTGTTTTAAAAGCACATGTTTGGAACATTCAACAGGTGAAAAGGTTGGGTCTGAATAGAGCATCCCCCTAGCGGCTCAGTCATTTACAAGTAAAGATGTGATGGGGTTCACCAGTTTATAAAAAAACTGGGTGAGTTAATTGTCTTTCAGTATGAGAACAATACTTCTTAACAAGCACTTGCTAAGAATATGGGGGTTCCTTCATCTTCAGTCCTAAATAACATTTTAGGTTCAGAGAATCTAGAGAAATCTCTTCACATACACGGCAAAGCTGAAAACCAACACTGAATGCCCATGACCTTCAATTCCTGAAGTTTCACTGCATTAAAACCAACATCTTTCTGTAAAGGAAATTGCCACGTAGGTTCAGAAACATTTTGGAAAACGATCATCAGCTAACACAATGTTTCTCTACATGCTGTGGTCTGTTTTTGGAAGTCATGGACGTCCTGCTAAAGTGGGCAAGGACTACCCCGATTGTTAACTGAGCAAAAATCCAGCATCTGCGATGGTTAAAGCTGTGTCAGTGCCCATGCTATGGGTAGCTTGCGCATCTGTGAAGGCACCATGTAAGCTGAAAGATACATACATGTTTGGAGCAACAAAAGCTGACATCAAAGGGACACCATTTCGAGGGATACCGCTGCTTATTTCAGCAAGACAATACCAAGATACAATCTGCACGTGATACAACAGCGTGGCTTTGGAGCAAAAGACTGGAAATATGAGACTGACATTCCTGCAGTCCAGAGCTAACCTGACAAGCCAGATGGACAGCTCCATATATATGCCACGGAAATATTTCACTAGTCCATCTGGGTAGGATCCCTTTAAATTTGTTTTCAGGGGCAGAACGTTAAAGAGAAACACAAGCTTGTGATTGGACAATCATTTGGCTCGTCACATTCATCGCAGACCAATCCACATCAAGCAGGGTTGCCTCCTATAATGTAGCATACATAGCAGCTAATGTAGCGGCTAATGGCTAACAACAGTTAAAAACAGTTCATGGACATTAGCCATAGCGGCTAACAGCTAACAACAGTTAATGACCGTTAGCCGCTAACTTAGCTGTGAACAGCTAACGGCCTTATACTATCATCTTACACTAAATTGTACCACACAGATGATTCATTTAACACTTCTTTGTGACCTGAACCTCGTCAAAGACAATCCCTACAAGTAAACTTCTGAGGAGGGCAGATTACGCCAAGTTTCACTGATTAGCTATGTGGACAATAGGCTAGTCGGCATGTCCGTTCTCAACTTCCGGTTCTCAGCTTCCGGTTGTCGTCACGTCCGCATTCTGCAGCTCCCGCCTCTCTCCCCTGATTGGGCCATTAAGAATTCAGCCGAGTGAATTCGTTGGACAACGGAGGCTGGCAAGAAGGACCTGCAGGATTTTAGAATCAGGCAGGTCTGTCTGCTCTGCAAGGCTCGTCCAGAGCTGTCTTGCATTAAAAATGTGTTGCCCATTATGAAGCACAAAAATCCACTATGGAGAATGTTGAGCAAAAGAAGTCACACATCAAGCAAGAATGGGAAAGTATTCCACCCACAAAGCTTCAACAAGTGTCCTCACTTTGAGAAAGTGACCCATATGTTGTCTGATGAAATAGGTACAAGCATTGTGGCTTTACCATAGAAAAGGGAAATACTGAAAAAAATCTTACTGTAGCATGACAGCAGACATTGTTTTTGTGTGTAGTTCTACCCTAAAAGTGGGGCAATAACGCACCATTTACTCCAGTTTGTCATCTGACATCTGAACCTGGCTACCTTTCCTCAAGGAGAAAGTTATCCAGTTGCTTTATTTATTAATTACTCTTACAAGTCCAATCATCCTCAAGCAAGCCCACTTAAAAAACAATCCCTTTTAGACTCTCTCCTCTCTCATTTTGAGTCTCTTGTCTGACCCTAATCATTTTCTATGAAGGAATGATTGAGAAGAACACTAATGAGTAATCTTTCCCTCCCTCCCACGCTCAGAGGGAGTGGAGTAATGTATGGCAGTTAGATGCTAATTGGAGTGAATGTGCCTGCTGGTTCATGCTAATATGTTTGCAGTGGGAGCTAATGTTTGCTAATTACAAGGTGGTGAGGAGAATGTTTGTTTCAAAGACAGAAACAGTGAGCTGCTGCTGCTGAACACAAGTGGGCTGAGTGATGTTTGTTGGCTCTGGACTGAGTCCACAGCAGTGTTATTTTAATATTCAGTCTGACTGACAGTGTGAAAAGATGTTGTTGATAAGATGGAACTACTTACTCACAGGATATTGATTTTGCGAAAGACTTGGTGTCACTTCTTAAGTCAAGAAATATAAAATGTGACACAAGACTTCTCCGTGTCAAGATAACCCTGTTTCTTGGCAGTAGTTCCTATGCTGTTGGAAAGCCAGTTTATTTTCCTTTAAAATGGGGCCACAGTGGTAATGAAAATGCATTTGTGTGATGGGCAGTAGAGCTGAGGCATGTGTCATTTGCAGAATCCTCCCTGTCAATGCAAAATCCTTTTTTTTTTGCTTTTGCTATTGACTCTTACTTTGAACTTCTGTGATCCCAAAGTGCTGACAATCAGGTGCTCGACTGACACCTGATTGGTGTCCCAAGAAGATGACACTACAAAAAGACAGTTTCCACACCCTTTGAGTCTTTAAAAGATTTGCAGTCAAGGTTTGCAGCATGACATGGTCAAAGGATCTCCTCCCAAATAATTCAAAACAGACTGCAAGCAGTAAATCTCTGGTCCTAAAGGCCTGCTGGGAAGCCTGCCAATTATCATCGGGTCTGTTTGTTCTGGAATCTGAACGTTTGGAGGAACTTAGATTTAGTCTAAAAACTCTCTGTTGGATCATGAAGAAGACCCTGAGAATGCCTCTCTGGTTGCTGTACTAATGGAGTCACAGATTTTGGTGGTACCAGTGTGATGATGTGGGGCAGCATCTCACTCACTGAAATAACAAGGCTTGTCATCATTGGAGGGACATTTTAATGCAAAGCGATATCAGGATGAAATTCTGCAGCCAGTGGTAACCCCATATTTCCAAACTCTTGGACCATACTCTCCCCTCCAGGATGGCAACACTTGCCCCCACAGAGCAAGTTTATCAGAGACTACATCCAGAATTTGGGAGTGGAGAGGATGTAATGGCGTCCTAACCTCAATCCCATTGAACACTCGTGGGATCAGCTTGAGCCATCCATGCCAGAGTGACCAGCACAACCACATTGGCTGATTTCCACAAATGCTGGTTGCAGAAAGGAATGTAAACTCACAGGAGTGTGTGAACAGCCTGAGGAAGAGGTGCCAGGCTGTCGTAGATAGGGATGGGTACCTTTCACATTTGAACCAATACCATACCAATGCCCGGTACCTGGGAATCAGTATCGGTACTCAACGGTACCAATTTTCGGTACTTTTGCGTGTATTCATGGGGTAATAAATATTAATTTGTTCAATATTAAGATCTCAAATTTTTTCAATGTAAATTTATTTCTCAATATATAAAATTTGACAGATATATATCAAAACAACATTCAACTGTTTGTATTGTAACATTGTAGTTGTTCCAAAAATTTCTTCAACATGAAAACCAGTAACTAAAATGAACCACAACTTAATAAATTAACTGCAGCCCTCACTTTAACTTTAGGGCAGTTTAACAATGGGTCCAACAGAGCTGTAAATAAAAAAAGCATTTACATTAACGTTACAAAGTATGAGGAACTGACCTGATAATGATAACTGACGCACATTAAAATGCCAAGCTAATACCATCTTAAACACGAGGCTTATTTACCTGGACCAGGTATCCTCCTTGTCGCATTTGCTGCCATCACCAAATGTTAAAGCCATTTCTTTTCCTGTGTTTCTGGCTGCAGACGACACAGGCATGCTAACGGTGCCGAATGAATCCTTTGTGGTCGTAGATCTGAGGCTATCAAAACTTGTGCACTCTTCAGCTTGAAGGAAAATTTTGTGCGTCACCAGGTGCTTCCTCAGATTTTAAGTATTTCCGCTCCTGGCCTTACACTTGGTGTCACAAATGTTGCAGCGAGCATAATCTCCATCACATTAATAAAGTAGAGCCATACTTTCGAGCAATTTCTCTCAGCCATGCTTGCTTTGTTGACTGAACCTGCGGCTGCTGACCTCATTAAGCTATTGCTGTGCTGCGTTCAAGTCCGGTATGGAAATTCACCTACTCTACCCAATAGTATGCCTGCTTCTTCCACTCCCTCACAGTTACAAGGATGCGTTTAGGTACCTAAACATGGCACCGTTTGGTTTTACGTGAATCGGTACTCGGTAGTACCTACAGAATTCGGTCGGTACCTCTTAAAGTACCTAGTCGTAGATGTTCATGGTTCTTCCACACGCTGCTGTGACTCCTGTATGTTAAATAAATGAACTGTAAAATTTCAAATATGTCTCATTCTTCACACTACATTTGTCCAGCGTGGCACCATTTAAAAGGGAAATCAACGTGCTTTCCCGTTGGATGAGATTTATTGCCAGGGAGCATTGTTACAAAAGAGAAATAATCTAAATAACACTCATTTTCTCACTGTTTGTGCTACATTGTTTCTCCATATAAATAGATTAAAGTGAATGAAAGGACAGTGTGGGCTCGACTTACCACAGAGTGACACAAGGCTTGTGCATAGACAAGTCCAGTCTCTCAAGATGGTAACAAAACATGTTTTATAAAACTGAAGTTAATAAATTTTGAACATGTCCATTTCAATCTGTCTTGGGCCCTTTTTAATTTTAGGGTAGATACTCTTTAGCCAGACCTCTGAAGATCGCTGCACTTAAATTTAGATTCAAAAAATATGGTGCTACACAAATAAAGATTGACTGATTGATTGAATCTATATTCAACAGAGACAAATGTGATGTACGTCAAGCATGAGGGAATAAAAAGAATTCTTAAGATCCTGCCCTCTCAATCCCGAAGAGCAACCTTATAAAAACATGCAAGTGAGCTAAAAATAAATCATTGTTATGCAGACAAAGTCACGCACATACCACTTCTACTTCTCATCTGCCATAAAGGACGAGGGAAAGTTAACAATGGACCCTGACTCATTAATATTTAAACTGAGAGGGATGAGGATTGTTTAGTTTGCAGTCTGGGCACTTTAGACGGTATATGTTTCTTTTATAGCTGCAGTCTATAAGGTGAGCAGAGGAGATGTTTTTATAATGCATATGCAACAAAGGAACAAAAACACCACTCAACAAATCTAAAGCCTCTTGCCTCCGCAGGTCTATTTATGGGATTTGAACCTGCTCACCTCATAATGGAAAAGGGCAAAGACCAACGAGATGACTGAGCATCAATGCTTAAAAATGAAATGATTTCAATTTAGAGGAGCACGGTGCTCTTCAACTGCTTTTAGCAGCTCCACTGCTGGAGCACTTATCCCAGAGAGAGAGACAGAGGTAGGCAGAGGGTGTAATTTTGACCAATGGTGTAATTTGAAACTCTTACCGTGTTCGGTTTATCTGCAACCATATTACTGCTGAAACTTTTCTTTTTCCAAAGTAAAAGAGTAAAACAATATCTGTCACAGAGCTACTTCACAGACCAGAATTCAAGATTAAAGAGTTTCATGGTGCTTATCTCCACTTTAAGGACTGAGCTCAAAGAACGTGCAGATATTCTAATGGGAACAAACAGCAGTGATTCAGTGTTTGCTTCTGTCTGCCTGTCATTATTCCACAAAAACACCTCCACCAAAGATACTGACTTTATTAAGAGGCATTTCAGCTTTGTGCTAAAACCACAAATCGGTGAACCGGGGCCACAGAAAAAGACTAATGGGCTCAAATTACGGATGGGGTTTAGAAAGAACAGTTTCAAAGGCTCATCTTTGTGAGTCTGTGGTTGTGCCTAGATTGTGGAAAGGATATTTAAGTTTGCATAAAACATTTGAAGGATTAGTTTCAGAGGGGAAAGTAGGCTGATACAGTCAGGTATCACCAAAAGATACTGACACAGCTTGCAGTCTGTAGCACTTTTTTTCCTTTTTAATGCTTTAAAATAGGTCTTTTTTGATCCATACCGAATGCCCAGCTATGGCAGAGTAGTTCAGGGCGTTTTCACACCAACCACATTTAGTGCACACCAAAGAAGTTTTGGCCCAGTGTTTGGTACGTTAGTATCAATGTGAATGCATGGAGGTCCAAGACCTCCATGAAGGGGTGGTCTTGATCCGCTCCATCTCCCTACATTTGGTGCAGTTTCACTGGTGTGAAACAAAGTGGTCCGAACTGATCTACTTTTGATGCATTATGGGTATTGGAAGCACTGAATTATGGGTGAAGTCCTTCATTATTTACTTCCTGTTAATCCCGCGGTTGAATCTTTTGCTTACTCAATTTGTCCATTTGTTTATTCTTGTTGAGGATTACGATGATGAGGGTCCAGAAGGTCACTGATGCCATCTCAAACACAATAAAAAACACATTTGAAGGAAAATGTAGAAGAGAGCGAAACGTAAACATTGGTTGTCTGGTGTAGGAAATGGTTACCATGGTAGCCTCTTCTTTGTTCTCCTCCGTAGCAGGTTTGGTAACCAGTTACGTGCATATCGCCCCCTGCTGTTTCAAACTGAGTTAATACACAAGTGGGCCGGGCATGGTTCGATGTTGCAAGTGTGAATGCAAGCCAGCAGGGGAGGGGGAGGGGGGGCAAACCGCGCCGCAGTATTGTTCCAAACAAGTGGGCCGAATGTGAAAGTGCCATCAGTCTTTATTCTGTTTGTACTATTATATCTGATAAACTTAGTTTATTAACACTGCACCAACATCTTATATAGGATTTATCAGAAGAAAACAGTTTTCAGGCCAAGTAAGGTAATGTGTTTGTATTTATTTATTGTAATATTGTGGAAAATTCATGCTGATGGCTGCTTTTAACAGCTCTCCATAAAAATCACACAATGACAACAAACAAAGACACACAATTCACAGTGAAGGTTCGCAGACAGGTCCCTGAGCTTTTTATAATTAAGAGATCCCTAATGATCCACTGCTGTCCATCTCATCACTGTATGTTTAAGACAGCATCCATCAGTGAACAGTCTGCTCCTGTCTGAGCTGCTCTCAGGTAAACCAAGAAACATCAGAACAGATGACTAAGGAAAGTTTTCATCTCTTTTTTCACCTGTTCTGCACTATGGCTCACTCCATGCATTATGGCTCTGTGCTGTTTTATTCTCTTCTGTTAGTGGGAACGAGCGCTTCATGTGTTCATAGGAAATTAAACATACCCATGATTATTTTAATACAGGCTCACTCAAGGACAGCTACTGTGAGCACTACTTACCAACAAGTGCATACAAACAAATGTAAGTGAACAGAGAGAGAAGTTAAAGTGTTGGTTTACAAAATTCTATACACAAAATAAATATTGAAAAGACGAAACTTGACAACTAATAAACCAGACAAGGCAAACAAACAGAGACAACAGGAACAATAGGGTTTAGAAACAGATGAAAAAGCAAAACAAACAAAATAAAAAAGAGATAAGGACAGAAAGACAAAGAAAAGAGGGAAGCAAGGCAAAACAAAGTAACCAATGAATGATCCGAAGCAGAACAGTGATGTATTTGGCAGGAGCTTCATGATGAGCTAGTTGTGGTGATTTTCCTTTTAGGTTCAAAGGATTCAAAGTATTTTTTATTTCCCTTCTCCTTACAAACAAACCTTTGTCTGCTCATGCTGTGACCTTAACTCGTCGGCACAGAGGTACTGAAATGATGGAGAGAGTTGTGGAGAATATACTGATTCTGGTGGGTTGCTGATTGTTGTTCCATTGATATATCCTGCGTAAAGAGGTCTAACCATTGCGTTGTTGTTGTGTTTTTTCTGTGTTTCCGGTTGAGCAGTATTGTTTTCTTGGCAACAGCTAAGGCTACAAGCAGGTGTATTGTGATTTTTTAAAAAATATTTCGTCTAAGTTTCCGAGTATTTCGAGGGGGATAGTGGAATGTTGTGGCCGAGGAATCGGGATAGGGTGGTTGTTACTTGTTTTCAGAAGTTGCGAATGGGTGGGCAGAACCAGAATGCATGGAGGTGGTTGTTGGTGGAGTTCCATGATGTGCATCTTTTCCTGTGTGAGGTGTGTTCTATGGATGATTTTCTGTATTAACTGAATTTTAGTGTTAGTGGGCACGAGGAATATGTATGAGCAGACTGTGTTCCATAATGGACTGGTAGTGTGGATGTTTAGGTTTCTTTCCCTTTTCTTTACTGGTATATGATGTGGGTCGTTCTTGGAGAATATGAGTTTATATAATATGAAGAGATTTTTTTTCTTTGACTGTGCTATTTCATTGATGTTATATAATAGTGGTGTAAATTCCAGGTGGGTGTTTGTGATGTTAACTTTAGTTTTGATGGACTCTTTGAGTTTAAGATATTGGAGGAAGTGTCTCTTGTCAATGTTGTATGTGTCAGTGATGTCATGGTTCTGTCTGTCTCTGGTTATTTAGTTTTATGTACTTTGTTCCTTGGTTAAACCTTGCTTTCTTGATTCTGTTCATTTCAGTCAAGTTACTGGTTTTGTGTCTTGTCTCGTGTTTCCTGTTTTATTTTGAAATCCCTGTGTTTCTCGTGGTGTGTCCTGCCCTCCCTTCTGTGTTTCTGCTGATGATGATTCCCTCCACCTCTGTGATTAGTCTCTGTGTTCCCTGAGGCCCCATCCACACGAAGACAAAACGCTTAACAGTTTCCAAAACGATCGTCATAAAGACGAAGGCGTCTCAGAAAATGTGTACGTCTCCATGAATGCTCTCGATACGCATCAAAACGCTGTAAAACACATGCCAGACCTCTAGGGGCACTGTAACGATATGACGGAAACAAGTGGAAACAGATGAAAAAACAGTGGGCATGCGCACTTGCGGCAAAAGTTGTAAACAGAGATTGTGATGAAGTGATCATTAAGTGTTTGTTCAACTCGGTGGTGATTGAGTAGAAGGCGATTTTGCTGCAACAGGGATAATAGGGTCACAAGCTTCATCAGCACATATGCTACACCGTACGCCGCCATTGTTGTTGTCGTTGCCGCGTGTGGCGCATGCGTGTCAATGACGATATCAAACTATGACGTAAGCGTATCTGAAAACTTGCGGAGAGCCAGTAATCACGGAGCTGCGTATACGGCATTTCAAAATCTTTCCACTCTGGAACCTGGTTTCAGAAATGATCGTTTACAGACTCACAAAATGCCGTCTTCATATGGATGAGATGCAGATTCGGCAAAAAATGTATGCGTTTAGACCCCGGTTTGTCTTTGTGTGGATGGGGCCTGAGTCTGGTGTTGGGTCATTGTTTGTCTTCCCGGCGTCACCATGTGCTCATGTGCTTTTGAGTCTCCAGTGTTCCTGAGTTTAAGGGTAATTTGTCTTTTTGTTAAGATCTTTTGGTATTTGATTTGTACTTTGTTTTTGTTTTTTTGGTCCACTTTTGTAAGTTATTAAAAAGTTTTTTAGTTTTCTGCATCTGGGTCCTGCAACTTTGCTTTTTGTTGGTGTTTTGCTTTACTAAAAACCCTGACAAGTGAGCTGTTGGAATGTTAGGAAGGTGTTGTTGTTGAAGATGTGGTGGAGGTGCGTGATTCCCTTTTCTCTCCTATTATTTCCTGTTAGCGGTGACATGTTGGCAGTGAGGTCGGGGTTGTCTCATATCGATGTTTGAGTTGTGGTGAGAATGTAGTGTTTATTTTGTTGAGCTTCCACCAAGCTGTCAGAGTTGTTGCTATTGCAGGGTTTTTGAAACAGTGTTGATAAACTTGCAGCAACCTCCAGTATTGAGCACATTTTTGGTTTCTTCCTCTTTTTTTGCTGCTCATCATGTCTGCCTTAAAACTCTCTGACCACAGAAGCACTTTGTTTAATCAGACATGCACTGATAGGACTCTCAACTTAAAAAAAAAAAAAAAATCCTTAAGGTGAAGAAATCAAAGTCTCTGGCTGTGTCTGAAATGGCATACTAAGTGTGACGTCAAAATGAGTATGTAGTGCACTTATATTAGATCGTATGAAAAGATTGTGTGCGAGAAATAGCCGAATGTATACTATATATCGGAAAATAATTTAAGTATGTGAGATGGGCATACTAGTCACACTCAAACGCCCCATAATGCACTGTGAGCCCCATAATGCATTGAGGCATGCATTATGACCAACCGGCGTTCAGCCAAAAATCGGCCACTAGCACTAGCGACCACTTTTTTTTTCAAAATAACGCATCTTTTATTATCTCCTTTTAGTTCTTAAACGCCTCTTTCAATTTGGCTCTTGTTTTGGAGCTGACCGGTAGTTTCTTCAATAACATCATGGCGCACTTAACAGAATGTCCGGAAGGCCGAAATGAAATTTGTATCTGTACATTTTATGGCTCAAATGGCCACATTTTGGTATTCTACGTGGTGACTTGCTTGCCTAAAATGCTCTCTGAACTTTCAAATGTGATGAATCAGAGATATTTGATAGCCTGGTGTGCCTCCGATTTTTGTCGGAGGTTTGAAATGCATCATGGGAAACTTAGTAGCGCACTACAGTATGAATGGTTGGCATTCCAATCATGCTTATAGTATGTAGTATACAGTATACACACGTGTTTGTTGTATGTAGTACATTAGTATGCCATTTCGGACACAGCATCTGTCTCTCTCATCGACATCACTCTGGTGTGGAGGCTGCAGCAGGAGGAGGAGTCAACTGTCTGCTACCGTTTGTCACTGTTTATCAATTTTTGCTTGTCAAGAAAAGGAGTAAATACAATAAAAAGTTACTGTCTAATGGCTTGGGTCAGAAATGATTCCTGGCAGGTCAGGTTTGGTCCAGAGGCCACTATTTGCTGCCCTCTGCTCTGAACTGTTCAATCATTTGTGTCCCATTGAGCTCTGATTTTACATTTCACTGAAAATGTCCTGAAATGATCTTTGTAATGCTGCACAGATGCTGTACACAGATTTTAATTGTTTTCATTTAACACGCCACCACATTGAGGAACACTGAACTTCTGTTTGATCAGATGCAGTCACAGTGAAACAGAAACGACAGTTTGCTGCTGATTGAAGCTTTGAACGGGATAATTGGCTCCCATGACACATCAGCAGGGGGAGTGAAAACTTTGATTAGAACAGCCATTCTTCTGCTACTGTGATAATTTTGAGCAAATTTCATTAAAGTGAAATTAAACCATCATTCACCTGTTTGTTTACCCCCTGTAGACATGAGAGCATGGCTCAAAGAACCACGGCAGCATTAGTTAGACCTCTAATGGGAATGTTTCACAGAGCCGCTCGCTTGGGGTCAGACGGGGGCACTCCATGAGAAATCTAATTAATAGACCAGACTTCTTAGATTTTATTTTTAATCAAGACTCCTGTTTTCCATAGTAGTTCAGGGCATGTCCATGGCTGTTTTTCTTGGACCTTGGCTCAAATGAGGAGCAAATTGTTTCACAACCTTTACTGATACATATTGAACTGGCATGGTGTGGGACCCATAAAAGTGTAAGACTGGAAATGGGATATGCTAAGAATAACCAAATGTTTGGTTTTAAACAATTACATTAACTGTAAAGACATGTTTATTATGCAGACATAATTTTAGTTTGTTCGTAGGTAATTGCTGCATTGTTGTTTACACATATGATTACAGTAATGTTGATATTCTGGTACCAGGTACTACACATATAGGGCACTGCTCATACAGGAGATAATCGCGGAGACAGGGAGAGAGGACATGAGTAAACTGTACTAGGTGTCAGAGCTCACTAAAAAGTTATGAGAAAGACCCTGAACCTGCTTTGGACTGATTTATTCCTTCACATGGCTTACAATAGTGTTATGCATAATGATTAGCACCTGAACGACAGGTGTGAAAGTAGCTGTAAATTCTTGGCCAGTACTGTTAGTATATATGCTTAGATATGTGCAGTACTTCACAAATTTAATTGAATATAAGGTTAAGCCACAGCTGCCCTAAATCAACAGCACTAATAATGATTAAAAAAAAAATACATATATATATATTCCTGTAATGGTTGATATATCAACATGAGGAAGCTTTTAAACAGAAATTAAATTTTTAATGCTAAGATAGAATTATTATTGTCACCAATGTATTTTATAATTTACTATTTTATAAAAAAACAGAAAGTAAGGTAGTAAAGCACATTAGTATTATTGATTAAGATATTAAGTTATATTTATTTGCTTGCATTCCTGAAGAGAAAAACTTGTTTTAATGTTTGAATGTTATGCCAAATTAATTTTTGCCTCCTCAGAGAAGCCCAGTGAGCAGCTCAGATTTGGGTATAAAAATGTGAATCAGATTAAAAATTCTGATTGCTGTTCAAAATTTATGACTAATAACATTTTCAGGTTTAAACAAGTTTTTGAAAGAATGTAAAAAATATTTAGGTTTTATCGATTATATGCCAGGTGGTCTAATACATTAGTTCAGCACTGTTTCTATAGGTACAATGTATACATGGTGTCAAAGATTAGAGACAGCAGAAGGAGCAGTTATGTATTTTAATAAAAAAGGGTTTTAACTTGATTTCTGGTCAGTATTATTCATTGTACAAACAGTAAAGTGGTAGCTGCCAACTATATGAATGAGACTTGTATGTTGTGAGCCATAATAATTAGACAGTGTGATTATTATTAGAACTACTCTGTAAGTATTTCATTTTGTCTTTATATGAGAGCACTGCAGTCGACAGTGTGATTCCTGTGTTATTAACACACACCACCTCCCAGTGTTGCCAACTTAGCGACTTTGTCGCTAGATTTAGCGACTTTTCAGACCCCTTTAGCGACGTTTTTTCAAAAAAGCGACTAGCGTCAAATCTAGCGACTTTTTCTGGTGTTAGTGGAGAGTTTTCTGGTGTTTTGGAGACTGACGTGAACGTATCGTTCTGCAGTTACTGTCCTCAACGAGCAACAGGCGCTCGCTGCCGTGAGCCCCTCCCCCGTCCCAAAGCACTCACAGGCGGTGACGTCTCACAGCCTCGTGCAGCAGTCCCAGCTGCAGGCAGAGCAGAGAGGAGACCCTCACCCCTCCGAGTCCAGATTGCAAATGAAATGGGCATGCGCAAAGCCGCTTTTGGCTTGCAGAGCGGGATCACTCTATCGCTGCAAGCATTTCACTCACTGCCAGAGTGTGTCTTTTTTTGGTCACTTTGCCGGTCCCAAGCCCGGATAAAGGAGGAGGGTTGGTTGGAGAGCTAGCAATTCCACCCCACATAACAATCATGTGATTAAATTTGCTATTATAACATTTAACAATACAGGACAAAACGAGCATTAAAATCATTTAATGCTGTTGATGTTGAAGTTATTTTGTTTATTTGTAGTTCTAAACATATTTAGGGTGTTTTTTACTCACTTTTGTCTCTCCCATGATGTTATTCCTCTCTCCTACAGCGTCCATTACAATTCATGCAAATTGCCGATTATGCAAAATAGGTGATGACGTCATTTAGCGACTTTTGGGACAGCCAATAGCTACTTTCCTTACTGAGGAGTTGGCAACACTGCCACCTCCTTCTGTCAGTTTACCCACCACCCCATTAGCAAATGCCTGGTGGCCAGGCCATGGGGTCTGACTGGGTACAGCCCAAAAAGGAGGCATGGGACCGTTACATATGCTCACAAGGATGGGCCAAGGTGGTCAGGTGCGAAACGAGCTGGGCAACATCTTTTGTTGCCCCTTGTCCCAGCTATTTTTGGAATGTGTTGTAGGCAACAAATTCAGAATGACTGAACGTTTGCACCTAAAAAACAATAAAATGTATTACTTTGAACATTAAATATATTTTGTCCGTAGTGTATTTGACTCTGTTTTTATTTATGTTATACTTAAGGTCCCAACTGCATTGGGATTGGGTTTTGTAGTTAATGTGGAGGGTCTGAACTGACAGAGATGTTCTGTTTACAGTACTGCCTGTCACTGTGAGTGTGTTTGTGTGCAGCTGCAGGCACTGACTCTGTGTAAATGCCAGCAACATCCGTCAAACTGAAGGTCAGGCTTTAACATCGACCTTTAGACCCTCTCTGTCTGTCTCCATAACTCTTCACTTCTTTATGACCTCTACAGTCCTGTTCAGATCCCTCTGCTGTGACTTTATTAAACCAGACTTTCTTTCTTTTCTTTTCTGGACTCATAATAGACATAATCATTTTATATTTGATGTGTAACTTTTTATTTGTCCAAAGTAAAGACGTTATAATGTAAAAAGTATTCTTCATAAGGATGATCTATTGTATGAAGTGTTATATGGTAGTAACTAATCAAAGTAGCTATATGTTTTATGATGAACATGTGTAGCAGTGTTGATAATTACACTTGCCATCATTTGCACTGGTTCTCTTGCTGGGCTTTGCAAAATTATGGATGCACAGTACTATGGGTAAGAAATGTGTGTTGTGATGTATGTTGCTTATATCAGAGTACATAGCCTGATATCGGCCAATACTGAAATTTTTGACAAATACATACAAATGCTTCACCTCATCATCACTGTATGGACACAATTGATTTAAAAATCTGTTTAATTTCTTGAAGAATTAAATAATGTTTTTCTTGTTTTCATTATGTTTTGTATACAAACAGAATCACAATACTCAAGTACTTTTTTGGAAAGAAACATTTTGTGATCCTGACAAAAATACACACACACATACAGTATATATACTGAACACCTCATTAAATGTATTTCTTTGTGCTGATGTCTTGTTGTCAATCTGTAACACGCATTGATCCACTATTTTGCAATTCCACACACTTCTCCTCATGGTTCTCCATATTGAATAGAAATTAATCTCTTTCATTAATTAAGCTGGATCATATTATTGCCGTGACATTTTTGAAGACGCTGCCCCATGAAGTTAGAACAAGAGGGGTCTGCGGCAGAGAGGTGCACAGAGCAAAAACACCGATTCATTTCTGTGTCATGAGTCCACGAGTTTGAGGTCCGAGATAATCGACCCTTTAGGCAAGTCAAGCAGGACTAAATCGTCAGCCTCAAAAATGTTGCACATTGTTAGAAATTCTGACATTTGATCCAAGAAATGCTTGCAGAAGTTCCTGCCTTTAGCTTTGCTACCTTCAGTTCCACCTGTGTTCACCTCTGTCTCTTCTAGTATCTCCTTCCTCAGGACCAGACTCCTGTTGTTTGACTTAAGGCGCCCTTTTGGGGACAACCGTCTTCCATCCCCTGGGCATAGTATTATGAATCAATTAATTACTTTATTGTCATTGCACATGTCACAACTACAGAGCAATGAAATTTCCTTTACCGTATAATCGTCCAAGAACATACTAAGACAGTTGGAAAGACAATTGGGTCACCAGCAGCAGTGCCCTGTTTTCTTGGATAGGAAAAGGGAGACAACAGGGGAGAGAGGAGGAGAAAAAAAGCCGGTCTTACACTTTACCCTGCAGAGCATAGTGTGAGATCAGGAAAAAAAAACACCTCAGCACAAGAGTCACATGATAACAGCGTACATCCTCTTTGCGTCTTGTTCGTTGTGGGACATTGCATTATGTATGTATAACGTTCAGCAGGGGAGCTTTGTTAGGCCATGGTTCCCTTCAGTTGTACACTGTTACCATGCATCACATCAATATTGGCAAATTTTTAAAGATCAACCAACCATTAGTCAGAGGGTCATGGGGCACATTATACTCCACAAGCACTATGCTTCTCTTCAATTTCTGGAAGTCAACCTGTCATGAACACCCAGACAAGAACACCACAAAGTCCGAATCAGAGTTCTAAAACCAGAGTTTAATGCACAATCCAAGGTTCGGTACACAAAGCGGGCAATCAGACAGGCAGGATACGGTACACAAGGCAGGTAGTCAGACAGACTAGGTTCGGTACACAAAAATGCAGATGGGCAGAGGGAGACAAAAAGCAAGGTCAAGACAAAGGAGGTTGAAACGAGACTGTGACATGAACTATTCGCCTAGAAAGAGTACAGGTACTTAACAATCCGGCAACAAGACAGGGGGGAACACGAGGGTTATATGCAAGAGGTAATGAGGGTAAACGAGACACAGCTGGAAGAGAAACAATCAGGGAGCAGGTGTGACAAGCCGGGACAGGAAGAAACACCTACGAAGGCAAGAAAGGAAAAGTGAATTTCAAACAAAACAGGAAGTACAAAGACAAGACATAAAACATGAAGACAGACCAGGAAACTTGACAACACAGATCCTGACACGACCTGCATTGAACACAGCAAAATGTTCCCACTTAAATGTACTTTCAATTAAATTTTGATTGTTTCTCACTGCTCATCTACATCAGCTTAAATAAACTGATTTGTGAACATCAAGTAGACCGGTTTAAACAATTTCTCCAGGACAGAGCAGTGTGTGAAAATTAATCGACATAATGAGTATTCCCAATGGGTCCATTCTTGGTCGTCTGTTTTTCAGTTAATTGATAGATAACTTGCCAAAAACTTGTTCACAGACTGGTTTTACATTTTGTTAAGATGATGCTGTCATATTTAATGCTGCTAAATCACCCAGTTGAGACTCTGAATGGCTGTAAAAAGTCAACCAGTGGCTTGAACTAAATCTGTGAACAGGCTTTTCACCATTTCACTCAGATCTACAAGGAAAGTGTCCTTGACTGTTTCAAAATTATGGTTTTAACACTGAGTTTAGTCTTTTGAAACAGTCAAATTACTTATTTACCTGTGAACCTGCTGCTTATACCAGGTATTTTCCTTCCATCTTTGTATAATGACGGATTCTTCTTCTCTTTTTATACCTTCTCTACTTCTTCTCATTGATCCTGACTGTTTACTCTGACAGACTCAGATGAGAAGTGGGATCCTCCCTGGTGGTCTTTGTGGTTGAGTGTTTCCTGGAAGAAGGCGTTACGAAGAGCGGTCAGGATCCCGGCAATCCCACTTTACACAAGTCCTTCATCGATCAGACTAACCCACAGTTTAGATTTTCACCTCGGTCCTCATTTATCTCCCAGCTCTCACTCTGTTCTCTCTGCTGTGGAGTTTCTGTCTCTCCTGCCATGACTGCTCCTTTCTTCAGAGAAAACTTGATTAAAATCAACCGAAGTGATCTGCATACTGAACTTTCCTGTAAAATACAGTGTTCAGAAACATGTTAATGAACATATCTGACCGTTAAAGACATCTAAGTACTTTGAGAGTTCAGAATGGCTGGATTAACCGTAAAACCTGTTCTTGTACTTAAATGAATAAACCGTAGTTGGACAGTTTTCTTGAATCATTGCATGCTCATCTACATGGCTCTTGAAAAGTTGAATAATAATCACAAAAGGTCTGCCTAAAATAGCTCCGTGGTGGTTCGCTGGAGATACGTGAGCTGTTCAAGACAGGAAACTAAAAACTCAGAGTTTCCAGGACATTTAAAAACACAGCAGGAACAGAAGAAATAGATCAACTGTATGTGTCACATTCATCCACAGTCTAATATTTTTAATCTTCTTTGGCAAGATGTTTCTAAAATGGTGCATCAGAACCTGCAAAGTATTCAAAGGGAATAATAGAGGTGACCTAAAGACTCCAAATCAGTGTTGAATCATGGGAGTACATGGCTGATCAAGATACACCTCTTTATTATTGCAGATCTTATATTAATATTTTACTGTAAATATTAGCATTTTTTGGCCAATAGCTACCAGGTCATGTTATCCAAAGAATCTCTGCAGATCCATATTACCATACAGGCTGATTAAGACACACCTCTTTTTATTCCCTTTGCATAGCCCACTTTGCATATTTTATATAAATCTTTAAATCAATTTTTAATACAAGTTCAGGACCATAGAACTCCACTGCTTGATAAATATACTCTTTTCATTCCATTTTATTGGAACTTTAAATTATTAATTTTAAAAAACGAATTGATGTAATATTGAATCACAGAAATGTCTCAATCCCGACTTTCTTAGACGTCTCCATGTATTGGCATAAAGCTTGCTATACAGGCACATTTAAAATGTTAGAGTGGCTGGCTTGACCGCAGTCACACACTCTCTCTGCTCCAGGTGTGGGGCACCTCTCAATCAATCAATCAAACTTTATTTGTATGGCACTTTTCATACAGGGCTTTGTAATACAAAGTGCTTTACATGAGAAAAAATAAAAAATAAAATAACAATAAGTGGAATAAAAAGCAGAAATTGCATAATTGCATAAAATGAAAACATAAGACCCCCACAACCCCCCCTCCCCCAAACCACATTCGATATACGCACTCACTTACTCAAACACACGAAGACATAAAAAGAAAATTCTGACAGAAAACAGAATCAGAGGACTGAGGAAACGCTATCTTGAATTTAAAATGAGGAAACACAGGAGCTAAAACTAAAATAATGATTAAAAATACTTGAAAATACTAGAGGGTAAGATAAATAAATGTGTAAATACATAAATAAATAAAATGATATAACAGTATAGAATAAAAGTTAGATAAATAATATGGTAAAATGAGAAAGTGTGACATCAGGTGCATAATAAAATCAGCTAAAATAGGATAATAAAAGGAAAAGCATTTAAAAAAAACTGAATAAATAAATTCTGAACTGAAATGTAGTAATAAAACAAAATAAAACATATATCATAAAATAATATAAAATACAAACAGCTAAAAGCGAGATTAAAGAGGTGGGTCTTGAGTTTGCCTTTAAAAATATGAACAGTAGGTGCTGCTCTCAGGTCCTCAGGTAGACTGTTCCACAGACAAGGGCCGTGATGACAATAAGAAGCTTCACCGTATGTTTTAGTTCTTACTCTGGGAACAGTTAAAAGACCCCTCCCTGAGGACCTGAGGGCTCTACAGGGTTCATAGGGTAAAAGCAAGTTGGATAAATATGCGGGAGCAAGATCGTTAAGATATCTAAAAACAAATAAAAGAACCTCAACTCTAAAAGATACAGGTCTGTTTTATTTTGCTGCATTTCTTGCAGGTGTTTTCTATGTTTGGATTGTTTTGGGCTTTGCTTTGTTTCTATCTTGCTGTGCATTTCTTCTCTTGCAGGTGTTTTCCCTTATTGAAATCCAATGAGCAGTTGCACACCGTTTGGCATTGTTGGCCACTGTATGATCTCACAAATGTGTCCTCAAAAGAGCAGAAGCACTCAACATGACACTAGACTTTACATCAGATAAATGAGGTTTACAGTGGGGGTCAGTTTCTACATGCACATTCAACATGCCAGCTTCTCCCCTGACCCCACCTTATTTTCAGACAATCAACCCCTAATGTGCAGACAGGAGCACATGATTATTTGCTGTTTAAACAGCATGAGCGCTGGTGTAAATAAAGCATCTATTTCAGGTGGAAATGGTAAATGGACTTGAATAACACTTTTCTAGTCTTTGACTAATCAACTCTGGTCACATCTACCCATTCACTCTCACATTTACTTACTGATGGTTGGAGTCAGTTGTCTCACAGTATCAACTAACACATACAGACCCTTTCAGGCCCCCATTTACACGCTGCAGACGTGGCAGTGGAAGCTCGAACTGGGCTCATATCTGCAACCTTCCAGCTACTGACTAAGCGCACTATCAGACTGCTCCACCTTTGCCCATCAGGAAAGACACCTGCACTATATGCCAATGCACTTTGCACTGGGCATACGATACGGCCTGTAGTGTAGCTGGTCTGACATGTTATTGATGTAAAAGACATAAAACATGACACTTACCTGGCATACCAGATGGACCATTCGATATATTTCACAACTCTTCTGGAAAAGAGTTAATAGAAAGTGTTTGGGTAGGGGAGAACCCTTTCGAAGCATATCCGGCCTGTGTTGGAAAATTGTTCAGTGAATCACATTATGCTAATGCTTTACAGAATAGGGGCCACAACTTAAAGGTGCTATGAGGGGAATCTATTACCGGCGACATTAGATTTAGATTAGATAAATTTGCTCTAGTTTTAATTGTCTTGTTCCTAAAGTTGAGTATCCAGGCCAGTCCAGCCCTGTTCGACCCGACCGGAAGGCTAAGGAATAGCATTTATAGATAACCTATTTTAATGCTATAAAACTCATCTTAAAGTGTGTATCTCGATCAGGCATATATCTAAAAGTGAGACTTTTTTAAATTACTTAGAAACTCCTCACAGTCCCTTTTAAAACCAATTCTTGTCTAATTATGTCCAAGTGGAGCAACAATATTCTTACTATGGAGAAGTTTTAAGTGTTGTTTTTCATTTAATAAAGAAATGCCATCAGATTTGATCAAACTGCTACAAATGCTTTTAGCATTTATGCTAATCTTTCTGCAGTTATTTTGCTTGTAACTCCACCTCTTCCTGCTTTAAATGACTATGATTGGACTGTCCTGCTTTGACCCGCTGGGCTGGCTGCTCACATTTGTTGTGGATTGATTGGCAAGATAGATCTGCCTGTTTACAGATAGTGAAGCAGGCAGGTCCAGCTGCAGCCAATGGTTAACATGACACAGTCTTATCTGACAATAAGAACAACAGACAGCTAATGAAATTCTGATCAATAAGCTGACTTAGCTGTGAATAACGAGGCAGACTTCAGTTAAATGAATGAAAGAGCCTTTTGCACTTTGGCGTCAGTTTCTATTCACACAATCACTACTTTTACCCACACATGGTATCACATGGCATGTTTCTTGACCTGCTATACACACTGAGCTTCATGCCTAATTAATTTTGCATTTCAGTCTCTTCCACAAACCAAGACTGTGATTTGGTGTCCTTGTTTACTGCAGCGGAGAAATGTGATTTCTGTAGGACAATTGCATAAAAAGGTAAATGAGAGGACAGGCAGACAGCACAGGCAATACCAACCAAAACAGAGGAGGGGATGATGAGAGAAGGAGGGAAGAATGGGAGGAAACATGAAAACAAAAAGTCATATTCCTCGCTGCTGAATATGTCTCTCCCCAGTGAATGCCTGTATTAAACTCCCACTCCCTGAATTAGAAAATAGACAATCACATCCAGACGCGAGAACAGAGCCTGACAGGAACACAGCCGGATTATGCAGAGAAAGAAAAATAAGAATATAATTATATAAGAGACAAAATGTCATACAATAACAATCTGACCTTATCACATATAAACAAGACTGTACAAAAATAGAGCAGAGCATGCTGCAAAAGGCAGTTTGAACCTGGATCTTTGTTACACTAGTGTTAACTAAGGTAAGGCGTCTAAGAAATACTGACGTGCAAATACACTGTTAGAATAAACAATATGAATTGCACAACATTTCTGTTATATCTGCTTTTATGCTCTTGATCCACCAGGTATGGATGTACCACTATAGCTCAGGATGAGGTAAATTCAGGCTAATCTCTGTGCTGAAGCCGTCTCTCTCACTGCCTCCTGTAAGTTATGTCAGGCTGTCTTTATCCTCGTTGACCCAATTACCCAGCTGCTGCCAGTTCACTCTTCAGCTAACACCTGTATGAAACTTTAGTGGTTGTTAAAGTAGTATAACTTCTAAGTGGATTGCTGAACTTTTCAGCTTAATGTGCTGCTTACATTGGGGTAAAAACTCAGAAAAAGAGATATACTTGCTGCCACATGCCCAAGCTTCAATTCAGCATATCCGTTGTGCATGATGAATTACAGCAACACTGATATGGACTGTCAGGGCCGTAGCCAGGATTTTGGAATAGGAGAGGTCCATGATGCGCGCGCCTAAAAATTTTTTGATGTCTTTTTTTTAAATGTTAAAATGTTTTTTTTTGTTGTTGTTTTTTTTTAGGCTACAAGTCACACAAGACACAAGACTCTCCTCTCTGTGCTCCACCTTACTTTCCCTATTCTTTCTTCGATCCTCCTTGGTTTCATGTTCCTCTTTGTCAATTTCCTTCTTTTTCTTTGCCAGAAATGCATCCAGTGTATTCTGTTTAATTCTCTTGGACATGTTTGCCCTGCTCTCTGTGACTTGTTTTCTGTGGAATGGGTATATTAAAATTAATATGAGCTGAAAACAAAGCACGTGTCACGTGAGTCCTCGAGTAGCCGCATTATCGTGACGCGTGCTTGGCCAGCTGATGAGCCAGGCGCTCATCAAAAAAAAAAAAAAAGCACCTGGCACGCTCTCTACTGTGGATAAAAATAAATAAACTGGCTTTGATCAGATTATTTGACAGGTCGAACTAGTGCCGAATTATCTAAAACATATATATTGTGGTCACCTCAGTGTAGATGGGCGGGGATGTGGTCTACAAAGTGCTAATAAGAAAAACACTCTAGTTTTTGAATGGGGTTTGGCCCGCTGCCAAGCGCGTCACAGGGCGCATTTGCGGGTACGTGCATCAGCTGATAAAACAGCTGTTTACTGCAACGCGCACACAGGCACAAACAGAACACAAAGCCCATGGATGTTTACCACAATTTACAGGCATGTTTCACAGAGAAGTTTCAAGTTTTTATGAGTTTATGTTTTATTCAGTTGGGCATATTTGGCGAAAAAAAAAAATCTTGGAAAAAATAGGTGAGGTCCGAACCCCGCTGACCTCATACCTGGCTACGGCCATGTGGACTGTTGTTACCAGTAGGACAGGTGTAGAGGCAGAGGAGGTGTGAAACTGTCAATACAAGCAGCAGGAACATCTATGACAGAAAATTTAAAGACATTTTAAAACCAGTCCCCTCCAAGAATCTTAACCTTATCATGATGGAGGGTGTTGTGTACGACCCTGTGATCTCTGTTGTCCAGGGTTTAGCCCTTGGCATATTCTCAGATGACAACCTGATGGGGTGGTTAGGGCCCAGGCTAACTGTGGTTCAAATGATCCTCATTAAAAGGCAACTTCCCTCGGTAGGGCTGATCGGGCTCAGCCCAAAGAAATAACATGGTGGACTCAACATTTTTAAAACCAGTCCTTTCCAAGAATCTCAGGCCCCATCCACATGAAGACAAAATGCTTAACAGTTTCAAAAATGATCCTCATAAAGACAAAGACATCTCAGAAAATGTGTGCGTCTGCATGAATGCACTCGATACGCATGGAAACACTGTATAACACATGCCAGACCTCTAGGGGCGATGTAATGATATGATGGAAACAAGTGGAAACAGTCGAAAAAACAGTGGGCATGCGCACTTGCGGCATGCGTGTCAATGATGATATGAACCTATGACGTAAACGTATCTGAAGAGTTGTGGAGAGCCAGTAATCACGGAGCTGCGTATACGGCATTAATCTTTCCACTCAAGTGCCTGGTTTCAAAAATGATCGTTCCCAAAACGCCGTCTTCGTATGGATGATACGCAGAATCGGCAAAGAACTTATGCGTTTAGACCTCGGTCTGTCTTTGTGTGGATGCGGCCTTAACCTTATCATGGTGGAGGGTGTTGTGTGTGACCCTGTGATCTCTGTTGTCCAGGGTTTAGCCCTTGGCATATTCTCAGATGACAACCTGATGGGGTGGTTAGGGCCCAGGCTAACTGTGGTTCAAATGATCCTCATTAAAAGGCAACTTCCCTTTGTGGTGCTGATTGGGCTCAGCCCAAAGAAATAACATGGTGGATTCACCACATGCACGGATGGGAACGGAGGTCAGGTGCTATTGTGGATCGGGCAGCAGTCAAAAGGGGACCCTAGACCGGCTGACTCCTCCAGAGGTCCAGAGGACACTTGAAGTAGAGCCGCTACTCCTTTGCCTTGAAAGAAGTCAGTTTGCTTCACTGACTGTGCTTCACAAAAGAAGACATAAACAGTGCAGACAGCATACCACAGAACAAAAAAACAAAGAAAAACAGTATGCACAGCACAAAAAAGGCTGAAATTTATCAATTACCTACTCTGTGGAGATTCTTCTTTCCCCCCTTCCCTCCTGCTCCTCTGCCGGCAGTGGGTGTGGTTTCCTGTCTCCTCACAATGCTGCTCTCTCCCTAGCTATTTAAGCTGCCTGGAGTCACCTCAGGTTCGTCAGTGGATTTCCTCTTCTTGAGTGGTTTGTAAGAAACTGTATCCTCTGATCCTTCTGTCTCTTTTTGGCTCTAAGCCTTTCGTTTGCCTGTTCTGTGTCTACTTTCAGAGAAGAGTGTTTTTTGAAGCTGCTTTTTGTCTTCAACTAATGATACTTCTGCCTTCTGCTCCCTCTCTCAAAAGTTTCTCCAGAGCTCTCACCCCACCACATTGTATATACTTACTTTAATGACTTGAACACTTACCTGTATACTGGAAGGATTTGTTGAATCCCCTCAACCCAGTGATCACCAACTGGCAGCCCGGGGGCCACATCTGGCCCCCCATAGCTTTGTACATGGCCCCCATATGATTATCAAATTCAGAAACATAACCAGGGCAAAAGTTCTGTTGTGGTTTCAAAGGCATCTTTCTGCTGTTAAATTCCTAAAACTACTGATGAATTTCCCCAAACATCTTTGAAACTGTTTGATCAGGCATGACTCCATATTAAAATTGTTTTACATAAAGTCACCTGTGATCTGAAATTTAATCAGAAAAAAAGACACTGGAGCCAAACATAGAGCTGGAAAATATGAAAGTCCATTACAGAAGTAGCTAGTGTATCTCCTTGTAGTTTGCAGCAGTATTGGTGATAGGGACTGGTCTCACTTTTAAAGGTAAAGGAATGCAAACAGTCCTGAAAAAATCCAACTACGTTACTCACAAATACTTAACTAGGTGTATTTTAGAGTCCGGCCCCCATAACATACAGTCATGGAAAAAATTATTAGACCACCCTTGTTTTCTTCAATTTCTTGTTCATTCTAATATCTGGTACCACTAAACGTATAATACAATGAACACAACAAAAAATGCAGCTGGTCACATAATACTTTATGTCCTATTTGACATTCTTAAGCTTAATTGATTCCCAGGGTATATAAGAGGCCATTTCATGTCACAAGCAGCACTGCACATGCAAAGGCCTAGAGTGGTTTCCTGCTTACATTCAAGCCGTAGCACAACTCAGAAGTTGTCAGCTCTCACATAATGCCTAAAACAAAAGAATTATGTGAAGCCACAAAGGCAGCCATCTTGGCACTGCTGGAAATTGGCATGAGTGAGAGACAGGTAGCGAAAAAACTGAAGATCTCCAAGACAGCCGTTCATTACAACAAAAAAAAACAAGCTGAACATGGCACTACCAAATTGCTACCTGGCCATGGCAGAAGCGTCTTTCTACCCCGCGAGATGACCGTGCACTCATCCGTTCCTGTGTCAGGAATCGTCGTCAGACCTCCAGGGACCTTAAAAATGAGTGGGCACTGTCGAGAAATGTGACTTGTTCAGCAAGGACAGTTTGAAACCGACTTGTTGAAGCTGGTTTGAAGTCACACAGAGCACGCAAGAAGCCCTTCATCAATGAAAGGCAGAGGAAGGCCGGTTACTCTTTGCTCGAGACCACAAGGATTGGACTGTTGATGATTGGGCTAAGGTTCTCTTCAGTGATGAATCAATTTTGAATTGATGCCCTCCAGCCAACTTACTGGTTAGGAGGAAGCCTGGAGAAGCTTACAACCCAGACTGTCTTGCCCTACAGTAAAACATGGGGGTGGATCAGTCATGATCTGGGGTTGTTTCAGTCTGAGTGGAACAGGGCAAATGCAATTGTGTGAAGGCGAATGAACCAGGTCATGTACAGGACTACCCTTGAAAACAGTCTTCTTCCATCAGCTGGAAAACTCTTTCCTGCCTCGAATGACTGGATTTTCCAACAAGACAATGCCCCTTGCCACACGGCAAGGTCAGTCTATGGCTGGATGGAGAACCACAACATTCGCACCATGCCTTGGCCTGCTCAATCACCAGATCTTAATCCAATTGAAAACCTGTGGAAAATCATCAAACTCAAAATGGAGAACCACAAGCCCAAAAACAAAGAAAATTTGTTTGAATTTGTCCAACAGGAATGGGCTGCTGTGACAGCAGAACAATGTCAGAAGCTGGTGGAGAGCATGCCAAGGCATGGCTGCAGTCATCAAAAACAATGGTTATGCAATCAAGTATTAACTCTTGTGTGTATCATGTGTTTAAAGCAAACAGAAAAGAAAACATGGAATGCTTAAAAGTAGTGTTTTTGGCGGTACAATGCCATAGCTATTGATGTAAGAATTTAAGTAATTTTGGTTATTATCAAGAAAACCATGGAAAATGAATAGTTCTTAGTTCTTAAATTAAACTCTCATGAGCTATTTTTGTTGTTATCATTATAATTGTCCAAACAAATGTACCTTTAGTTGAGCCAGGCATTAAAATTAACAAGAAATTGAAGAAAACAAGGGTGGTCTAATAATTTTTTCCATGACTGTATGTCAGTGAGGAACTGGCCCTTGGATAAATGTAGTTGATTACCCCTGCCTTAACCAATAAAACTGTTGCTTACTTTTATGCTGCCTCCATATCCAGTTTTTGGATCCAACGTGACACACACATTAGGACAGTTCCTTGACACTGCCCAACTGGGAGGAGACCCCAGGGCAGACCCAGACCCTACTAGATGGATAATGTCCCATCTGGCCTGAAACACCTTGGAATCCCATAGGAGGAACTGGGAATGGTGGCGGGGGAAAGGGAAGTCCGAACTAACCTGCTTGGCCTGCTGCCCCCACAACCTGGCCCCTGATAAGCAATGAAAAATGAATTGGATTTTTCCCTATGTTATTTTAACGTATTTTCTCTAGCTCTTGGTGTGTTCATTTGTATATGATTTCATGTATGAATTTTTACTTTTACCAGACACATTGTAATGTTACATGGCATGGCAATTTCAGCTAGCATCGTGCATTTACATCAAGTTGCCTTTCATGCTGTAATTTTACTTTGATCAGGGATAAGCAGGAGGCTGAAAAAGTTTTGTCTCATGTAGTCTTGGAAATTTCAGTGCCACATTGTCATTCCCCATCATCATAGAACAACACAGAAATTCCACCAGGTAAGCAAAGAGAAACATGTCACTCTGGGACACTATTAATGCCTAAATGGCCAGGGTGTCAAAACAAGACAAAGATTTAAGACATGAGAAAGAAACCCCTACTGTTGTCTGATCTTTTATGCTGTATGGCTTCCCAAACTCTCCTCTGCTTTAAACAGCATGTACGTAGTTTTGCAGTTTTCAGATTTGTCTCCCGACTGTGACAAAATGCCACTAAGAGCCAAAAAGCTTGAGACTAATGTTGTGTTCACACTGCAAGCGACCCAGCTACCAAAACCGCGTCGCTCACTGACGTATCGTTGTGCGTCCAGAAATACCTCATTTTGGTCACCATTGCTGTCGGCCGTCACTCGGTGACGTCATATCCGCTCGAGTTTCACCGCGATCATATCATATAATAGGATGTATAAGCGGACATTATTTCAGCTGAATCATTTTCACCTAGTACTGTATCAACCACAAAACACTGCAGCTGATGCCCTGCAGCAGCAGCATCTGTGAGTTTCCTGCGGTCCGTCTAGGCGGAACTAATGTCCTCACTGACTAATGTTTCCCAAGCGGACATGGATTGTTACTCTGTAGTCCGGATGAATAACTGTCTGCCTAAGGTACCTTCACACGTGCACAAACCGCTGATTGATCAACTTTTTTTTACTTTCACATTGCGCGACAAGCTATGTTGTAGTGTGAAAAGCGGCTGTTGCATCGCAGCATTAGATTAACACTTTGTCACTTCCGAAAGTCGAACATGAGAAACTAAACAGAAAAGAAATCATCCTTGTCCTCTCTTACAAAGTCAGCCTTAATCCTTAGTACCAACTTCCTCTACCCATAAACAGAGGTTTTGTTGACCTATTTACAAGCACATCCGCAGTGGTTTGTGTATGTGCCCTGCGGTTTAGTTTCATATGTATTTCTTTTAAAATTACATAAAGTTCTCATCTTATTCTAAAAATAGGTAACGTGACATAACATGCTTAAAAAGAACAAGTCAGAACAAGCACATAGGGCGGTTAGGGTTGCTGAAGAGTTTATCTGATGGCTGTAGGTAAAGGCAGGCTAACACTACCCTTTGACTCCCAGTGTTTGACTTAAGCTAATTTGCAGAGGGGAGGTCTGCCTGTCTCTTCCTTGTTATTGCACACATAGTCGAAAGAATGGTGTTCACCTGCTTAACTCAGGAGTGAGACGTGAAAACCAAATAAAATGTTGCTGTATCTCTTTAGTTTGTTGACCCTGTCCATGTCAAAGAGGCGCAATCAGAGAGCTTACTGTAACAGGAAATATAGCAAACTATGTAGCACTGAGCAGAGCACCACAACAAACTTTCTGCCAACTTTCAAAAACAAGTACGTGGAGGTGAATGCTGTGTCTTTTCATACCACGGCTTGGAGAAAAAGGCAATCTCCAGGTAATAAGGATGTTTAATTCTCAGCCTCAGTCTTGCAGTGCTCAGCATTCAGCAGGTTAGAGCTCTGCCTCATGTAAATTGCAGTTCATTTCTTTTCATGCCACACATTCTCATATTGCTCTGCTGGAATTGTCCACTTGCATTCTCCTCCAGCTGCCTCAGATCTGTTGTTCTGCTTTAGTGACAGAGGTACAGTAAAACAGTAGATGAGTTATTTACCAAAGGTGAGATGTAATATGAAGCAGGTCAGTGTTCACACCTGAGCCTGTGATGAGTTTAGACTGATGAGATTTTCTGCTCCCTGTCATCGAGCCGTGATTCACTCTGTTGGCTTCACTGACAAACTGAAAGCTGGAATGTGACTGACTGAAACAGTTGACTAAAATTATTGAGCTTGTTCTACTGAGAGAGAGTTTGTTTAGCTTCATTTAAATTATAACTCTGTGTCTAAAGTGCTCACAACTTTGTCTCTGTTTTTACACAGTTATTTATGCTAGGGGTGTAATGGTACACAAAAATGACGGTTCGATACGTACCTTGGTTTTGGGGTCAAAGTTCGGTACATTTTCAGTACAGTATGTGAACAACGCAAAACCATTTGCTTGTTTAGCACGTTTATTAAACCAAAAAATTGCCATTATGCAAACTTAACCAAAATAAATTCACTGTGCTGCTTGGCAATACTAATAAGTTAAATAAAATAAATAAACAACACATGTATGAAATTAAAAATAATGAGTCTCTTTTTAAATTCCTGGCTTAAATGTGGACGATTGGGTACTTTATACCGGGGCTCAATCACCTTTAGCATACGTTTAAAACCAGCATTTTCCACAACTGAATTTGGTCTTAGATCTGATGCTATACAACACTGATGGATGCTGTTATCGCTTTGGCACGATCTGAACAGCATCAGTTGAACAGTATCGGCACACCGCCGTAGTTTTACTCACCTGTCTTTCTCCGTTGCAAAATTTAACAATGAAGCCAAAGTGTTCCCCAACAGGAGATTTCAGCGACGGGGGAGGCTCTTCAAGCTCCAGTTGGTCGCTAGCAGTAGCCATTATGCACCCCAGACACAAGCTCCTGTGGTTACAGAAGCTCTTTGATATTCGTCTTCTGATTGGCTCGCCGTGAGACGTCACGTCCACGTGATATGTACATGATCGCAAGAGCACGAATCACAGACCACTTTCCTCATGAATATTAAAAAGCCTTCCCTAACCACGCCAATTGTAGACGAGTACCCCTATGAATATTAAAGAGCCATGTGCAGCAGCTAACGTAAACTAACTGTACTCGTTCGAGTACAGCACTGTACCGAACCGAACATCCGTTTGGAGCGGTTTGGTATGGATACATGTATCGTTACACCCCTTTTTTTCTATTTTCAAAGTACACAAAATATTACTGACACAAAAAGTAAGCAGTATATATATCATTAAAGATTATGTTCATTCATGTTGGAAAAATAGGCATCTTAGAGGCAATGCTAATGTCAGACTCCTATATTTCACATTTTGAAGGTTAAAGGAAAACAGGAACAGGATAAAGTCAAGTGACCTGCCTGTCCTAGAACAGAGCATTTACGAAATTCTCAAACACTGTTCATGAGCACTTCACACTTAGAAGCAGCTGATTGTACCCTGAAAACTGACTCTGTACTCAAAATACAGGGTGTTTGTTGCTTCTCCTTCCTATGTCATCATGTTGGTCACTGAATACAGCTGATCGTGTAGTCTTTTGGGCAAGCCAGTCTCAATTTTTGACTCTGTGATCGGCCAATCTGACATGATGAGCATTGCACTGACAAAAATACGTGAGGTTAGCATTAAAAACAGTTCCTAAATAAACTACCAAGCTTTAGCAAAATTTCAACCTCCTTGGTGGCGTAATACTATTAATAATAATTATCAAAGTGCTTTGACTTCTGTACCTTGTGTAACAGCAGGAGAATCTTTCGCATTTAAGATAGAGGCAGTTAATTCATACTTCCTTTCTCTGCCTTTAAAAGTTAAAGGATAAGTTTGGTTTCTACAGCTTTCACATTGTTTATAGAATGAAGCAGAACAATATACTCACCCAGAAGGCTTTCCTGATCCAAACAGTGCTTCCGGAGATATTTAGATCCAAAAATCGAGCGGGGGACATCCATATAATGGCAGCACACGGGCATGTATAGCGCCGCTCCTAAAACTGCATTAATCGTCCAAAAACTCATTCGTTTCACCAATATTTCATCATGGTCCGCTCGGGCTACTCCTCCAAGACAGTCTGTGTCACTCCAGACATGTTGTGTGACTGTACTGACCTCTGAACTGAAGAAGAAGAATGTTTGCCTCCGTGCATGCTCATTGTTTCAGGGGAAGACAGCCGGCTACACGACGACTTTCTTCTTCCAGTTTTGTGCAAAATGGACAAATATCTATCGGATGAAGATGTTGTGGACGAGAACTTTGAATATGATGGGTGTCCTTACAGTTTTGAGCCAGAGTATACAGATGAGGAGCTCATCGAAAGGAGGACGCGGAGGCAGCTCTCCAGAGAGTACTGCGCATGCGCGGAGACAAGCGTTCTTCTTCTTCAGCTCAGAGGTCGGCACAGTTACAAAAACATGTCTGGGGCGACACAGGCTGTAATGGAGGAGTAGCACGAGCGGACCATGATGAAATATTGGTGAAACTAATGAGTTATTGGACGATTAATGCAGTTTTAGGAGTGGCGCTATACATGCCCCGTGTGCTACCATTATACGGATGTCCGCCGCTCGATTTTGGATCTAAATATCTCCTGAAGCACTGTTTGGATCAGGAAAGCCTTCTGGGTGAGTATATTGTTCTACTTAATTCTATAAACAATGTGAAAGCTGTAGAAACCGAACTTATCCTTTAAAGCTCAGTTTTTCACTTTTATGGAGGAAAATCTTAATTTATACTGGATTTTACTTTGAAGTCTGAACTCAAAGGATCAGGTCACACACTCACACCAGTTACAAGAGCCACAGCATCTAAAGCTACAGCTTGGATTTGCATCAGCCACAAATCCAGCATGAAACTGCTGTTAATGACATTGACATTAAAGCAGAGCCCTCAAAGAAAGAAATACTGAAAGAAAGAAAATATAAACAATTTTGTTCTTTTTGCTAACTCATATTTATGAGACAGTGATACAAAACCTCAGTAATAGTGTTGTGTCATCCTTAGATTTTCCTTCATTTCTCTGCCATAACTGTGGAAACCTCAGTCGAAGTTTGCATCAAGATTTTTTCGCCAACCCTTTGAAGCGGCCCGACACGGAGCAGCCCAATGAAAGAAATCAAGTTTTGTTTGTGTGTTTTCAAGCATTCAAAAATGACTGAGTCACTGCTGTATCTGTGTGTGTGTGTGTAAAAGTATTGTAATTCTGTCCCCTCTTTGCAATCTCATCTCATGAATACACAGCTGGCACTGAGAGGACACACTGATAATGCCCTCCATCCATTATGTATGTGTTTGTGAGTCTGCAGTGTGCTCTATGTGTGTTTAGTATACATATTTAATTTCATGGTGTATTTTTCATGGTAATGACTCTGTTCTTGTCCTGACAAACAGGTCATGTCTTAATAAACTGATCCCCTCTAGAGGCATCAGTTACAGCCGTGCCCCTCTTTTGTTCTCAGTGAGCCCCTCAGATCTGCAGCATGTCCACTTCTTAAGCTGCCTACACACCAAAAGTGACTTGAGCTACTGAGGCGATGACTCTCCATGCAAAGTCAATGTGCAGCCGTGATGGGGCGGGGCTAACCCTCAACCAATGCGAATGATGTGTTCAAGGCGATCACTTCACTCGTCACACGATGTCAAAATTAAAAAAAAGTTGATCTTTTTAAGGGGATGTAGTGTGTGACTGTGCGGCAACAGCCAATCAGGGGTGTGTGCGTGTGTGACAGTACCTGTGACAGACAGTTTTTCATCCAAACAAAAGAGGAACAATTTATGTCCATGTGGGAAACATTAGTCAGTGAAGACATTAGTTCCACTTGGACGGACTGCAGAAAACTCTCAGATGATGCCGCTGCAGGGCATCAGCTGCAGTGTTTTGTGTTTGATAAGTGAATGAAAAGGATACGGTTAGAATAATGTCAGCTTGTACATCCTATTATATGATATGATCGCTGTGAAACTTGAGCGGACGTGACGTCACCGAGCGAACACGATTTTGATCGCGAAGTCGCTTTTGGTGTGAATGCAGCTGTGACTATCTAGGGTGCCGTCCACACAGAGACAAATTCAGGCATATCCACACAGGTTTTTTTGGTTTCGTCCACACAGAAACGGTGTTTAAGATGCCAAAATAAATCTGAAATGCCAACCTAACAATTCTATGTGGACAATCAATACTGATAGCTTTGGACACCACATCATGGCCCTATCCCTGACTTTAACATCATGCACAAACCCAGACAACAACAGAAACAATTGCAGAATACAATATCTTGATTTTTTTGCAGAAGCGACTGAGCTTGATTTGACTTTTACAGCAAAATTTACAACTCCTCTACTGTCGCCATGAGTGGCAAGGGGTCATAGAGCACAGCATACTTGAGTGTTTCTAACTATTTCTAATCATATATGCACCCGCTCCTGATATTAGTGCATGTCTGTAGCAGCGTTACAGTGCCACTCACTGGCCTAGCATATGTATTACAGTGTTTTCAGTGTTTTCGTGTGGACTGACTGGAAACAATGTTGTATTTACTGAAAATGTTTTCAACTTTGTACGGACAGGGCCTTTATGAAAAACAGTATTACATAATTTGTGTGATCCTATCATGGAGTTTCATTGCCTTTATTTATTACAGCCACTTCTTACATGCTAAATCTGTATTGTCACCTCAGCAAGAGCTACAGAAACACATATCTCAAAGACATATCTGATTCATTTTGACATCTAACATAATTTTTACACTTTGATAGTTAGGGAGAGTTCAAGTTTGGTGTCCTGTGTTCTGCACAGTTTTTTTTATTTGAAAAAAAAAACTGATCCCTGTTTCAGCACAAACAACGCTGAGCTCGCCTGAAAGAGGTTGCCTCTGCTTGCTGCCTGTCTACCCCAGGAACAGTTCATTTGCATCGAGTGCCCAATCAACCCAGCAACACAGTCAGGGTGATGAGATAACTTATCACACTGCTGTTATAGTATAAGCAGCAGTAGCAGTAACTGCGTCACAATTACCAGGCAACCAGAATGATAAAATATCAATGCTTTGGATCACAGAGTCACTTTCTGTTCACAGGCACCACATACCATGACATTAGAAGCAGGGCAAGATTTCTTACTGTCATTTATAGAAAATATCACAGTACTCAACAATACCAACTGGATCAAAAACTGGTTTGGTTCCCAGAATATGTTCCAGCTTCTTCAAGCAGGAGATTTATTCTTTTCAAAGCTGCCCTCTGCTTTCCACATTGCTGACTCTTCTCTGCAGAAACTTCTGCAGGTGTTATGTTGTAATACGTTACCATGCCATTTGGTGTCCTCTATGTTCTGCTGTACATACCAGCAAATGTTAAAAGCCCCTTTTCTTTCTGCACAGAGTTTGCTCACTTTTACAGATCCAGCTGCATCATTTTTTCCTTCCCAGCCAGCTGCCTGCCAATTTCACGCCAGTTACCAGTCAACTACCAGCCACTAGGTGTACCCACCACCTCTCTGGGCGTGTGCCTAATTGTAACTGAAAACGTCCTACCCTCACAAGAACACATGCCTCAACCTTTCCCTGGTTACTTACAAAACCCAAAACCAGTGAGTGAAGTTGGCACGTTGTGTAAATCGTAAATAAAAACAGAATACAATGATTTGCAAATCCTTTTCAACTTATATTCAATTGAATACACAGCAAAGACAAGATACTTAACGTTCAAACTGGTAAACTGTTATTTTTTGCAAATATTAGCTCATTTGGAATTTGATGCCTGCAACATGTTTTAAAAAAGCTGGCACAAGTGGCAAAAAAGACTGAGAAAGTTGAGGAATGCTCAACAAACCCTAATGCCCTCAGGCCGCCGCTTTATCGCCCCCAGTAGGAGAACAAACCGGTACTCAAAGTCTTTCATTCCATCTGCCATCAGGCTGCTTAACCTTGATAGCAGTCTGTTAGACTGACATACTGGTACTTTTTCTTTCTCATTGTTGTACTGTGTGGGATCTTACATGCACTGTTGGGTATCTCCATGTTCTCTTTGACCTGCCACAAATTGTTAATGTGTATTGTAATTTGCCTGACCCTGGCTACAGGAAGGGTCTGTTGAAGGCTGCTGTGTACTGATGTGCTCTCTGTCATGTACTGACTTTATTTACATTTTGTTCATTGTTGTCTCTTTTTGCTGTTTGTAGATGTATGTGTAGCCTAGGTGGACTGCAAAATCAGAATTGCCCATTGGGATAAATAAAGTTGTCTAAACTAAACTTATTTGGAACATCCCACAGGTGAACAGGCTAATTGGGAACGGGTGGGTGCCATGATTGGGTATAAAAGCAGCTTCCCTGAATTGCTCAGTGATTCACAAACAAAGATGGGGCGAGGGTCACCACTTTGTGAACAAATGCGTGAGCAAATTGTCCAACAGTTTAAGAACAACATTTCTCAACCAGCTATTGCAAGGAATTTAGGGATTTCATCATCTACGGTGCGTAATATCATCAAAAGGTTCAGAGAATCTGGAGAAATTACTGCACGTAAGCGGCAAGGCAGAAAACCAACATTGAATGCTGGTGACCTTCGATCCCTCAGGCGGTACTGCATCAAAAACCGGCATCAATGTGTAAAGGATATCACCACATGGGCTCAGGAACACCTCAGAAAACCACTGTCAGTAACTACAGTTCGTCTACATCTGTAAGTGCAAGTTAAAACTCTACTATGCAAAGCCAAAGCCATTTATCAACAACACCCAGAAACGCCGCCGGCTTCGCTGGGCCCGAGCTCATCTAAGATGGACTGATGCAAAGTGGAAAAGTGTTCTGTGGTCTGACGAGTCCACATTTCAAATTGTTTGTGGAAACTGTGGTCGTTGTGTCCTCCAGACAAAAGAGGAAAAGAACCATCCGGACTGTTATAGGCACAAAATTCAAAAGTCAGTATCTGTGATGGTATGGGGGTGTATTAGTGCCCAAGGCATGGGTAACTTACATATCTGTGAAGGCACCATTAATGCTGAAAGGTTAAAGCAGGTTTTGGAGCAACATATGTTGCCATCCAAGCAACGTCTTTTTCATGGATGCCCCTGCTTATTTCAGCAAGACAATGCCAAGCCACATTCTGCACGTGTTACAACAGCGTGGCTTCGTAGTAAAAGAGTGCAGGTACTAGACTGGCCTGCCTGTAGTCCAGACCTGTCCCCCATTGAAAATGTGTGTAAAATGAAGTGTAAAATACAACAACTGAGACCCCGGACTGTTGAACAACTTAAGCTGTACATCAAGCAAGAATGGGAAAGAATTCCACCTGAAAAGCTTCAAAAATTGGTCTCCTCAGTTCCCAAACATTTACTGAGTGTTGTTAAAAGGAAAGGCGATATAACACAGTGGTAAAAATGCCCCTGTGCCAACTTTTTTGTAATGTGTTGCTGCCATTAAATTCTAAGTCGATGATTATTTGCAAAAGACAATAAAGTTTCTCAGTTCGAACATTAAATATCTTGTCTTTGCTGTGTATTCAATTGAATATAAGTTGAAAAGGATTTGCAAATCATTGTATTCTGTTTTTATTTATGATTTACACAACATGCCAACTTCACTGGTTTTGGGTTTTGTAAATACAGCAAACTTGATAACTAGAATTCAGACAAACATTGGACTCAAATGTTCGGTTTATGTCTGTCAGGGCGGACAGGCTCCTTCATGGACCTGCCATGACCCCATCAGGTAAAGTGGGGAAGTTCTGTGCGGCTGAGTCTGTATATAAAAAGATGTGCCCAGATGTATATAATCCTACATTAAATGTTTCACCCTCTCTATCACTTAGTGAGACATTTTGTGGTTAGTCCAGCCTGAAAGCTTTTTTCCCAGAATGCAAGACGCACTCATAGTCACAGCAACATAAGCTCAGAACTTTTGAAGGACTTGGCCTGCTATAAATTACTGCTGTTAAAACACATAATGATCTAAAGAAGTTATGAAAATTAGAAGCTTTTTTTATTCACCTGAATCTGAACAAAAAAATGGAGCTGTGGGTGTGAAAACCACCTCAGATTTACCACGATCATGATCAAGCCTGCGTCTCACTAATGACAGTCTTTCTTTGTTATTTCAAACTATGAGTCACATTCTCCCAGGAAACTTGACAGGTTAAATTCACCTCCAGCTGTTCTCAGGTCCTTTTATAGGAGTGAGGAAATGGTTGCAACAGCTTATGTCAGAGAAGTAAGAAAGTCTCAGAGCTTATCAATAAAGTTCAACAGTATTGGGGAATATCGTCCTTCTGCAATATGCACTTAGTGGTTTCAAAGACACAACAGTTCAACTCCTTGGAATACAAATAGCTAATTAGTCAATCACAGGGCAGCTTTTTGATACATTTAGACATGCAGACTTGGTTAAGACAAACTGCTGAAGATCAAACAGCATCAGAATGAGAAAGAACGGTGAATTAACTGACTTTGATGTGATGCAATTGCTACTGCCAGATGAGCTGATCTGAGCTAAAAACTGCTTATCCATTGGGATTTTCGAACACAACCATCTCAAATGTTTGTAGAGAATGGTCTGCAAAAGAGCAAATATCCCATTAGTGGCATTTCCCAGGGTGAAATGTTGTGTTGATACCAGAGGAGCATGGAAAGAGTGGTTTATGGTGATAGAAAGGCAATAGTAACACAAAGAACTAACTGTTAAAATCTGAGTATGTAGTCTGAAGGCACAAGGACCTTGATACAGAAGGGCTTCAGCAGTAGAAAACCCCACTGGGTGCCAGTCCTGTCAGCTTAGAAAAGGAAACTGAGGATTATATTTTTACAGGCTCACCAACACTGGACAATGGAAGATTAGTAAAAAAATATATATATGATGTTAAATGGACTAGCTAACAAGTCCATGCCCTTTTGTACCAATTTACATGCCACAGATGCAGCAGTGGGAGCAACTTGGGGTGAAGTGTTTTGCCCAAGGACACATCAACATGTGACAGCCAGAGTTGGGATACTGGTGGATTAACAGTAGGGTGCAATTCAAGACTTAGCCACTGACACCTGTTAAAAAACATTCAGTCTGATGAGTCTCAGTTTCTGATTTGACTCCTCAGTTGCTTTCATGTCTAAATTTCTGAACTTGATTCAGGTTGGGGGTGAACTTGCAAAATTGTTTAATTTTTTACTCTGTTTTTTTCACACTGCTCTCTATCACGCAGACTAAAACCTGACAAATGTTGAATATAGCAAACTGCCACTAGTTGGGATTTGATAGATTTGATCTTTCCATATGATCTAGTGCTGTACTATGTCCCTGAAATACACTGGCTTGGAGTAACAACATTATTCAGCTCCAAATAACTCTGCATTAATTTTAGTAATAAAATAAGATAAACTTGTGTTTAAGCTGCCTAAATGAAAAATTGAATATTTACTGGAACAATCTGTAGCTGTATTCTTCACAAGCTGTGAAGAGAACCAGAAGTTAGCAGTGCAGTAATGCTAAGTAATGCTAACATTAGCTATGCTCTGATTGATATCTTTGTGAATGCTATGCTATCTTAACTCAGCGTAACTTAAACCACAACTCATTGCTTTATGGTTTGCTTGTCTACTTTAGTCTTATCAGGGGAGGATGGCTTACACACCCACTGCAAGCTCTGGCAAACTAAGACCCCTGTTTCCATGGCTGCTGGAGCAGGAGGCAACATGTTCAATTACGATCTTTAGCCTGCTCAAGATCTCTTGGGGTAGCAGTAGCTCAGTGCAGAAAGACTTGGGTTGGTACCTCAGGGTGGTTGGTTCATGTTCCAAACAATGTTTTGAAGTTGATTTGGTAGCTGGAGAGGTGCCAGCTGACTTCCTGGGCATTGCCAAAGTGCCCTTGAGCAAGGCATAACCCAAAAAACTTCTCTTTTAGGAGCAGCAAAACAGCACTCTGACATCTCTCCGTCCAGGATTATAGGAGCTGTTTTTGCATGTGCATTTCAGCCTATACGTGAGGGATTTAACAAAGTGTATCTGCTTCTTCTTCCTCTTACTTGTCCCCAGTCCTCTTTCAAGAGGATAAAATGACTCTTAACACACCTCACACCAAAGGATAATCAGATGAGATTATGTTAAGGATTGCCTGATCATTGGGCCTTTGGTGACTTTGATAGGAAGCGGGGATCCGAGCTGCAACTTAGGCCAAATATTGCATAGTGTGTACTTCACTTAGATCCCAAACAACGTCATCAAACATCCAATTTTTTGTTACTAAAGATTTCTTACCTGGTATATCCTGTGGTATGAGGTGTGCTTATAGTCATTTTGTCATCCCTAAAGGAATTGGGGACGCCACAACATTAATATCAATGAAAATCTTGATTAATGATTCCCAAAATTGCGCATTAAAGGCAACTTTACAAGGACACTACAAAGAAAAACTATGGTCTAACCATCTGAAACATTTTAAATCATTTTTACAGAACACTTTCTTAGACGAAATTGCACTTTTTCACACACAGCTTTTCACCACCAGCCTTCTGATTTTCATTTTTATCATGCTTATTCCTTGTACATCCACCCCTCCTCAAGTTATACCTGATCTCAAGTTTTAATCTCTCCAGTCATACCTCTTTTGCTCTCTCCCTGTCTCGTTTCTTATGTCTTCCTTTGGCAGTGCTCCTTCTGATTTATGACAGTGGCCATACTCATATGCTCATGTTGTCTTGCGGCACAGAGAAATAACAGTATTTCATCTGAAAGCTTGAAGGTTATTCAGAAACAGACACACAAGCAGGCCTGAAAGAACACAGTCAAGAGTGTAAGTTAAGGACACCAGCAAATAGAAGCTAAGATTTTTCTTATAAACACTACTTGATTTGTTCAGAACAAAGCAGGCAAGAACAGTCTTTCACACGATAAAGTCTGAATCATTTACATCCTATAGTTCCATTGTGTGTCACTTGTTTCCCCCCAGCTCTGTTGTTTGTGTGGAGTCTGCATGTTCTCTTTTAAAATAGAAGTAATGCAACCCACCCCATGGCCTTCTAACACTGATTTGACCATTTGCAGAAATATGACATATGACTAACATGATGCCGCTTAGTTCTGTAGAATCAGAAGTACATGGGATCTTTGTCGATAGACTATAATGCATTTTAGCCAATAATAACTGCAGAGATGGAGCCAATAAAGTATCAGAAAGTTAATAACAAACAAAAATGTTACTGAAGCTGTCAGATAAGTTTGGTGACTTTGAGAAGACTCAAACAAACACAAACAGATAATAGATGGGACTGAAATAGCTGCACAGCAGTCAGACAGCATGTAGACTTGCTGTCTACAATGAGGCTCAAAAGAGGAAAAACAACCACTGTCAAAGGAGATATGACAGTCTAAACAGGCATTATGACCACCGTTTGTTTTTAATTTTTGACGCTACTTGAGTAAACATGGAGACCACAAAAGAAAAACTTCTGGTGATGCAGACTTAGTGGGTTTGAATCGTAAATGGCAGAAACCTTAATGTGAACTGGAGGACATGAGAACATCCAGGTTACCTGTTAATGCAGGTGTAGAGATTTTGGCTTCATTTTGTAAAATTTATTGAAATACCAGTGTGACTTGGTAAATCCCCTTCAGGGTGCTTCTGGTTCTGATCTATGTAGTCTTCAGTCTGCAGCTCTTGTCATGAAGATCCTCATTGCTGTAATGGACATTTACACTTGTTGGGGCCCAAATCAATGTTGGATAAATTCAAGACAAACCAGCAGAGCCAAATCAAACTTCATCCTCACACTGAATGTTTATTGGAAAAAGACACAGCCATGTTGAAGAAATGATACATTTAATTTAGAATTGCTAGCATTAGCATTAGTCCACAAAGTTTTTCTGTTGCATATGAGAGTTTCATTTTTATAAAATGCGGTGCACCACAATTGACAAATACTATATGTATTTATTACTTTATTTTGTAAATTAACTTGTTATTTTCAAGACACAAAAGAAAGTGGGATTACCAGTGGGTTTCACAAATTATTGTAATGACTTTTTGTCCCCATGGGTGAGGGCACTGACAATGCAGCAGATGGTGCCCTAGGCAACCGCCTAAATTAGTTTTTATATCTAGCTAAGACAAGGTCACTGGTCTCCCTTTGAATCATGGATGGATGGATGGATGGATGGATGGATGGATGGGTACTATAGTCAGGACTACAGAAGAGAAGCCTGAGATATTCGAGTGTATTACAGTGATCAAGACAGGAGAGAAAAAAACGCATTGACTTTGTGTGTAAATCATTCCAAAAAAAAAAATGTTTTTGATCAATTATCTATACCGGGGCAAGACATGGTGTACACCCTGAACTGGTTGCCAGCCAATCTCAGGGCCACATAAAGAGACAGACAACCAGTCATGCTCACTCTCATACTTAAGTGTCACTTGTCAACTCCAGCACCCGTGACCCCGAAAGGGATAAGTGGTAGAGATCATGGATGGATTCATCGCTGAACTGCACTAAATGACTGTGTTGAATTTATTTTAGGGGACATATTTGACCTGAAGCCCTTCATAGATTAACAAAAGAGCTTCCACAAATATGAGCAAACAACTTCTGGGTAACTAATGAGGGGCACCAACAATCCCATGGAGAATGACGGGTGATCACTACCGACCATCTCCTACAGACACTGACGTGACCGAATTTGTTCATGTCCTATTCTCATTTTATATACTTTCCAGTTTATGGAAATGGAGTAAATGGGTAAATGGAGTCCACAAAAACACCATAGGATAACAGGCAGGAGATTGGCAGGGCTGTGATTTAATCGATCTCTGACGTACTTCTGTGTCTCAGTAGATGTTTATTATGTAAAACACTTGTTTTCTGTTCTGGCTACACTCCTCTTCTTTATTGATCTCTCTGCTTTTGTGTGCATCATTGAATAAGCTGGAGACAAGCGGATAGAAAACACGGGGTATTGCATATACACAGTGCAAAGGTGCATAACAGAGTTAAGTGTGCAGCCATAAATCAATGGCAGTTGTTCGCCCAATGGGCCGTTAATAAAGAAAAGAGAGGGGGTGGATGGAAGAACTCAGAGAATACATGTGTTTTCAACAAACTCAGTGATTCGAGTGAGCAGTGTGCAGCCAATCGGTTTGTCTGATAGAACACATTTTCATTCAAAGAGGGGGTTTTGTTTTAAAGTGACGATCAAACATTTCATTAAACATATTTCTCCTTCAAAGTTCCACTTCAAATACGTGTGTCCCTGCGTGCATGTGTTCAACAGGAGCACAGCAAAGGACTTTGTGTTTTCTCTAATAAATGAAGCTCACTGTGTTTGTGTGAACACTGGAGTCCATTTTTCTGATATCAGCACCTCATTATTTCCAAACAGTATCTGCAGCTGTGAAGCACAAACCTCCTCTAAATGAGAAGGAAATTAATGTTTTTATAATAGCTCGCCAAATATCACAGAGAGAAACTGCCTTTCGGTGTGAATGGGTTTAGCACATAACTTTACGCTCGTTCACATTTATTTAGTGATGATGTTTCTCAGAAGCAATAACTGAGGCAGGAGGAATGGAATTCTGAATGCTCTTCAACAAGCTAACAAGCATCAGTCCTGAAGCTTTACTGAGCCACTGAGAGGCTGATTTAACTCCATATAAAATCAATAACCCTCATCAGGATGAGACTGATCACTGTCTCCTTTCCTAGAGTCTCCTCATATGTAGAGGTGTAGGGCCTCGTCATCTGTCTGGGGCCACACTTTCGGCCAAAGTAAGACCCATCCATCTGTACATATTTCAGAAACTAAGGCTGAAATACCTGCATGAAGGCAGAGTCATGTATATGAGTGTATTCTACGTGGTTTAGAGGGAGCCGGGATGGACACACACACACACACACACACACACACACACACACACACACACACACACACACACACGCACACATATCTGTCAAGTTTTGGATTTGAAAATAAGGAAAATGTTCCAGCGCTTGCCGTGAGCTGTCCCACAACCCAAACGTGACTGTGCCCCATCCTGCTCCTCTTTAGGAAAGTAAATTTGCCGTCCTATTTTTCGAGATATTTACAGGACTTCTTTGTCTTTTTGGCAGGAACGCCTTCTCCCTCCTCACATCCATCCATCTCTCTCCTCTGTTGTCCTGGGTTTGTTCCCGCTGTCGGCACTAACCTCGCAATAACTGCCACCCAGGCTACTGCAGGTGGCATTTCTCGTGAGGCTAGTGACAGTGTTCAGTTAGGAGCAGAGGCAGAGGAATGTTTTTTTTTTAATACGGGAGAATTACGGGAAAATAGTAATACGGGAGGACGGCGGGAAAGAGGGGTAAAATACGGTAGTTTCCCGGCCAAAACGGGAGACTTGACAGCTATGCACACATGCTTTGGCTAATTAAAACAATCCAACATTCACAAATGACAGACTGATACACGCCATATTTAGAGATGTTTCCTACCTGTTGGCTTTAATAAGGGTTGGTTTGGTTTGAGCTGAATGTCTGACTTATATGATAACTGCTAATATGAAAATACCGTCACAAGGAAGTCAGAACTAGGCAAGGACAAAAAACAGAAGACCAGCTTGCAATAATTATTGTACTGAGTCGGTGGCACAGTCGGATTGTGCACTTGGTCAGTGGTTGCAGGTTTAAGCCCAGCACAAGGGGGACACATGGCAATGTGTCCTCAAGCAAGACACTTAAAGAGGACATATCATGCTTGTTTCTCCTTTTCACTATGCCAGACTAGGATGCCTGTAAAGCATTTCTGCCCTCAGTACAAGTCATTTAGTTCCTTCATTGCCCCACAATAGCGTTCTCAAAATCTTCATTTTAGGCCATTATGAAGCCCTCGTTGAAACACTTGGTCTCAAGGCTGACCTAAAGTTACCTCGCAACGTCACAGCCCTTTGTGCTCTGATTGGTCAGTTCTATCGGGGGTAGAGCCAGCCTGTTCTTCTTCTTCTACTGTATTTTCCGGCAGGCTCAAAGCAGCGACCACATATTGAGTCCCCCTGCAGGCCAGAGCTGGTAATGAGGGAGTGTGAGCTAGGGAGCTTTATACGGCTGCTGGTGGATGTGTTCCTCGGTGAGGGTTTGGGGCTGACGGACATCACAGAGGAGGAAGTGTTTTATCAGATTACTCCAATAAAAAGAAAGGTACCTCGTGTTGTCACAATGTTTGAAATCTCGCGGACATCTCGCAATGACCTATTTTCAGAGGCATCAAATCTCGTTCTAGGATATCAGAAAAAATACAATATCTCATTTTTTGAAAATTAAGGGGGTGTAAGGTCTTGTTTTCAAATTTATTATAAATCATGCATCAGCATGATATGTCTCCTTTAACCCCAAGTTGCTCCCACTGCTGCATCAGTGGTGTGTAAATGGGCATGAAAGGGTGTGAATGTGTTAAAGATACTGATGGATATCTAACATAGAAACTACAGTGCATCAGTGACTGACTGTGAGAGTGAATGGGTAAGTGTGACCTGCAGTGTAAAGCAGCTGTGAGTAGTCAAAGACTAGAAAAGTGCTATATAAGCTCAAGTCCATTTACCATTACAATGCAATGTTTCTTCCCAGGTTCCATCCAGAACTCTGCAACGGTAATTCGGGGCTCTTTATGCTACACTTCCTGCATGAGATGGACGGCCCAGAGAGACCTTAGCTGAGTAACTTGTGATCTGATTATTCAATAAATGGACTGATCTGTGGTCTGGTCCAACTTTAACTGTCAATTTCATCTTCCTGTTCCATTATATTTTGAACATAGTTTACCCTCTAACACATCCATCCATTATCTAAACTGCTTATCCTTTTTGGGGTTGCGGGGGGCTGGAGCCCATCCCAGCTGACATTGAGAGAAGGGCAATTTAAGGTCACCAATAGACCTAATGAGCATATTTTTGGTCTGTGGGAGGAAGCAGGGGTGTCCAAAACGAACCCACACATGCACGGGAAAAGCATATTAGTGGTGTGCGATACCATAAGATTTGGTATCGATCTGATACCGATCCGATACCAGTCAGTATTGCCAATACCAATATCGATACCGATACTTATGGGGCTCCTTTCATGCTGCTCCATCCTTTCATTTGGATTTTTAATTAATTAACTAGGCCTATTACTTAATAGTAACCCAACCAGGATAGTTTGTAGGTAAAATACTTCATTAACATAAAAAAAACTATAAAAAATAAGAAAAGAAAAAAATAAGGCAAAATTACTGCCCTTCAGTGCACTTTTTTTCTTAAATATTGCCACTTCTTGCTTTTTACCTGGGTCACGTGACATTAAAGCACAAGAGGGAGTAGGAGGAGCCTGCTTGGCCGTGCTCGTGCTGTGAAAGTAGCAGCAGTCGAAAGCAGCGACACTTACACAGAAACAGACGGACAGGTCGCCTCTGCAACAGCACAGATAGGACAGGAACTAAAGTATCGATACCACTGCACTAGTATCAATCGATATCAATACCAACGTTGGATCAATATATCGATATTTTTGGATCAATCCGCCCACCACTAAAGCATATGCTTTACACAGAGGGTCCAGCCCTGCCTGGGGATCAAACCCGTGATCTTCTTGCTGTCAGGCACATGCACTATCTGCTACACTACTGTGCAACCCCCAAAGTAAGACTGCTAACATTAAATTTACTTGATAGAAAGACTATGATGAAGCCATGTAAAAGAATAGAACAGGCTGTGTTAAGGTAGGACTCAAATACTTAAGCGTTTTCCTTGACGATAACCTATCCTTTAAAGGTGCAGTGTGTAGAAACTGGCGTTTTAGCAACATCTACTGTTCAGAATTTGGACTGACTCCGTCCATTACACCACTAAGTGACGACAGCTGGTGAAGACCAAAAAGGATCGTTAACAGGGCGTCATTTACAACAGTTACAAGGTGAGGTTTTTTCATTCATATATGTAACTATTATTTAAATAGATTATAGTTCAGTTAAGATGCCACAAGCCATCCAGGTAGATTTCAGGACCGGCCGCCAGACTTGTATTCAAAAATCATTTTGTCCACAAAACCCACCTGTGGACAACATGGCGGATCGTTATGTCAGTCTACATCAGCAACTAATGGCCCGCTGGCCAAAACTGTCCCGTCTCCAATAATATCTGGCCCGCCAGATGAAATTGAAAATCTGATTTAAAAGGGGCAGGGACGTGCCGGCCATCGGGGAAATCGGGAAAGCTCCCGAACAGCCGGCACACCTAGATGGCCTGCGACCGTACCACGCGTCACTGAAAATATCAATGAGCAGCCGCCCTCAGTCTGACGAGCACAAGCCACCGCAATCAGGAACATCACAGCCGCGCACCTGACAAATTAGTCGGCCCGCGGTCACAGCGCGGCGGCTTGTGTTCGTCCGACTGGGGGAGGCTGAAAATATCAATCAGCACCACTATCCCCCCCCGTCCCTCCGCTCTGATGAATGACATTCGGCCGGTCTGGGCCAAAAAATTCCTGGGCAGATTTTCAGCCCCAGCACGTCCCTGAGAAGAACTATTTAAAAAAAAAAGTACAATTATTTAGCTGCTATCACAAAAAACAACAATCATAGCCCAATCCTGAAAATCTTTTTTTATAAATCTTTATTAAAGTTGGGCTTGAAGAAGTGGTTATTTTCAAAATGGAAATTACCCACATTTTTATTATATGTGTGGAGGAAAAAATATAGTTGGCTACGGCACATTTATGATGAATTAAAAGACAGTCAAGTTTCTGATTAGAGACAGCAGCTTTATCATCACCAAGTTACTATTATAAGCAGTTTTATGATGCAGCCACAGTGGAGCTAAAGCACTAATAACACACTAATAGTCTGAGAAATATAGTTACTTTATTTAAAACAATTACTTTCTTAAATTAGCCTACATTTTGTATTCACACGATATAAAAGTAGCCTATAGATAGGGGAAAAGTTTTTTTTTTTTTTTTTTTTTTTTTTTTTAAAGAAAGAGCGAGAGAAAGAAAACATGTTTCTGATTGATGTGATGTTTTGGCCCAAGGCAAACTTACCTGCCGACCCCTGGTCTACATGAACGCTGTCTGCGATAATGTCCATTTTTTAAAGCTTTTTTTAGCTAAATAAAAATAAAACAAATGTTTTATGAAGATGACTGTACTCCTATTTTGATGGACTTTACATACAAATAGAAACATTATATCCTATATTTACTGTTTCTGTTTGGCAAAATGCTGCCAAATTCTACACACTACATCTTTAAATCGCACATAGATAAACTTGATTTTTAGCTGGGTTAAATTGGGTTTCTTTTTTAGAAATAAGTCATATTTTTCACTACAAGTCAGAAAGCAATTGATCACCACAACTTCTTCTACCCTTGTTAGACTGTGGAGACCTACTCTTTATGAATGCTCCTGATCACTTTCTATGGAAACTGGATACTGTATACCACTGTGCCTTGTGCTTTAATACTGGTTGCAGCTATCAAGTACATCACTGTTCCCTGTATGCTGTCACGCATTGTCCTTCCTTGTACATTAGTAGACTCTCTCATTGGCTGATTTTTATTTATAAATCTATCCCTGGACTGCTGCTAACATAGCTGTGTCCACATGTATAAAAACCTCAGCTGATATGGCCCGTGCTCTCAGTACATCGTACAGCTGCAGGTCCTAAGAGTAAGAACTGAAACTAGGCAAAAAGGATTTTAAATTTTCTGCCGACTTCCGACTGCCTGGAATGATGTGCAGAAGGAATAGAAATTGACTCATCTTGTAACCCTTGGTGAATTTAAGATAATCATAAAAGACAGAGAAATGAGCTTAATTACCTCCGCCAACGAGGTTATGTTTTCGGGAGAGTTTGTCCGTCTGTGAACAAAATAACTCAAAAAGTAATGGATGGATTTTGATGAAATTTTCAGGAAATGTTCAGCATGGGAAAGGGAAGAACTGATTCGATTTTGGTCCGGATCAGCGTCTGGCCGCCATGACGAAAAATGTGATTTTGGTGAATAACTACTGAACTAAAACAGATATCATTATGAATCCAGTTGCTAATGGTATGTTTTCATGGTCAAGGAATCTAAATATTTACATGAAATAAAGGTAGGACTAATATTTATGGTGAAAATCACAATATGGGTGAGGAATGTGGCGCTGGCGGAGGTCAGAGCTCTCTGAGTTCTTTTCTAGTTGGTTCTTGTGACTGCTCTGTGTTATCATATAATCCCAGTGTTACTTTTCTATACTGTGCGTAACTGTGACCGTAGTCAGTTTTATTTACTGTTTTGTCCTGCCGTCTTGGTCAATCTTGAAAAAGAGGTTTTAATTTTCAGTTAGCTTTTTTTCACCTGGTTGACTAAAGGATATTGATTAAGTTGAATGCTGCAATAACAAATAGTGTGCTTGTATCCATGCCATTACCCCAACTATTCACAAGAGGGTATTCTTAATAATATAATAACTGTTCGCATCTACGGAGACACAGAAGAAAGGTCACGAGTGAATCCACAGAAGGGGCAGAGCCTTTCTGCATGCCATTCCAGTGCATGAGTGGGTTTTCTTTGGGCTCTGTGGCTCCCTGACACAGACCAAATCATGCTAATTAGGTTGACTGGTGACTCCAAATTGCCCTTAGGCATCAAAAAAAATAACCAGTCTACAGTGACTGATTTTTGTAATATTTCACTTGTTTTTTTTTAAATGTATTTTTTGGGCATTTTGTGCCTTTATTGATAGGAGAGAGACAGTGGATAGGCTTGTGAAAGGGGGTGAGAGTAGGGGAAGACACTCTGCAAACTGGTCATAGGCGGGATTCGAACCTTGACCGGCAGGAGCAAGTACATGGGATGCCTGGTTGCTAACCACTCCGCCAAACCAGCACCCCGTATGTCACTTGTAATACCAGTATCATATTGAACAGCTCTTATATTTTAAGATGTTTGCTAAGTAAAAAAAGGATTTGATTTTGCTAGTGTTTGTCTAATGGTCTGTTTGTTTTTTGATAACTTAAGAAGTTATGGACTGATCTGAAGAACATTTTCAGAGAATGTTAGTCATGACACACGGAAGACCTGATGCGAGTTTTGGTGGTGTACTGAATCAGGGTGCAGATTCAGGATTTTTCTCCAGGATTTCCTAACATTGAGGGACAGGGAACGGCTCTTTATTTTTGCTGGACCATGTTGAAAAGACCAAAATGAAGGATTGTGCTTTTTGTAGTCTGTCTAACATCTGATACTCTGTCCAAACTCCTCTGGCTTCTGGCATCAACAAGGCATTTTCACACAGAGAACTGGTATAAAAAGTATTTAAAAGACCAGACTTATAGGTTGGACTATTGAACTCCAGGCATATACTCCACTGTGTGTCTCAGATTCCTTGACAGATTGAATTACTGAACCCTAGCCATCAGCTCTGCATGTCCGTCTCAGAGATTTATTGATAGGCAGAACTGCTAAACCATGGTCATATATTCCACATGGTGCAGGGGGAAGGACAAAAGTCCAACACAACATTGTTTGTCACACTTGTTATGGCTAGGTAATTTAGGCCACAATGAGGAAGGGATGTCCACACGGTAAGCTTTTCAACAAGGTTTACATTTTATTTGAAAATAATACTCAGACAGATCATGATGGGTGCTGGAGGTCTTCCATCCAAGGGAAAGAGAGCGAAAACTGAGAGGCACAGGCTTATATGCCTTTCCACACAGGTGCAGCTGCTTTGCAATCACACTGAGCTCTGCCTCCAAACTGCAGTGCCAGATACCCCAAACTGACCACCAACAGAGGGAGCCATTCCTGAAACAGAGGCAGCAGCACAAAGCCAACCATGCAAATGGCCATCACACACTCCATAAAAAGCCTGTGATTTCCTGAAATAAACTGAGAGAACTGACTGAAGCACACTTTGGTCTGCCATGCCAAAGATGAAGCCTTGGCCTACAAAGATGTGGGCTAGGCCTACAACAGATTTAGGTTAGGCCTAACATAGAACTATCCAAGAACTGCCTCTAATGTCTTCTCTTTTTCAGACCACTCCCATTCAGAGATTGTTTGGAACGCTTAGACTAGCACATCTGTACCAACACTGATGACACATTCAAAGTCGTTTAAAGGGATAGTTCAGTAGTTTTGAAGTAGGCCTAGACGCTAACTTTCTACAGCATCTAATGTACTCAGTGGCCATAAGGAGCTCATACATCCTCACTTCAAAAATACTGAACTATTCCTTTAAATCATCCCTCAGTTAAAAGTTTGTGAAGTTGTTTCAATCAAGTCTACAAGCTTTATGCACTGAGTTGCTGCCAGGTGATGGACTGATTTGCTACTTATGATAATGAGCAGCTGAAGGGGTGTAGCTTATTTAGTGGCTCCTGAGATTTGTCTTAAAAGTGCTTTTTTTCTGGAGCACCATTCCTTTTCACATATCTGAAGTCTTTCCTTTTATTCCTGAACACTGATCGTTCAGATGTGTGACATTTTTTGGATGCATCTTGTCACTTTTGATTTGTTTGTCACTTTGACATTTCCACCTCTTTGGAAATTTACACTGGAACAAATCACTTTGTGCACTAGCCATGAGAAGTGTGAGTCTGTCATCACTTTGTCACTGTGATGACGAGTCTGCAAAAAGGAAATGTGACGTCCTGTGGTGCTCACACAGCTGGATGTAAAATCAGAGACACATGTGGGCTACTGCGTGTGCACACACATTTAAAACATGTCACACATACATGAGGAAAGAAATTATCTTCAGCACATCGTCACCAGCTGTCAGACACACAAACAGACCCACACACAATCCCAGGGTCAGGCTCTGATAGTGTTTGTGTGTGTTTCGTCGCCTCTTTTGATTAAAACAGATTCCCTGTGGTGCAGATCCTGCAGGTGATCTCTCTCCTGCAGCGTCCAACCCACAAACCCTGCGTGTGCTCTGTGTGTGTTTGTGTGAGTGAATGTTTTCATGAAAGAGATGAAATGGTTCTCTGCTATTTTTTTTCTGGCTGAACGCTTCAATCAATTCACGTCCAGCTGGAGGCTCTGCTGTTGCTGACTTTCTGATGGAAGCTAAACAGCTGGATGTGTCTGTCTGCGTACACAGGGTCTGTTGATGCTTGTCGATCTGCAGGCGACTCTCACAGGTGTGTGTGTGTGTCTGTGGGTGTAAAGGGAAGTGTAAATTTAGATCTCGACTCCTCAAACTATAAAACATTAAATAAGATCACTGTGCTCAAACAGCCATGTGAAAAAACATCCTTCTGTACTCCTCTAACAAGTTTAGAAACATTTTTTACATTGGTTATCTCTCCTCTTAAATGCCACAACTCAACAGGACTGTCACTACCTCATGCCCTAAAGCGGGGTGCACGTATAAAGATAATCGGACAGTTTTTGTCCCAAGTTTCACCCTTCCCAACCAAGGATGGCAATCCTAAGACTATCTTATGTTTCTAAGATTATCCTGTGATCTGAGGTGTGTTACAAGTGCATTTATCCCAATAATCAGCTCCAAAATATGTCAGGTTGACAATCATTACCAGAAAAGCACTCGGAGAGCACAGACCTCCGCCAGCGCCACAGTCCTCACCCATATTGTGATTTTCACCAGAAATATTAGTCCTACCTTTATTTCATCTAAATATTTAGATTCCTTGACCATGAAAACATACCATTAGCAATTGGATTCATAATGATATCTGTTTTAGTTCAGTAGTTATTCACCAAAATCACATTTTTTGTCATGGCGGACAGACGCTGATCCGGATTAACACCAAAATCGAATCAGTTCTTCCTTTTCCCATGCTGAACATTTCCTGAAAATTTCATCAAAATCCATCCATAACTTTTTGAGTTATTTTGTTCACGGACAGACAGACTCTCCCGAAAACATAACCTCCTTGGTGGAGGTAAATATTAAACTTGTTCAATATTTCGGACCGAAAATCTCCATATGTGGTGAAAGCTGATGACTCCACGAATTTTGACATGAATGTAGCCAATCAAGAAGCAAGCTGACTGAGGAACAAGGAAGCAGGTGTACATTAAAAACAAGTATGGCCCACCTGAACAGACCTGAAAGTTTGGTGGACCACCAAAAACCAGCTCATATGTTTACGCTGTCTTCAGAATCTTTTCCACCATCTTTTATTTTGTTAAGACTTCTTTTGTCCAAAATAGTCCAAAGACCACCATCGTTCCTCTTCTCGTATGTCCTCTTCCATGTTGGGTGTTATGTTTTCTAGTTGTTGCTGTAGACATAAACATTTATGGTTGTTGCTCTGTTTCCTCTTCTTCATTTTTGTTAGATCATGTTTGAAGACGTGAGATTTCTGTCTTGGATGGCTACATTCTGTGTCAGTGGTGGGACAGAGTGATGTGCTGTGTTGACATTATCAGAGCACACCACACACAGTACGATCAAGGCTGTTTAATGCCTGATTTTGTATTCATATGTGGGGTCTCTAACAGATAAAACACCTCTTCCATTGTGTGTGTGGATGCTTAAGGCAGGTATGTTCATAAATAAAGGTTTATCTGTGTATTTTGTCCTTCTGTGCATGTGAACATGTAAACAGGATATTAGATCACTGAAACAGGTTTTCAGAAAACTACAGGAAAAAAGAAAGTTTTTGTCCTATGAGGTCACACTGTGTCGACCACTCCTTAGGGTGATGTCCGATGTTACTGTTCTTCACGTGTTGCAGTGGCTGTTGCAAACTGTTAGTGTTACAAAGTCTTGATAACTGGACTATTTTCAAGGTCACAGAGACTTTCTGTGGCTCCCTCACTGTGATGAATCTTTTTTTTTTTTTTTTTTTTTTGTTATGTATTTTTGGGCATTTTGTGCCTTTATTGACAGGAGAGAGACAGTGGATAGGCTTGTGAAAGGGGGTGAGAGAGTAGGGGAAGACACTCTGCAAACTGGTCACAGGCGGGATTCGAACCTGGACCGGCAGAAGCAAATACATGGGGTGCCTGGTTGCTAACCACTCCACCAAACCAGCACCCCCACTGTGATGAATCTTAAATAACACTCAATACAAATGCTGCCGATGTTTTGAATGAACCGTTGTTATTGTGAAATCAATAACCGTGCTGACTGGTGACCCATGGGTGCTTGTGTCTGTGGTTGCTGTTGTAACAGATGTTGAAACTAACAAGAGAACATAGCTCAAGTGTTTATCTTTTATTCTTCATTAAAAAAAATATTTTTAACTTTTTATCTTTTTTTTGGTTGTATTTACTGTTATATTATCTCCTATTTCCTTTATTTTTTGTAGATTTAGCCTATTTAATCTGTTTCTTCCTTTTTTATCTTAGGTGCTATTAATCCTTTATTTATTTTTGTTCTCTGCTTCTGTCATTTTTGGCTCTTGCGTGCTTCTCCACTATTCTGTTTTAAGTCTTACAATTTCTGTTATTGTATTCCTCACATTTGTCTTTTTTTTTCTCATGTAAAGGTATATATATCTACAGTCATGGAAAAAATTATTAGACCACCCTTGTTTTCTTCAATTTCTTGTTAATTTTAATGCCTGGCTCAACTAAAGGTACATTTGTTTGGACAATTATAATGATAACAACAAAAATAGCTCATGAGAGTTTAATTTAAGAACTAAGAACTATTCATTTTCCATGGTTTTCTTGATAATAACCAAAATTACTTAAATTCTTACATCAATAGCTATGGCATTGTTCCGCCAAAAAAACTACTTTTAAGCATTCCATGTTTTCTTTTCTGTTTGCTTTAAACACATGATACACACAAGAGTTAATACTTGATTGCATAACCATTGTTTTTGATGACTGCAGCCATGCGTCTTGGCATGCTCTCCACCAGCTTCTGACATTGTTCTGCTGTCACAGCAGCCCATTCCTGTTGGACAAATTCAAACAAATTTTCTTTGTTTTTGGGCTTGTGGTTCTCCATTTTGAGTTTGATGATTTTCCACAGGTTTTCAATTGGATTAAGATCTGGTGATTGAGCAGGCCAAGGCATGGTGCGAATGTTGTGGTTCTCCATCCAGGCTTTAACTGACCTTGCCGTGTGGCAAGGGGCATTGTCTTGTTGGAAAATCCAGTCATTCGAGGCAGGAAAGAGTTTTCCAGCTGATGGAAGAAGACTGTTTTCAAGGGTAGTCCTGTACATGACCTGGTTCATTCGGCCTTCACACAATTGCATTTGCCCTGTTCCACTCAGACTGAAACAACCCCAGATCATGACTGATCCACCCCCATGTTTTACTGTAGGGGCAAGACAGTCTGGGTTGTAAGCTTCTCCAGGCTTCCTCCTAACCAGTAAGTTGGCTGGAGTGGGCATCAATTCAAAATTGGATTCATCACTGAAGAGAACCTTAGCCCAATCATCAACAGTCCAATCCTTGTGGTCTCGAGCAAAGAGTAACCGGGCCTTCCTCTGCCTTTCATTGATGAAGGGCTTCTTGTGTGCTCTGTGTGACTTCAAACCAGCTTCAACAAGTCGGTTTCGAACTGTCCTTGCTGAACAAGTCACATTTCTCGACAGTGCCCACTCATTTTTAAGGTCCCTGGAGGTCTGACGACGATTCCTGACACAGGAACGGATGAGTGCACGGTCATCTCGTGGGGTAGAAAGACGTTTCCTGCCACGGCCAGGTAGCAATTTGGTAGTGCCATGTTCAGCTTGTTTTTTTTTGTTGTAATGAACGGCTGTCTTGGAGATCTTCAGTTTTTTCGCTACCTGTCTCTCACTCATGCCAATTTCCAGCAGTGCCAAGATGGCTGCCTTTGTGGCTTCACATAATTCTTTTGTTTTAGGCATTATGTGAGAGCTGACAACTTCTGAGTTGTGCTACGGCTTGAATGTAAGCAGGAAACCACTCTAGGCCTTTGCATGTGCAGTGCTGCTTGTGACATGAAATGGTCTCTTATATACCCTGGGAATCAATTAAGCTTAAGAATGTCAAATAGGACATAAAGTATTATGTGACCAGCTGCATTTTTTGTTGTGTTCATTGTATTATACGTTTAGTGGTACCAGATATTAGAATGAATAAGAAATTGAAGAAAACAAGGGTGGTCTAATAATTTTTTCCATGATTGTATATATACATACATACATATATATATATATATGTATATATATATATGTATATATATGTGTGTGTGTATATATGTATGTATGTATATATATATATATATAAATATATATATATATATATATATATATATATATGCGTGTGTGTGTGTGTGTGTGTGTGCATATACATACATTCAAGTTTATTATTATTATTATTATTGACAGGATTTGATCAAGATTATCATACATGACTCGCTCTTGGAAAATATGGACAAAAAATATTTTTTCAACAGGCCTTCTATCACCAGCTAACACTGGCACAAGTTGAACACCAGTCAGACTTGATGGTAGGAATAGATATGAAAGAAAACCTGTTTTTCAATAGATATTGTAAAAAAAATAAAAAATAATAATAATAATATCATGGACATAGATACAATGTAATAAAATGACTAACAGTAAATTTATGCATTTTCACATGGGCAGGGAAAATTTTTTATTTAAAAATGGAGGAAAACCTCAGCTTTTGAAAACAGCCACTTACATGTGCAAGCCTAACCCCACTTTCTCCCCCTCTGTTCCATACAGCAGTTTGTAGTCTGAAGCTAATTGACCCGTCTCTTTAGTCAGCCCATCCACCTCTTCCATCCAAAGTACCAGCAGCACACTTGAAAACCGTAACAGCTTTGCAATGTAGCTGCAGTACATGTAAGCAATGGTGAGGAAGTCACAGAGTGATATTCCCCCAAAGACAGGTCACAAATATTTTCCCTGTCTACACAAAGACACCCAAAATGACATTCAGTGACCCAAATGGTGCAAATCTGTAGACAGATGGACAAAACACAAAGAAAAAGTGTGTCTTGCAAAGTTTTTCATCATAAAGTCTGGGTTTCTACTTTAAGATTCATTCTTAATTAGCATTTGTTATGACATTTTCTTCATGAAAAATTTTGCAACCATGTTATTAGACTTTTGACCAGAAAGTGACAACTTCCAATCAGTCTACTGACTTTATCAAGTTCTGTCAAATTAACTTTAGATTTAAGTTTTTTGTTTTGATTTTGTGTTCATACGTCTTTTAACATGCCTATCTGATGATATTACAATATTAACATTCTGACACCCTGGTTTTCCTAGAAAAAATAAAATGAAATAAAATCTGATATTATTGTGCTCTAAAGTATTGAGGTTTATGTATGTATTGCAAAAAAAAAATCCAGGTTGACCAATAGATAGCAGGAAATACTGTGGAGTTGAAAAATTGGACAATTTGAATTAGTAAAGTTTTTTATTTATTTTATGTTATTGTTTTAAAGCCCTATTAGTCACCTTTCAACAAGGTACAACTCATATGGCATCCATGGAAGAGCAACACAGCTATTCTTTTTTTTTTTTGGGTAGCACCCCAAAAGGCTTTCCCAAATCTCCCACAGTACTCTGTTTGTACTCGCTCTTGCTTTGAGCTTTAGGTGCTGCCAGGTGTGTTAATCACAGGTGTGTGACTGATTGACACCTCATAGACAGCACATGTGTGCATGAGACCAACTTTGTTGAGATTGTGAGCTCCAAGCATCAACATGCCAAGTTGGTCTTTTTCGGACAAGACTTGGCAATACAGGTACATCTCAAAAAATTAGAATATCATGAAAAAGTTCAATATTTTTTATCACTCATTTCAGAATTACCAAAATTTCAAGCAATAAATGTTTTAAATGTTTCACTCTATCTGTAATGAATCTATATAATATATGGGTTTCACATTCTGAAATGAGTGATGAAAACTATTGAACTTTTTCATGATATTCTTATTTTTTGAGATGTACCTGTAGAGCATCTGAGAGTTGGTGTTCTGGTATGCAGAGTGTCAGCAGTATTCAGTGTCAGCCCTGGATCATTCCTAAACTTCGGAGCAAAATCTGTGAGACTGGTGGAGTCAAAACAGACATGAGCATCCCAGGGATACAACACTCCAAGAAGAGCAGTCCCTCACTCTTCCTTCACTGGGGATCCGTAGACTTTGTCCCAGAGATCTGTCTTTGGACCATTGTGCAATCTCTGGGTCTGTCTGTCACTCTTTGTATAAATTGAAATAGACACCTAAAAAAATCTGCTGCACATCATGTGAGTCACAAAATTCTGTGCAAAAAAAGAAAATAGATCAATGGCAGCAGCAAGTAACCGTAAACAGGCATTACGGTGTGCAGACTTTGAGTCAATAGCTACATGAGTCACCTGTGCACAAAATGACACTCAAAGCAGCAGTGAGTGTTTCTCAGCACTGAGAAATGACAGGAAGCAAAACAAGTGACGGCAGGAGACGCTGGACCAGAGTAACGCTCTGACTCACATATAATGGAGCAAAAGAAATAGAAAAAGAAGAACATTAGTGAACTTTAAGAGCTTGGATTTATTTCCTGTTTGTGATAAGTGTGTTTATGTGCATTCATCGCGGAAGTATATCTTACTTTACCAAAAAAGAAAATGAACATGTTGATGTATGATTTGACTAAGACCAACATACAAAAGTTTGTTTTTATTTTATTTACCTTTTTTTGCTAGGCTTACTCCTAGAGTTGGCTCTCTTGGCTCCCATGTGGCTCTTTAAATTTTCTGGGGGGTGCTTTAATTAATTTTTTGCAAACAATTGTGCAAAATTGTGTGTGAAAATATTAATACTGTAAAAGATCTTGCATTACATTTTTTTAATATTAATGTCCCTCTATTTATAACTCTTGGTGCTGCAAGAAACAACGTATGACAAACAACCACAAACTTTTAACTATTTACATTGAACTTTTAATTTGTGTAAAATAGAAAGAAAAAATCAGCATCCAGAGAAGTTTTAACTTGTATCTGAGCTGGTTTGATATGAGATTTTAATCTTAGAGACAAAGGCAGCTTATTTTGTCAAATTATGAGGCACAAAGGGAACACTGCGTGCTATGTACACTTGTGTTGAATGGCACAAAAGATTTCATGGCTTCATGGATGATGTTCAAGGCGATAAGAGTCCTGGGCACCCATGTGATTGAAAAATATTCTGAAATCATTTAACAAACTGAACAAATTGTTGGCAGGGTCAGCAAAAGAATGAGAGCAGAAATCGTCTCCACTGATAAAGAGACATGTGATAACTAGAGAATTTGCATTTCCATGAAGGAAATGCGTTGAAATGCTGAGCGTGACTGCAGAAACTGTGAAATGAAATTGCTAAAAGTAATGCAAAGAAAGTTGAAAATGTGACATGAATAGTTGTAAGCAGTAAATCATGGCTGAAAATGTGAAATGTGCAATAAAAATGTTTGCAGAACATTATAGCTACTGGAGGTCAGGTGTGCAGGTCACGTGTCCACGCTCTAACTTCAAAGAAATGTGCAAAAGTAGATTCTGCTTCAACAGTCACATCTCAGAAACTGTAGCAGATAGTGAAAAGTGCACGAAAAACTGTTTGCAGTTGTGAAAGAAAGCAGAAAATGACTGTTTTGTAGCATGTTTCAATGTGGTGACATTTGTAGATGTACCTAATAAAGTGGCCAGTCAGTGTAATTTATGTGAAATGGGGTTGAGAGTGCGAAGAACAGCACGAATATGCTATTACAATGAAGACTCTGTATCAGATGGAGAATAAGATCAAACAGGGTCTGCCTGGATTTGAACCCGCGAGCTCTTAGTCCATAGCCTGCTGTTTCGACCACTCGGCTATGGGGCCAAATATGCTGAGTCATCGAAAGCATGGTATTTCTCCTAGTTGAATTGTGTGCATGTATAGTGTCATACAGCAGGCTCATAACGCTCGGTACTTCCAGGTAAACGAACGCTCGCTGTGCCAAAACCGTGGTAGATATCAGAAAAGGGATTGCACTGTGAGTATCCCAAGAACATGCTGAAGCGACTGATGTAATGTCACGTCTGTACTGTCGAAAATATTGACACAGTGGCGGGTTAAAAACAGGCTTCAAAGTGAAGCACTCCGCATCCCGGAGCTGAAAAATTGCATAACCGCAGATGGAAGCTTTTGCGGCATACCGCAAAAGCTGAAGCTCACTGAGACAATTTGATATCAGATTAGACTTTGAAGCCGATTTCACGTGTAAGAGGAGAAGATTGTCTACGTTTTGATGCATAAATCATGTCTGTGGAGGACGGTTTGACGAAGTTATGACAAGATAATTCTGCTGAAGTTTTTGTGTGTGTGAAGGAGGGCTACGGTCTAATGAGTCACATGACACGCTCTAAGTCCAGAGCAAACCACAAAACTTGGTGTTGCTCAAAAATTCATATTTAAAAAATTGTTGAAGCCAGCAAAAAGCTGAGGATATTTAAAAATAGCTGAGAAGTCAGTGCAGCTTTTAAAGCATGAATGAAGTCTGTAGGTGTAAGTATGCTCAATCTGTGGAGCTTCAAAGTTGCTGAAGTTTTAAGCAGACCTGCGGACATGTCCCATTGATTTCAATGTAAAAATACATGCAGAAATTATTTTTTACTGTAAAAAGTATAACTGTTAGACCTGTGAAAAATACAAGCGCACTTCTCCTGAACATGCTGCATATGTCAAAAAATCTGTGAAAATCTGTGCGAATTTGAAGCCTGTGAAAGGTGGCAAAGTCTAGGAATTAGAAGAAGAAGAAGAAGAAAAAGAACAAAATGGAGTTTAGGGAGAACAATATGAAATGCTGACTCAGCATTTCAACATAATTAGTTTGGACATGACAAAAGTGTGCCAAAGTTGTTCTAAAACCTTTGACTCCTGATCAATGGAAAAAACATTCAAGATTTATCGAGACATTTTACAATAAATTGAAAGAAACCCACATTTTTTAGAATGGCTTGTACAAAAATACATTTGTTGAAACTCAGATCTCGCAGTATGTGAAAGAGTCAGTGCTTTGAAAACACCATCATCACCAAGGATGAAGAGACATGGACATGCATGTTACAACTCAAGGTCATGCTGATTGTTTCCTTTGACACTAATAGGATCACTTTGCAGGAGTGGGTTCCACTCCAGAGGTAAATCAACACTATAACAAACAGGTTCTAGAAACACTGTGAGAAAAAGTCCTTGTCTACAATACAAACTTATCTAGAACTATCTTTTCCTAAGATTAAATCTGTGCTTAGACTAACATGTTTTCAATCTGTGTCAGTTGTTAAAGGTGCTATGAGGAGAATCTATTACCAGTAACATAAAGACTCTGCTACCCATGAGCACGCGCGGTGACTGTCGTAATGCTGCGTTCCAGTAACCTCGGAAATGGGAGTGACGTCATCTCCGACTTATCGGCGTTCCAGTTGAAGTCGGAAAAAAACATGCTGATCTACCAGGCTATTGTTAGCTGTTGTTAGCACGCCCTGCGTTTTTGTTCACAAATATCACATGAAGAATGTGATTATCACTATGGCAGCATTTTTGTAAATATAAGTCCAACAATACTATGTATACAGCTGATCTAGAGCAACACATCACTGTCAGAAGTGCAAATAAATTGATGTTTACAGGAGCTAAATAACTGTTCACACTGAGGGCATCCATCTTCAATTGTCAACTTGGGGGTGGCGAGGTTTCACCGAGTTCCCAGTAGGAAATTCAGACTTTGTGGGACGTTTCAGTTGCAGTTTCCTACTCGGAACTCAGAAATTCCTACTTCTGACTACAACTGGAACGTACCAAAAGACGTGACCCAAGCCAAAGTGTATGTTTGTTGTGATGCTAATAAAGCATGCAGCTCGGACCTTCTTCAGAACTCTGCATTGCTTTACAACTTCTTTTTTCAGCAACTTACAGGATGCAAAGCAACGAGGTAATGCATCTCTTTCTAGTTACGTAGCGGTAGTTTTTGATGTGTGACAACAAGCAGTTTTTGGAAAACTTGGTATCATAGTTTTGTAGCTGGCTATATATCGCTACTTCCAGCCCGGTGCTCTAAGACATGTCCGAATAATATAAATTTGCTCTAGTTTTAATTGTCTTGTTCCCGAAGTTGAGTATCCAGGCCAGTCCAGTCCAGCCCTGTCCGACCCGACCGAGAAGCTAAGGAATAGCATTTATAGATAACCTATTTTGATGCTATAAAACTCATCTTAAAGTGTGTATTTCGATCAGGCATATATCTAAAAGTGAGACTTTTTTGTAATTACGTAGAAACTCCTCACAGACCCTTTAAGAAAAGAACTACAGGTTTTGAGACAACTGTCTAAAGAAGACCTGCTGCACTGCTCTGATCAGTGAAGACCTGAATGTGGCACGTTGATGCAGAAGAGGAGGAGATTAAAAGAGAGACACTGAAACATGTTCAATAAAATTGTGCTACAGCATTAATTTCATTTTTTGATAGCCATACAGCGTAGATTTCCAACTTAAGCACACATAAGGTGACAAATCATCTGTAGATGTCAGTGTTGACTGTGGGGTAAGGGTACCATTAGAAACACGGATCCCATTAAATCATAAGTTAACACTAACCTATCAGCACATTTGCACTGATGTTTGCAGATAGCTTATGAGGATACTCCCGTATGCTCAGAGTGGTACCTGCAGATACAGCTCTCACATGGAGCCCTCGTAGGAGGCTGAGCAAAGTGATTTCCACTGTGGCTCAGCTTGAATAAATGAAGGAAATAAGGAGAGTGGTTGATGGATGTGTTTGATGTCAATGTTGTACCAAAGATGACCCAATGGAGAGAGTCCAGTTATAAGATGAAGACCTTTGACCTCCGTATGGCGAGGAAGATGGTGTCTGAAATTGGATCAGATGGACAGTGTTTGGTCATTACTTTGCTGAAAATTGAGTTCCATGGGTCTGACCAACACCTGAGCTCACTCAGTAATGGTGCAACAGGATGACGCGTTGGAACTTCTGAAAAGTATAACTCTGATGAGCCTTTCAGTACAAGCATGTTTTATAGCATGAGCAATGTCTGTTAATGTCCATTTTAAAGGGTTAGTTCATGTTTGTGAGTGGAGTTGGGGAGGACCTTGGTGCTTGCATTTCTCATTGACAATAAACAAACCTCTCAGTTTTTCTATAAGGAAAGATACCCGGGGTTTGAACAGCAGCTGATATATAGCAGTAAATGATGTCACTGAAAGCCTTATCAACCCACTTATAGGTTCAAATAGCTCAAAACATTGGCTTGATTCTACACTGGCCTGACAATAAGCTACAGTGAGATTTTTCGCAGTGTTTAACTTTTCCTCAACAAAGCCTTTATGTTTCGAACTTCTGTTTGTTGACCATCAGCTGGTCAAGTTGTCAGATGAATGAACTGTGAGACCACGTCCAAAAACGTGGTGGCCTTTTACCTTGATGGGTGGGACTTCACAACACAGCTTCTCCCGGACATTTCCCCGGAGCTCTTTCATTAAGGGTGGATCTGAATAGTCCTTTCCTATCCACTTTACCTTAACCCCGATAAAAAACGTCACAGGGTCAAGGAAAGGAAGGAATAAGAGGAAAGGAAAGGAGAACTGCAGTAAAAGAGGAATTCGACTGCACTTGCACTTTGGTGTCATATTTATGTGACGAGGATTTCTTGTGACGTAGGTAAACCACGACGAACTACAGTGTGCTGAAAATGGACTACAAGAAGTGTCTCGTCATGTGCTCTACCTCACAGAGTTGTTTTGTCTCAGCTTTCCCTGTTAACATTAACAATCCATGATCAGACCTGTGATGGTGTTTTGTCCGTTGGTCATGCAGTGTGTGTTTCCTGCACACAGATGTGAGGTTAGGTGAGAGCTTCTATTAATGTTCACATCTTTGACAGCACATGGGAAAAAACCTGAAGTAAACTGAAGTCTGATAAAACATAAAAATGTCTCAGAAAGAATTTTATCCCTGTTTCATTCACATATATCATTACACACATTGTTAAACAGTGTTACTATATTTTAAGTATTGTAAAATACCTCATTTGTCCTTCTTTTTACTGATTGTTTTTTTTTAATATACGTTATTAGAGACCCCATTGTTCTGTCTTGTAATAGGCAGGATTTACTTCATAAATGAAGATTGATAGAAATCTGTTAACTAATATACAATATTAATAATATTATATATATTATATTATAATTGAATTCTATAGCCCACATATCTTGATAGTTCCACAAAACTCGTCCTTTCTCCCTCGTAAGTTTCCGTACGATGCCGATACACGCACGTCACCTGCCGCAGTGCATTATGGGGCGTTCTTTTCTTCTCTCCTTTCAGAAAGGATGGTCCAGTGTTTCCTAAGCTAAAGGAGATAATAGAGGAAGCAACGACCCTCCTTTCCTTAACTTTTGGAGAATTCGAACAGCACTTATCATGGCCGACGCTTAAATGCTTCCGGATCATTTCTTCAGTTAGGAAGGTTCCTTATCAAAAAAGGACTATTCGGATGCACCCTAAGCCTTCAGAATGCCATATGTTGCCTTAGTCCAGAGCAGTAAAACTGGCACTGCAAACACAAAGTTTTGTCGCTGCAGAGAGGCGAGTCCTGATGTCTATTTTCAAAACAAGCTGAAATTGGCGAAGACCCATGTCGTATAACAAAATGGAGTGGATATTCAATTTCAGCAATAAGCTTTACTTTTTTAAGATAAAGGATTAATACAGGAGCGACCCTTCTTCGTATTATCCAGTGTTAGATTTATATCAGTTTGGGCTTCAGTTACACCCACCTGCTGCAGCACTCTGACATGAACATCTAAGGTTAAGGAGAGATATGTTGCCCTTATGTTGCATTACAAAAGAGTTCTTTGTCGAGGGAAAGTTAAACTCTGTAAATTGTCTTAATGCAAGTGGATTAAATACGAGGCTTTCGGTGGCACCATGAAACGTCATGTTTAATCTAGCTGCAGTATACCTCTCCCAGTGACAAAGGTTACAAGTTCTTCTACAAAAGTATTTTGTAAATAAAAGTATTTAGTAGTGCCATGGGCCTTGAGTAACCCCTCTTCAAAATGCCCAAACTTTCCATTCAACATAAACCCATGCTAAAATGACATATTTTGGATAATTAAAAAAAATGCAAGACTGTGCACTTGCTTCTTCACCGAGTGACGTCACAGTGAATATATAAAAATGATCACATTTATAAAGCACCATCAGTCAAAGTTGTTATTAAAAGGTTAGATTCAAACAGTTAAACTTAGAGATGAATAAATAATCTATATATCATAAAACAGTAAACAAGTGGGTCTCGAGCTTTGCTATCCAATCCACCACAGAACTTCATAGCATCGACCCTTCCTTATATTTTATGACTGCCACCGTTCACAGCTGTATCAAGATAAATTAACCTTGTGATTATGCCACTAATTGCTTGGTAGGAATCTTTGTTGTGAAATATTTTATTTTAAGTGTTCTATTGTTCACATATTAACAATGTGCTATCTACCCAGCTGGCCACAGTATCCTTAAAGAAGTATTGCAGAATGAGAATTTTAATTTACAGGTCTGGGATAACACAGCTGTCCATTAGCACAACAAAAAACAATTTTGTAATGAGCATAGATGGTTGAATGTGGGTGTGCTAAAGGTGGCACATGAGGCTGTTTCAGGTGTTTCTAGAGAGAACATTGTGTGCAGGTGCATGGTTTTATAAAGCTGATCTTTTTTTTAGTTGCATGCTGATTTCAGGTTCTTGGTGCATGTTTAAATTTAGTATAGATTAGAATCAACCAATCAGAATATAATGTGAATCACTTCAAAAATTAATGTGAATCGTGTTTATTTATCATTTATCATAAATGATCAAGTCACAGCATGTGACATTCCACTACAGCTTATGTAGTCATTTTGAGTTTGTATGCTCCATGGTGTTCCTCAATTACTTCCTGAGGTTTAATTCATCTGACTTTCAACTAAAGTTTATTTAATCAAAATAAAATGCATTGAAAACATACAGATCCAGGCAGGTGCTTTTTTCGAACATTCCCAGTCTTTTGTTGCCCCTGTCTCAGCTTTTTTGGAAATGCTGCAGGGTTCAAACTCAAAAATGAGTGAACATTTGCAAACACTAATGGAGCATGTCAGTCCGAACATTTTAAAACGTAGTCTCTGTGGTGTACTTCATCTTATTTAGGTCGAAAAGATTTGCAAAGCAATGTATCCTTTTTCATTTTTCACTCGATGTCCCAACTTCATTGGTACTGACTTCATGACTTCTGATTGTATTCTTTCTAAAACAGTGCTTTGAAGGTTAGGCTTATTAAAGTCATTATTTTTTTGTTTGGGGTAAGCAAAAGGTCACTTGTGTTGGACCGACTTTTTCAGAATCTCTCTATTTTTCATGTCCAAATTTTCACTGCTACTCCAGTTTCTGACTCAGTAACAACAACATCACTGATGAATGTTACTTTAACTTCTAAATCAGACGGAAAAAAACTTAATTACAACTTTCTCAGGACAATGCGCTGACAGAGTACCCCTGATAGGATTAAGATTTAACAGGAGGCTTCAATTAAAACAGAGGAGATTTCAATTATCTCTGGACCATCCAGCCTTTGTGTGCATCTCAGTGTAACAGGGTCTGATTCTCCAGGAGTGACTCCTACAACATCCAGACTGAACCGAAGATAATGAGAGTTTCTGTCCGAACAGCTTGTCTTCTTTGTTTTACTACAAACTCTGGTTCTTCTGTGATGATGTTACAGAGTGAGTGCTCCTCTCACAACTAAAACATCTCTTATCCGTACGGTAACTGTGCTGTATTTTTCAAAGTTGTCTACAGTTTCAGCATCAGAATCTGTGATATGACCAAGGTGAAGTTATTCGCCACTAACTAGCAGCTAATAAGCATGCTAATTAGCAATTAGCTGCTTATACTAAGGATGGGACGATACACTTAAACTCACAATACGCTGCACCTCGATATGCCCAGGTCGCGATACGATACGTCACGATACAAAATCAAAAAGTAAAAAATAAAAAATGTTACTGTGTAATTTCAACTTATTTGTTTTTGTTTGGGTTGCACACAGGAAAACACAAGGCCTAACAGGCCAAACACAAACAATAACACTCTCTCTAACCCTAGAGAGGTTAGAGAGAGTGTATGCTAATGAGCGGTCGGCTCTTTTTCGCCGTCTTCGTCTTTTTTAATGAGAGCCAAAATTCTGCCAGACAGATGACTTGTATCCAGGCGGAGCGTCCTCAATTTCAACCTCATTCGACTCCATCATTCGGCTTTTTGGAGACAAGGTAGTTGGTGCAAATGTCTGTTGTCGTCACTTCTGGTCACATGCGCTATTACCGGACGTGGTGTCTCTATTTCACGATCCATTTTTTCAAAGGCAATGCGTTTCGTCACGTACTGTATCCTGTTATATTGCCAAACGATATTTCATCCCATCCCTAGCTTATACCCTACGGCAGAACATTTGAGTGACCAAAGGACAAATTAAGCAGTATGAACTAATAATTTTATTCTTAAAGCCATCTCTCAACTGGATTTTAAAGTAAATCTGCTTGAGTTGTTTTATTCACTGTACTACTCCTGCTGGTTTTTCTTGATGATTTCACTTCCAGTTTGGCCATTATTGCACTTGAATATTTGGTCAGTGTGATTGTACTACCATGTTTTCTTTACCTGGCTGGAAAGCAAATGTTGCTGAGGACAATAAGGCTGTCCTGAAAAAACATGACAGTAAAGACAGAAATATTCTTTCAGTTTTTCCATGTCCACATTTGCATTCATTGGCATTGTGGGAGTTTTTGTTTATATACTGACCTGTAAGTGTAATTTGAGGAGAGTGGGCGCAAAAGACCTCAGGCTGAATGTAACTTAACCTGACACACCAGACAGACAGTACCATATATCTGGAAATATTTCACTAGTCCATCTGAGAAAGAGCTGTTTGGAAATGTTTTCTGGGGTAGAAACTTCAATAACAACTGCAGCTGGTGATTGGACAATCGTTCTTCCAGTCACACCCATAACAGACCAATCATATCAAGCCACAGTATGACTTAGCAGCTTGACCCTATTGTTAATAATTAGCTTGTATCATGTATTCTACTCATATGTGACATGAACCTCATCAAAGACTATGTCAACCATGGTCTCCCAATAAACTTCTAAGGAGAGCGTATTTCACCAAGTATCGCTGAGTAACTATTGGCCCTTTTCCACTAGCACACCTTGGCCCTACTCTACTCAGCCCTACTCGATTTGCAGCATGTTTCCACTAGCCCGGTATCTCCTAAAACAAGCTAGTTTTAGTACCTACTCCGCTCTGGTTCCAAGCAAGCAGAGTCGATACTAAAAGATGACGTCACCGGCTGGCGGCTACTGATTGATCAGACAATGTCGTCATCGATGAGTCATGAGCACGACAACCTAGCATGCTAGCGGTAGCTACCATTAGCTTACCCTCATACGTCTTTTCTTTGCAGCTCGAATGCTCTCGTCCTCTGCTTCATTCTGTTGTATAGCTTCCAAAACTCTCCTGTGCTTCTTAAGGGGTATTTCTTCTTGCCACCTGCAGTCTTCTTTTGCTTTCCTTTTTTACTCGATTTGTGACAAAAAGCCACAGATTGTTGTGTCGTGCTCAAAATGAGTGCCGCTCAGCTGTTTGCAGCGACACTGCACCCCGTTGGGCAGGGGACTGGGGCTAATGGAAAAGCAGCACAAGGCGAGAAGAGTAGAGCAGGGTAGAGTCCAGTAGAGTAGATTAAGGCTAATGGAAAGGGCCATATGACTCCGGGCTACCATACTAGTGCAGCATTTTCCCATCTCTGGTATCCTTGCAGTGATCTCCAGTTGGTAGAAGAAAAAAAAAACATGATTTTCCATTAGAGTGGTTCAAGTGACGTTCCTTTGTCCTCTTTAATAGAAGAAATGGAGTCCATTTCTTATAAAAATGCAGATATTGCAGTCATAGAGGCCATTTCACACACTACCATTGTTTTGAAACATGCAGCTGCTTCCTGCTGTCGTCACGTCTGCACCTTCCCTGATTGGGCCATTAAAAATTTAAAGTTATAAGATGGACTTGCAGGATTTCAGACAATGAATGTTGACAACTGATGACAAAGCCTCATCATCACAATCGCCCAAGCTCCATTTCAACAGCATTTTCCAATATGTTCTGTTGGAACAGTCTTGATTTATGGGTGTAATGTGGAACCATGTTAGCTGATGACTTTTGGTTGATTGTGCTGAAAGATGCTGTCGCCAAAGCACCGGAAAAAGCAGGGAGCATTCCCTTCAATGCTTCACTTCTATTAATAACTGTATTAAAGAATACTGTATTAGTTTAAATGTGAGAAAATACTGTCAATGAATCCAAGTGAACACAAACACATCTACAAAGTCAATCATGTTGTCAACTCTCTGTTGCTAATGTACACGGTTACTGGTTACATTTGTACATTGAACTTCTTTTTTCTGTTTCCCGATTTCTTAAATAAGAATTTATGTCATCAGCCAGATGAACTTTCAGGTTTGTGTCTGTACAGTCTCAATCAGATGATTATTTTGTTTTTTATTTACCAGTTTGTCTTTTAAACTTGCTCTTGTCGTTGTTTCTGCTGCTCTGATCATTCTGTCATGTCTCCACTGCAGTTCATGTCGGTGTTCTGTTAATTCTGGACGACATGATAAACTGATGTGCTGTATCAATGCAGGGATGTGCGGCATCATCACACTTCTGTAAAATTAACATTAAGTATATCTCCAGCTGAGGTTCAAGGCATTGACTTGGCCCCCAAATCCCTCAAACCAAACATCTCTGAGATGGGCCCCATCGCCACTGAACCCCTGACTGATGGGTTCCCAGGTTCAGAGTCTTTAACCAACGCTGCAATGTGGCTGGTTTGGAGACAGAATACCTCACCCTGGTCCTAACTACCTCAACCAAGGCGGTTAGGTTTTCGCAAGGGTCTGTGTATTTAGTTATGGGATGTATTTGTATATAATACAAATACAACCATATATGTAATATAATACAAACTTTACCAGAGGTGTGGTTTGGTCCAAGGGAGAAGCCATTACATTTTGTGGCCATTTGCATATTTATCTGGATGCAGTAAAATCCTCAAATTTGCAAGATATCCCATAAGTAATCTGATCAAGTCCACATTTTTAAACCATTTTAAACCAAACTTTAATCCTCGGTATTCAGTAAAGTAAGAGGAAAGCAAGATTATTCTAAACTGAATAATGTGTGGGTACAAATTATCTGTATGTGTAGTCCTCTCTTTTTTCCCATCATAAGATACTCATACTCCTGTTTTCAGTATAAATTGACCTGTTCTGTAAGATCCCTTTAGTTCAAGTTAATGCCTCACAGAGCTGAAATAATGCAGTAGGGTCCACTTGGCTTAGCTATTTTAAAGGGACACAATTGTACACAGTCTAATGTTGAAGAATATGATGATATTGATGGCCACATAAGCTCTTTGTAAAAGCATTACATTGTAATACAGTTTAATGTCCGTAATATAATTTTCACACTGTTGTAGTGGGACTCTCTGAAAATGCTCTCTATAAAGATAAATTAGCTCCAGTAGAGCAGGAGCTAAAGGGCAGTTTGGGAGCTCTCACACTTACAGTATGAAATTAATTTGTTCTCCTCATCAGAAGACTTTCACACTGCTATGATTCATAATATTAGTTTAATTCATGTGCAGGGTTTTTTTTCAAAACCTGCACAGTGTAAGGTTATACAGAACACATGCATCTGAACTGAACATGCCAGCAGATCATGGCATTTTGTTGTCTTTCAAAACAGAAGAAGAAAAAGTTGCTTGTTCTGAACAAAGTAGAAGAAAAATCTGACTCTACTTGTATATTGTTGTACCTTTGTTTTGGTTCCTATTTTGCGTCATACTTTCAAAGAGCAGGAGAACTAGTGCATTGAAATAAACACCAGGTAAGTTAAAGCAACAATTAGTAATGAAACACCACATGATACATTTAAGCAGTTTGGTTTTGGTTTTCCTTCACGCTGACAAATACAGCGGGGCATGTGCTAATGGTCCAAAACACAGAAGTCCAGCACAGAGCTCAAGTAAAATGTACGACCAGACTGAGTAACTGATGCAGCCATAAAAATTATAATGAAAAATAAGATTAACCATGAATTAAAATGATAGAATTTCCACCCTGGAGCTCAAATTTGTTGGACAAAAGTACCTTAATGTTCATGTAATCAGCAATCAAAGATCCACAGCAGCTCTTAATCATGATCCTTTCAGAGCTCAACAGTTTGACAAGAACTCACTGATTAGACCCTCTTCTCTAATTTCAAGTGAATCTATCAGTCAAATCTGATCCTGTTATCATCACTTATTAAGTGCGCCTGCTTTCCAAATTGATGTTTAGCAAGCTTATAACTGAAAAAATGATTGGTAAGTCTAGGTATTTGTGTGATTAATGAATTTCGCTTTTCGTTTTTTGTCTTATTTCAGACTTATGTTTATGGATATGGTGTCACAGAGGTAGAAGAGCAGTGGTTTAAAGACATTCATTCATGCATGCTTTCACATTGGTTTTAAATTGTGTTTTATTGTTTCACTGTTTGTGCCTTTGTTTTTTAATGGAGTTACATTGCATGCTTTCAATTGGAAACTAGAAAAGCACACGGAGAGCGCAGACCTCCGTCAGCACCACAGTCCTCTCCCATATTGTGATTTTTACCATAAATATTAGTCCGAACTTTATTTCATCTAAATATTTAGATTTCTTGACCATGAAAACATACCATTACCAATTGGTTTCATAATGATATCTATTTTAGTTCAGTAGTTATTCACGAAAATCGCATTTTTCGTCATGGCGGATCCAGATGGTGATCTGGATCAACACCAAAATTGAATAACTTCTTGCTTTTCCCATGCTGAACATTTCCTGAAAATTTCATCAAAATCCATCCATTACTTTTTGAGTTATTTTGTTCACAGACAAACAGACAAACTCTCCCGAAAACATAACCTGCTGGGGGAGGTAACCATTAAGGCTGGACAATTAATCAGAATTTGATCATGATTTCAATTTTGCCATCTGACAATCATCAAAACATTATAATCGAAGAAAACTGATTGATATACCACATAGTGTGTAGTGCCCTGTATGCAAGTTCCTGCACTTCATAGCGCTTCTGTGTTCCACATGCAGCCACAGCGAATGTGTGTGACTTGTGGGGATCAATAATATTGTATGTGCCACTCACTGGTTCTTTAAAGGAACACTACACCCAAACAACGATTTGGCCTCATTTTCTACTCACCCTCATGCTGAACAACACTGTGGAGTAGTTTTGGAACATCTAGGATGCAGCCGGAGATCTGGGGGAATCCTCGCTGTCCACTGACATTGATATCATGACTTAGATAAGAGCCCGAACAAACAGTGTCCTTAAAAATCCTGAACAGTTTACCTGTCTACTCGGCATTTCTATGATACACTTACGGGTGCCCTCACGGAGCCGGCTGATAAACCAAACGAATGCGCGCACTGCAATGATTAGGAGCGTAGGGCAAGAAATCCCACATTCTGCTGTGAGCGACGGAGCCGTGGACAGACACAAGAGGCGTCAGCAGAATGTGGGATTTCTTGGGTTCTTGTCTCTTGTTCTACGCTCCTAGTTATTGCAGAGTGCGTTCCTTTGGTTTGGTCAGCCGCGGCTCCCGTAGGCACCCGTAAGTGTATCATAGAAATGCGAAGTAGTACTGTTTAGGCTATAAACATGTGCTAAATGATGTCGTTTCGAGTAAATGGTGGACGTTACCCGCTCAGGACACTTGGATTACAGCACGAGCAGTATGGAGGAATATTGCCGACTTTTTGTGGACTTTTTGTGGACTTTTAAGGACACTGTTTGTTCGGGCTCTGACCGAAGTCATGATATCAATGTCAGTGGACAGCGAGGATTCCCCCAGATCTCCGGCTGCATCCTAGATGTTCCAAAACTACTCCACAGTGTTGTTCAGCATGAGGGTGAGTAGAAAATGAGGCCAAATTGTTGTTTGGGTGTAGTGTTCCTTTAAAATTGTGTTTAAATCAAAACTCAAGTTTTAAAATACATGAATAATTGTCTATATCAATTGTGATTTCAATATCACTTAAAATAATAAGGATTCTGATTTTTACAATAATCGTCCAGCCCTAGTAACCATCGGTAGCAAACCAATGGGAGCAAGGAAAAGAGCTTCTGCAGCCAATCAGAAGCTGACAGGTAGGTCATAGGAGACCAGACCCAGGAGGACAGGGACACAGGTGGACTGCTTAACAAAGAATGGTAAGTTAAAGGGTAAGTTCGGTTTCTACAGCTTTCACATTGTTTATAGAATGAAGTAGAACAATATATTCACCCAGAAGGCTTTTATTTAGATCAAAAATCGAGTGGCGGACTCCGTATAATGGTAGCACACGGGGCATGTATAGCGCCGCTCCTAAAACTGCATCAATCGTCCAAAAACTCATTAGTTTCACCAATATTTCATCATGGTCCGCTCACGCTACTCCTCCATTACAGTCTGTGTCGCCCCAGACATGTTTTGTGGCTGTGCCGACCTCTGAACTGAAGAAGAAGAATGTTTGCCTCCACGCATGCGCAGTACTCTCTGGAGAGCTGCCTCTGCGTCCTCCTTTCGATGAGCTCCTCATCTGTAAACTCTGGCTCGAAACTGTAAGGACACTCATCATATTCAAAGTTCTCCTCCACAACATCTTCATCCGATAGATATTTGTCCATTTTGCACAAAACTGAAGAAAGTCGTTGTGTAGCCGGCCGTCTTTCCTTGAAACAATGAGCCGTACTGCGCATGCGTGGAGGCAAGCATTCTTCTTCTTTAGTTCAGAGGTTGGCACAGTCACAAAAACATGTCTGGAGCGACACAGACTGTCGTGGAGGAGTAGCCCGAGTGGACCATGATGAAATATTGGTGAAACTAATGAGTTTTTGGACGATTAATGCAGTTTTAGGAGCGTTGCTGTATGCCCTATGTGCTACCATTATACGGATGTCCGCCGCTCGAATTTGGATCTAAATATCTCCTGAAGCACTGTTTGGATCAGGAAAGCCTTCTGGGTGAGTATATTGTTCTACTTCATTCTATAAACAATGTGAAAGCTGTAGAAACCGAACTTATCCTTTAAGTTCAGAGGCTTTCCTGGTGTGTGCAGTCAAAAGTCTTTAAAGGCTTAACAGTGCCAAGATGGCAACACTTACTAGGTTGACCTGAGTGACTTTTAGAATAGTTTTTAAAGGACTTTTAGCCAGTGTTAGTACTCATGTTTCTTAATTGGACCCTTTCAATAATTATTTTAGCATAACTTTATCTTCTAATTTGTTTTGTTTTCAACCCTATAAAGCCAATTGTATTATATTTGATACATACTTTTATAATACCTCTATCTACTCAATATGATCAAGAAATTAAAAAAAAAAACATTTGAATACACACAGATAAATGACAAAAATGTCCTCAAAGGAATAATCAGTTGCCAAAAACACCTAATGTATCAAATGAGATACAAAAAAATCAATATGTTGAATTTTATGGACACTTTGATTTTTGTTGGATTTTAGCGGAAAGTGAAATAAAAATTTAATCTCCAAAAATGAGAATTTTCTGGCTATATTCTGGGGTCTTGGGCCTTAAAGGGTTAAGAGTTGTGTACTCAATTGGTGCAGTTGTTGACTCAATGGGCTCTAATTTCGTAGACCAGGCGCAAGCGCAGGCGCACCTGCCTGCGCCGGCCTTCGCCGCGCGGACTGGGTGTGACCCGCGCACTTTGCAAGTTTCCTGCAGTGCCAAGAGAGGCGCACTCATGGCGCACAGGGCGCAGAAGTTCTTGGCGTCACGCCCGTCTCTGCCTCTCCGCGCAAATGTCAGAATAGGAGGAGAATAGACGTGAGTGGAATTATCACAGCCGATCGCTGTCTTAACCTATCAAATGAGCGCCTCTCCTCGCCTTTAAATGCGCTGCGGCCGAGGCGCAGCGTCTGATTGGTCTGAATGATCCCCGCTGCTGGAGACGGTCAGAGCTGCTGTCATTCAGCAGGAATGGACAGCGGGGCGCGTCACCGTGTGGGCCAGCTCCCGGGACAGATGTAATCTGTTCCTTTGTCATTTATAGGAGTAAAAAAAAAATAAGAGACAGTTTCACACCCGCTGGCTTATCCATTCATAATACTTGTGATCTACCTGCATTCCTGGTTTGTCATCGCCAAATAGCAGAGCCTTTAGTGATATACTGTATACTCTCCCGGTGTCTCCTCCTCATCCTCCTTGCAATGATGTAGCCTACTCTATCTTTTTAGATCACGTTAAAAATAAAGACTAAAATAGAGGAATATGGGAAATCACGGGTAAATCCTGAGTGACAGACATTTATTTTCTCTCCTTTTCCTTCGTCTTTTTTCTCCCTCTTTTCTTTGAATTTAATGAAATGAGAGAAGCCAGATATATACTCAGTATCAGATGTTAAGGCTGTTTATTGTTGACTTGTAAAATGTGCATCAAACTTCCAGCTGCCGTCAGGTTAAGTTTCTATTATGACAAACGGCTTTAATCCGACATCAGACGTGACGGGACAATTAATATAGATACAAATGTATATGCTGGTTCAGACGGTTACATTAAATAGTGATTGCTGTGATTGTTTATTGCATTAAAATGTGCCTGACACTCTGGAAACCTGCCTCTGAGGCGTGCGCATATGTGCGCTTGTCACCAAATTACAGCTGCGGAGGGTGCGCTCCGCCCTGCGCCGAGGTTAGACCAGGTTGGAGCTGGCGTGCTTTCAGCGCAGTTTCTGCACTGTTTTTTGGCACGAAATTGTCACTGCGCCACTCGAATCTGTCGGCACCTCCCCCAGGTGCGCCTTCACCTCCCCCCTGGTGCGCCGTCACACCCACCTCTGCGCAGACCGTCTACCAAATTGTCAAATTGGCAGCGCATGGCGGTGCGCCGCACGAAATTAACACTGCGTGGGGTGCGCCAGGCTTGCGCCCCCTGCGCTGCGCCACGAAATTAGAGCCCAATAAGTCCATTGTGCAATAAGCAGGTTGCTCCCACCTTGATTTCTTACATATCAACCTCCATCCATACATCCATCTTCCAGTACTTATCTGGGACCATGTCTTGGGGCAGCAAGCAAAACTGGACAGCCCAGGCTTCCCCTCTCTCCTGCCATAATTCCCAGGCCAAATGGGATACATAATTCCTGGGGTCTCCTACCAGCTGGGCTTGCAAAACCTTCACAGCAAGGCAACCAGGAGGCATTGTAATAAGATGCCTGAACCACCTCAACTGACTCCTCTCCATGTGAACAACCAGCGGCTCTACTTTGACTTCCCTCCAGATGTCTGAGCCCCTCACCCTGTCTCTAAGGCCCCATCCACACAAGACAAAATGCTTAACAGTTTCCAAAACGATCGTCATAAAGACGAAGGCGTCTCAGAAAATGTGTGCGTCTATATGAATGCACTCGATACGCATCAAAACACTGTAAAACACATGCCAGACCTCTAGGGGCGCTGTAACGATATGACGGAAACAAGCCGAAACAGACGAAAAAACAGTGGGCATGCGCACTTGCAGCAAAAGTTGAAAACAGAGATTGTGGTAAAGTTATCATACAGTGTCGTAATGTGTCCTTGATTATTGTTTGTTCAACTCAGTGGTGTTTGAGGAGAAGGAGATTTTTCTGCAGCAGGGATAGTAGGGTCACTAGCTTCATCAGCACATATGCTTCACGTACGCCACCATTGTCGTTGCCGCGTGTGGCGCATGCCTGTCAATGAAGACGTAAGCGTATCTGAAAACTTGCGGAGAGCCAGTAATCACAAAGCTACGTATACGGCATTTCAAAATCTTTCCACTCTGGAACCTGGTTTCAAAAATGATCATTTACAGACCCACAAAACGCCGTCTTCGTATGGATGATACGCAGATTCGGCAAAAAACATATGCGTTTAGACCTCGGTTTGTCTTTGTGTGGATGGGGCCTAAGGCTGAGCCCAGCCACCCTCCTGAGGAACCTCATTTCAACCACTTGCGTCCATGATCTCATTCTTCATCATGGAGCAGTAAACCGAGAGCTTTGCCTTGCAGCCTTACTCCCTCTTTACTACAACATATCTACCTGTTTCCCAAAATTGTTAATTTCAAATTTGCACACCCAAAAATCCACTCATACCCTTCAATAACCGGCATGATATGATTGGTTTTGCGGACACAGCTCGCACTGACACAGGACTCAAATATTACATTTTGAATTTGCCTTTTCTAGTTATGCCTCGTGTCAGCAGGTTTAATTTTCTCCTGGCACTGACTCACTTCAGCCTCTCAGATCATCCCACACTCACTAAATTTTACATCCAAAATCCCGTTACTGTCATGCAAAGGTTCTTTGTGCAGCGATGTGCCCTGACCGAGTAATCACCCAGGAGCTTCTGAGCCACTCAACACAGCCGAGCTGATCCAAGCCTGTGCTGTGTGCATGTGTCACAAAGCTGAGGAATGTGAATTTAATTATGATTTAATTAGAAGTACCTATGATTAACCAGAGTGAATAAGATTGGAGGGAGTGTGAAAATGAAAATCTACCTGCTTCACCTGCAGTGAATGGAGTGAGTCATCTAATCAGTGATATTTTTCAGACTTAGTGGGAAGCTCAATGGTTTAAATATGATTTTACTTTGATGGTGGTCTTTCTCTGTCTTTACATTAACCTTGTTAACAGCTTCATGGATATTTATTCGTAAATCATGTGGTAATCAATTATCAAGTCAAAATATGGATGCGCTACATGACTGAGGGTATGGATATCGAGTAGCACGGACGGCTCTACCCAGTGTTGTGTGATAGGCGACTGTTTGTTTGCCACCCCTCAATTGGCGATTTCCATACAATACAAAAGAACTCTAATAGCATTGCTTTAGCAGTTGTCTTTAATTTATAACATGTCACCCAATTTATGTGCTTAGCAAATTACAAATAAATAAAATAAAATCTGGAATGCAGTTTAAATCCTCTTACCCCAGAATAAAAATCTCGTAAGTACATAATTAGAATAGTAAAAAATAAATAAATACAATAATCAACTCCAGATAATTTAATTAATCACACAGTTTTCACACTGTCAACATAAGCATTATGCAATTATTATACAGAAACTAAATTAAATAACTATACACAAAAGCTAAATAAATACAGCCATATGCAAAACTATGGATTGGGAAGACTTAGATGGTGTTACTTTAATAGTAATTGGATATTGTTTTAAATTTGAATCAATGTTCCATTTTAGGATTTAATGGTTATAAGTAGTTTTAATATCATCATATTGAAAGATATTTTTTTCCCAAGTTCGTTGTGCTTGGCCAGCCAGCTCTGTCAAGTAGCAAAGTAATGATACTTTCAAAAGTTCTCTTTTGGTACTGATCATTTTCCTCACATTTTCATAATAAATGTTATTCCAACAAACTGTGTATCTGTGATGCTTGACAGTCTTTACTTTTTTGTGCCATGACAACACCACATTGTGAGTCCGGTCAATCTCTTCAGGCACTTAAGCTTCCTCTAACAGACCAAAAGCATGCTCATGACATTGACTGGGGACTCCAAATTGCCCTGAGGTATTAGTCTGAGAGTAAATTGTTGTCTCTTTGTGTGACCTTGCAATTGGCTGGCAATCAGTTCAGGATGTACCCAACCTCTCACCCAATGTCAGCTGGGATAGGCTCTGGCCTTCCCACTGCCCTGAAGCTTGATTTGAAGAAAACTGTGAATTGAATTGAAATCACAATATCTGCCAGAAAAATCACAGTAAGATCTTTTCCTAAAATGGTTCAGTCCTCATCCAGAGTCTGGACTACATGTTTCCTTTATACGCCTTTGAATTTTTTTTCAAGCTTTCCATTGACCAGACATACAGATGCAGCCGCTTTAAGGTTCCTTTTCCAGACATACGCCAGTTGAACTCCATCCAGTTACCAGCCAACTACCAGCTACTGGGAATCTAATCAAAGGTGTTTCTTTTCTCAATTTCTTCTTAGTGACATTTTCCATGCTCAGAAATTATTTATTTTTGTATCCTTTAAAATCTGGGGAGTAAAGGTTACAGCTTTGTCATATAATTGTGTGGAATCAAGTTACAGCCATTAGGGTGGGCAGCCAAGACTCTGCCAAGGAAACTGGGGAAAATGTAAGTGTCCCCATCTGTACACTCATTCAAGCAACTCATTGAAAGTAGTCCTGTCGACGTGGTCAGGATGATCTGCTGCAGTTCAAACTGAGCATCGTTTTTGGAGAAGGAAAGTGATTTAAGTGACTTTGAGTGATGCTTAGTTGTTGGTGCAGTGATGCTCTGGCTGATCTTTGCAGAGACTACTGATCTACTGGGATTTATCACACAACCTTCTTCAGGATTTACAGAGAATGGACGATAAAGAGAACATTTATACAAACACCAATGCCAGTGAAGTTGGGATGTTGTGTACAAGGTAACAAAAGAGCAGAACTCAATTCAATGTTCAGTCATACTGTACACCTCACCGTGCAACAGTGAAGGACCTGGCATGATCCGGTGTTTTTGGGTCTTATCTTCAGACACCCTCCTCCAGGCGACCCCGCTGGGGGTGATCAGTCCCCTCAACCTGTGTCCAGATAGCTAAATGCTCCACTCATCACCCCTCTTAATCCAGAGCCAACAGGAAGCCTTTTCAGCAGCTTTCAAGATGTTCTTGGTGGCCCTTTGTCTCTGCAGCCCACAGATTCCCAGTCCCAGGACCCGGTGTAAAGATCACCCTGCAAAGCCCTTGCAGCCAACTTTGACAGGCTGGCAGTGGGCCTTTTACTCTTCCGACACTCTGCCACATATTTGGCTCTCTTTCTCTCCTGTGCCTTTTCTATTCTGTCTTCCCAGGGGACAGTTTGTTCCAGCAGCACCACTTGCTTGGTTGCCTCAGGTATCAGGACAGTGTCAGGTCTGAGAGTTGTCGATGTAATTGTGTCTGGGAACTTCAGCTGTCTTTCTAAGTCAGCACGGAGCTGCCAATCCCTTTCTGTTGAGGGAAGCCCTCCCTGGGCCTTCAGCCATGAAGGCACTACAAGAGAAGACATTAAGGCCCTGATCCACTAAAGGTTTGCATGTATGAAAAGATGTGCAATCTTGATAGTGTGCACAAAGCTGATCTACTAACAGGGTGCACCAATGCTTGCATCTGTCCACTGAGCAAAATAGCATGCACAATCCATTAAACGTGTTTTCTTAAAGATGTTGCCTCTCAAGTGTGTGCTGGGGTTGGCATTGATCCACAGTTAGACACAATCGAGAAGAGACACAGACTGAGAGAAAAATAAATATATAAAGTGGTTGTTCCATTAAATCCCTGATCCCTGCATTCTTTATGTGTGCATGTGTTTGTGTTCATTTCATCTCCACACTGATAGCTTTCTGATCCCTCCATTTCTTCCTGTAACACACTACACATGATGTATACACCATAATAATGCACAATTGATTTATTCCTGTTATTATCACACTTTTCATTCTCTATTGGTATCAGGATTAGACAGAAATTATAGACCAGAGAGTTTAAAAAGACAGGATTGAAAGGACAGGGAGACGATAAGGAAAGGTAGATGACGTGACGAATTAATGTAAAAAGGAAAAATGTCCAGATTTTCTCACATCAGTTATCTGAAAGATTTTTCTTTCCTGCCTCCATTTCATGATAGCTGAGAGCAGATCCATGAAATCATGTTTCTCTGTCTGTAGAAATGAATGCAACATCTTAGAATCAATGGACTTTTTATAAACTTTGAGTACATGTCAACTTGATTCAAGGCTGTAATGATTTAATTATGCAGGTCACAAGTCAAAGACCAAGAATAATGGTGAAAGAGCTTGAACTTAATTGCTTGTCTAGGTCCCCCTAACTATGCAAAGCACTTTTACACCAAGAATCACACCTACCGATTCAAATTCCATTACTCACAGATGGTTCAGAGTTCAGTGACAAAGTAGTCCATCGGTATTCGCTAACAGTACTTTAAAGGAATACTACACCCAAACAACGATTTGGCCTCAATCGTTCTACGATTGTTTTTACGATTGTTCTACGCTCCTAGTTATTGCAGAGTGCGCATTCGTTTCTTTGGTCAGCCACGGCTCACGTAGGCACCCGTAAGTGTATCATAGAAATGCGAAGTAGTACTGTTTAGGCTATAAACATGTGTTAAATGATGTTGTTTCGAGTAAATGGTGGACGTTACCCGCTCAGGACACTTGGATTACAGCGCACGAGCAGTATGGAGGAATATTGCCGACTTTTTGTGAACTTTTAAGGACACTGTTTGTTCGGGCTCTTATCTAAGTCATGATATCAATGTCAGTGGACAGCGAGGATCCCCCCAGATCTCCGGCTGCATCCTAGATGTTCCAAAAGTACTCCACAGTGTTGTTCAGCATGAGGGTGAGTAGAAAATGAGGCCAAATCGTTGTTTGGGTGTCGTGTTCCTTTAAGGTGAAATGTCTTGCCCAAGAACACATCATAATGTGACAACCCTCAACCTTTCAACTTATGTAGAAACCTCCCGAACTATGCCACCTACTTTCCTAGATCATCCTTTGCTTATAAAAACAAACCTCACTTCAGAAATCCTTGTCTTTTCTTTTAAGAAGGTCTTGATTACGTTTTTTGTAAAGCCTTTCTGGTGAAAAGCATTGGTTCCCATCCTGGGATGCCAGAGGTTCTCTGTTTTATTCATCTTAATGCCCTTTTCTCTTGATTATTAAAATCCTTTCATTTTCTACTTCAATTAAGTTCTTGAAATCTTCTGCCTTCCAATGAGTGAGCTATCAGGACTGTTATATCCCTCCTAATCAGACAATAGTTCTCCATTCATGATCCTCGGTCATCCAAACAATTTTAGAGACGATGGACAGTCCTTAAATGGTGGGTGTGGAAATTTTTCCAGTTTTAGTGAGGATAGACAGAATAACTGATTTGGCATATGGGTAGAGAGCCTCAGTGTAATGTATGCACAATCAGATGTGTAAATCCTTTCAAAATCAATCAACCCTTGGTCTTAGTTTTTCAAAAAGGGTGATGTAACTATTTGTTTTTGTCTCCTTATGATCCAGTACCAAATGATCTACAATCTAGTACCAATCTGAGGCCTGGTGGTGCGGGACACGTGATTTAGAACAGCTGGACAAATATCGTATTTCTTCCTGTTTTCTGGGACAATATGACATGAAGTGGTTATGAGTACTTGAAGAGACCTTGAGCTGGCAGAGCAGTAAGAAGATGAATAAACTCTAAAGGTTAGTACCATGGAGTACACTCAGGAAACTCAATACATGATAATTAATGACCATATTTATATCAGTGAGACAGAGGATTGAATTAAATGAGGGAGAGGAGTGACATTTTCATGAGTGTGTGTGTGTCTGTGTGTGTGTACTGACTGACAGCACATTGATTTACTTAAGTGCAACATGTCATGCAGCTAAAATCAATCATTGTCCCGACGGGCGACCCCGAACACGTCATTAAACATCACACGCATGCTAGCTCTGTGAGGGCCCTGATTCAGGATCCTGAATCCTGGAGTTAAGTGGTTTTGACAAAGTGTTTACTTGTTGACACAGTGGGGTGTGCTCAAGTTTGTGGAACTGACATTCAGTATAGTTTCATAGCTAAATGGGACGCTGATAGAGAGGCGATAGCTGTCATATAAGCTTTGACTGGCTTTCACTATGGCTGTATATACACACACACATGCACTGACTCACACTTTGAGGTTGTTTCTGTCTTTTGGGGTAATTTTGCCTCTCGAAGGCTTTTTGTGCTTCTTTGATGTGCTTTTGAACCTCTCTTTGGTCATTTGGGTCATTTTGTTGTCCCTTCTTCTCTCTCTGGTCTTATTATGTCCGTCTCAGTCATTTTGTTGCTTGTCTGCACTTTGGGGACTTTAAGCATCCCTTTGAAAATATTGTGTCTCCTTCTTTGAGTCTAATTTTTAGCTTAGTTTGTGTTTGCAGCTCTTTCCTCCTTCTGGACCCTCTGTGCTCTTAATGTGATAATTTAACATTAAAGCACTAATATGTGGCCACCAATCATTTCATTAATAGAAAGACAGTTCGATAGATGGCACTCAGAACTACATTATGTCTCTGTGGCATTGATTCAACAAGGTTCTGGAAACATTCTTTAGAGATTTTAAGTCCATATTAATAAGAGTGTTGCTGCAGATTTGTCGGCTGCACATCTTTGATGCAAACCTTCCATTCCACTACATCCCAAAGGTGCACTACAGGATTGAGATCTGGTGTCTGTGAAGGCCACTGATGAACAGTGAACTCATTGTCATGTTCAAAACAACAGTTTGATATGATTTGTGACATGGTGTGATATTCTTTTGAAAAAAAGCCATCTCAAGATAGATACTGTAGGGAAGGGATGGTCCTGATCTGCAGTTATACTCAGGTAGGCGGTGTGGTTTAGCTAATGTGTATTTGGTAACAAGGAGGTCGAAAGTGTGCCAAGAAAATATTCCTCATCCCATGACACCTCCACTATTAGACAGAACCTCGGATCTGATGCAGGATGCTTTCAACATCAAATTCTGCATCAGCACTGTTAACTTTGTTGACTAATTACTTTTGTCACAGTTTTCGTTAACAACCTACAACCCTGTCCCCTTGACGAAAGCTAGACAGCAACTAATAAAACAATTGCACATGGACAAAAAGTGAAACTAAATTAACTGATAATTCATCAATAGATAAAAACTAGAGTAGAATGTTTGACAGATTTAATCCAATCATACCTATTTCATGATGTAGAAAGTAGGACCAAGATGGACATATATCCAAATGTCTTCTATACCATAGCAGTGGTACGTAATTAGCAGGTTAAAATAATTACGCATTTATTAAACAGGTTGGTGTTGAGAAGTTAAACAAATTTTTCTCAGTGTAAAATATGATTTCAGAAACTCAGGGAAACATAAAAAATGCCTTACATCTTACACTTCATATTTTAGTCAGTTAACAGTAGATTTCATCAACTAAAACTAGACTTAAATTAAAACAATTAAGATGACTTAATTTTGACTAAAACTAAAAGATATTTTTGGCAAATGACTAAATTTAAAAGAAGTTGGGACTCATGAGAGCAATCCAATTTGCTGTTGACTGGTGGCAACAGACGCTTGGAGCTACCTAAAATTTCGAAAACTGATTATTTAATATGACAGAAAGTGAAACAAAACAGTAGTCTATGAAGTTTTGAACACATTTTATCATTAAATGTGGTTGAATAATAATGAAAGCTCTGATATATATCTCATTTTTATTTTTCCATTACAAAACAGATCTGTGATGACAGTCACAGGGGGACTAGAATCCATTGCGATCTTAATCACCTATCACAGATTTGTTTTTTTCATTTACGAAGAATAGCTAAAATATGCAAGCATCTCAATGCAAAATAAATAAAAAAAAACTATACAGTTATATCTGTTTAAAATCTCCAGGATGACAGTCAGGGAACAGGAGAACTAGAATCCAGGGTAAGATCTTTATCATCTGCCACAGAATGGCTTGAAACCCATCATACCTTTCTCTCAGGTCTACTTTTTCTTTTGTGGTAGTTCTTTTGTGAGTTTTGGAATATTTTCACTGGTTTAAAGTAAGCCAGAAAATGCACCAGTAGCTAGCTCCCAGTTGCGCTAACTGCCATTGTGCTGGCTGACTTAGTTCACAAAACAGTCCATGAAAGTGTTAAACATAATGAGCTAAACTTATCAGATACTCAAAATTCTCCAGAGGCTTTCTCCCTGTTTCTGTTCCTTATGGTTTGGTCTCTGAACTCTAAAATAACCATGTTGTGAAGCTCCAATGTCGATGTAAAGCATTATTATCTCCAAGGATGTTATATTTTCGCCAGAGTCTGTCTGTTTGCCTGTTAGAAACATTACACAAAAAGTACTGGATTACATTAAAATATTATAAGAGGTGTAGTTTGGTCCAAGGAGGAAGCCATTATATTTTGGTGCTGATCCAATTAACACTGACGTCACAAAAAACAAAGAGTCCGACGCTGTTACTGGAGCCTTGGTTTCTAAGATAAATTAAGGCAGTAGACTCCCGAAATTGTATTAAAGATCCCAGTCCTCTATAGCTCACAACTACTAGTGGCATCACTGTGAGCCCATTAATGACATAAAAACAACCTGCAGCAGCTCTACTCGCTCACGGTCCCTCCAGATGGGCCTGTTAATCACTCAAAACAGGGTTGCTGGTAATGTCAATGTCATAGTAGAACCCCCAAATTCCACATAGAGAGCACCTGCCACACACCAAAGTGCTGTGGGTTTGCTCCAACTGACATTCTGGTAACATCGCCCACTGGAAGCGCCGCCGTGTGCACAACACCAACATCTAAACAAGCCGCAGCAAGTTGTTTCAGTCAACAAGTTACA
>JAZDUH010000421.1:0-248458 GCA_036419115.1 Scarus forsteni
AAGCGCGAGTCCTCATTCCGTTGGACAGACCACTGTCGTGGATGGCTCTATCCACACCAGCATACCAGCCCCTGGTCAGTGGATGCTTGTGGAGCACCCCACCTCACCATTGCCGGGTGGACTGTGTGTTAATAACTCAATAGTGATGTTTCCAGATCAGTCCCCATGAAAGTTCCTGTCATTCTCACTAATGAATCAGACCAGGATATCATGATCCCACCTCTTTGTGTCATCGCCGAACTTACCATATCGCCACAGATCTTGTCCCACCACGCATCAAACTGCTCATCTGCTGAAAGTCCACCAAGTGCTCTCAAGTTAGATTTTGGTCAATCTCCCATTTCTTCTGAATGGAAAGAGAGAATTACAAACAGGTTGAGTGAGATCCTGAAGTCTTCTCGCAGCATGACTTAGACTTTGGATGTACAGATAAAGTAAAACATCGCATTAAGTTGCTTGATGAGACCCCCTTTAAGCACAGAGCTAGACCCATCCACCCACAAGACGTCGAGGCTGTCCGTCAACACCTGCGAGATCTGCTGAAGGCCGGAGTCATCAGAGAATCTGATTCCCCATTTTCCTCCCCATCGCTAGGTCCGTGAAGAAAAATGGAGACATCCGACTGTGCATTGACTATCGAAAACTCAATCTGCAAACGATTAAAGATGCTTACGCTTTACCCAACCTAGAGGAGTCATTCTCAGCCCTGTCGGGTTCCAAGTGGTTCAGCGTGCTTGATCTTAAGTCAGGCTATTATCAGATCGAGATGGATGAGGCGGACAAAGTCAAGACAGCATGCGTTACCCCAATTGGCTTTTGGGAGTTCAATCGAATGCCCCAAGGGGTAACAAACGCACCAAGCACTTTTCAGAGATTCGTGGAGAAATGCACGGGAGATCTCCATCTGAAAGAAGTGCTCGCTTTTCTTAGACGATCTTATTGTGTTTTCAAGTTCTTTGGAAGAACATGAGCGAAGGCTGCTGCAGGTACTCCATCGTTTAAAAGAATATGGTCTGAAACTGTCTGTGGAAAAATGCAAGTTTTTTCAGACATCTGTACGATATCTGGGGCATGTCGTTTCAGCAGAAGGAGTTGAGACAGATCCAGACAAGATTCAAGCATTGAAATCTTGGCCAGTCCCAAAAACTCTGAAAGAGCTCAAATCCTTCTTAGGTTTCGCCGGGTACTACAGAAGGTTCATCAAGGGATACGCTGCCATCGCTAAACCCTTGAACGACCTGACCCGTGGTTATGCACCTGCCTCAAAGTCCCGAAGCAAGGTCCATTCCTCCAAGACCTACGATCCAAAACAGTCCTTTGGTGAGAGATGGTCTTCTTCCTGCCAGCATGCATTCCAAACACTGATAGATAAGTTAACCAGTTCCCCAGTCCTCGGGTTTGCTGACCCCAAGCTACCTTATATCCTCCACACCGACGCCAGCACCACCGGACTTGGGGCAGCTCTATATCAAGAGCAAGAGGGTCAGCTTAGAGTGATAGCTTATGCCAGCCGAGGTTTGTCACCCAGTGAAACAAGATATCCCGCACACAAGCTTGAATTCCTGGCTCTAAAGTGGAGTGTGACGGAGAAGTTGCACGACTACCTCTATGGTGCAACCTTTGTCGTGGTAACAGACAATAATCCTCACATACTTGTTAACATCAGCCAAGTTAGACGCCGCCAGCCACAGATGGCTCGCTGCTTTGTCCACGTACACTTTTAAGTTGCAGTACCGAGCAGGAAAGCAAAATCTCGACGCTGATGGGCTGTCCCGCCGCCCTCACCACCAGCTTGCCAACGTCCCATCACAAAAGGATGGGGATTTGATCCACCAATTCACCCAAGAACATGTCAGTGAATCTGATCAAATTGAGGAAGTGAGCCCTGAGGTTATCTCTGCCATATGTTGTCGATGTCTTGTCACCAGTCAGCACAGTAATCCCGCTGAGAGCCCTGTCACCTTGATTGAATCGTTGAGCCTGTCAGCAGAGGCCATCCCTGATTGCTATGCCTATGAAAGCAATCATGGGCTACCTGTTGTTCACCCCTTGTCCCATTTAGACCTCAAGGAGAAGCAGCGCCGATCCGTCATAAGAGAAGTCATCCATCAGATGGAGACCGGAGAAAAGGTGCCTCCCACTGCACGCCATGAGCTCCCAGACCTAGCACTACTGCTAAGAGAACTAAACCGCTTTGAGCTGCAAGAGAATATCTTGTATCGAAGAGGAAGGATGGAGACCAGGTTTCATTTCAGCTAGTGTTGCCAAAAGAGCTGAAGTCTGTTGTCCTCACGAGTCTGCACGATGACATGGGCCACATGGGCATTGAAAGAACTTTAGATCTTGTATGTTCCAGATTTTTCTGTCCTCATATGGCAGCTGACGTTGAATCCAAGATAAAGACATGTAGTCGTTGTGTGAGACGCACAGCTCTCCCCGAAAGGTCAGCCCCATTAGTCAACATCAAAACCACTCGCCTTTGGAATTGCTTTGTATGGATTATCTTTCATTGGAACCAGATCAGAGCAATACAAAAGACATCCTCGCCCTCACTGACCATTTTACAAAATTTGTTGTCGCTGCATTCAACGGCAAACCAGAAGGCCAGGACCGTGGCAAAATGCTTATGGGAGAACTTCATTGTGTATTATGGGATCCCTGAGCGACTTCACACTGACCAAGGGCCAGACTTTGAATCAAAGCTGATCAAAGAACTTTGCCAGCTTGCTGGGATTGTAAAGACCAGAACCACCCCCTACCATCCACGTGGAAACCCTGTAGAGAGGTTCAATCGCACACTTCTCAGCATGTTAGGAACTCTGGCACAGAAGCAGAAGGCTAGGTGGAAGGAATGAAGCCGCGTTAGTGCACGCCTACAACTGCACTCGTAGTGATGTTACCGGCTTTACCCCGTATGAGCTGATGTTCGGCCGTTCACCACGACTTCCAGTTGATCTTGCCTTTGGGTTGCCTTTGCAAACAAACCAGCCCACCTCTCACTCCCAGTATGTTGAGAGCCTTCAATCCCGTCTTGAAGAGAGTTTTCAGATAGCATCCAAGAACGCAGCCAAATCTGGTGAGAGAAACAAACTTCGCTTTGACAAGCGAGTCACACCATCCAGTTTAGTTGAGGGGGACAGAGTACTTGTCCGCAACGTCAGGCTTCGCGGGAAGCATAAGCTTGAGGACAAATGGGAGCAGGAAGTTTATGTTGTTTTGAAGCGTGCTGGGGACTTACCGGTGTACACAGTGCGACCTGAAATGAAAGACGGGCCAACTCGCACACTTCACCGGGATCTTCTTCTCCCATGCCCATTTCTGATAGATGGTAGCGATCTTGACCTGTTGCCAGACCCCCCATCAGGTCGTCCCAGAACCCGAAGTCAGAAACCAGTTCTTGGTAATAATGAGTCAGATGAGGAGGAAACTGAGGAGTTGGAACTACCTCAAATTCAGACACGGCCAACCTCCCTTATATTCAGGAGTGAACAGCCAGTCAGACCCACAATGTTGCCTCAAACTGATCTCCCAACTGTGTCCCCTACCAACAGTCTGGAGAATAATACCAACCTTTTGCCTGCAACTGTGCCAACTATCTTACCTGATCCTGGGGATCCCTCTGCTGAGTCTGTTGTCTCTGGGTCAACGAGAGAGGAGCTTGAACCTGGTAACGAGCAGGTACCTGAGGGAACACAACCACCCACCTCCCATCCTCCTTGTTCTCCTGTGGAACCCGAGCCCCTTGGCCAAGCAGAGGCATCACCCAGCTCTGATGAGCCACTACCTAACGTTCTTGATGCGGAGTCTGATCCAGTTGTTCGTAGGTCCAGTCGACAGCGTTACCCACCTGGTCGACTTCAGTACGCGTCATTGGGTCATCCGCTTATTTCTGTTGTACAGACTCTTTTCCATGGGCTGATTGATGCCTATGGGGAAGCCCTTAGCACCTCTACCTCAACTGATCTCTTGCGATCTCAGGTTTATGAAGTTTAGCATGCATCAGGGGTTGCATGATTCTAGGGGGGGAGGGTGTAACCCGGGTGGAAGACCGTCTTATTTCTCCGTTTTACTCCTTTTGATCATCAGTCTGTGCAGTTCTATCTTTACGTCGTGCGTCGTGACGTAGGCCGTCGTTACGTCATCACGTGGTTAAGCGCGGCCAATAGATACGGCTTTAACCGAAGCTCGAACACAGTATGGGGAGCGCGAGCTGAAGCGCATACCTGAGACAGACGCTGCAGGTAAATGCACCGTATGTCGCCTTTTAATGTCAACGGTTTCAGTCTCTGATACTAACATGCAACCCAACTGTAGGAGCCGACTACCGGTGCCGATGACGACGACGTGTGTCCCTGAGTTAACTTCTGAACCGTGAGTCACGCCAACTGTTAGCGTAGCATAGCTTAGCTTAGCTTAGCCGCTCCCTTTGAATTACCTGGAGCAGTTAGCACGGACTTTTATGCTGGTTTCTCTAAATGTATGTGAATTAACCGAATATGAATCCTGTCTAAATCCTGTGGTGCTAATGTTGTATGTGTACTTAAAGGGTGATAGCAATACGATGCACTTTAATGACCTAACTTTATAATTGTTTGGAGCTAATGCTATGTATGCACTTTAAAGACCCTCAGGTGATGTTAATGCACTTTGGAGCCATGCTATGTGCCTCTGATTGATTGATGTGCTTGTTCATTTTGCACATTTTCATATCTGAATCATGAATTGTTTACTTGAAATCATAGATTGTTTAATATTGTACAATATGGGAATTTTTTCACTGATTTATGATGCGACTTTCATCGTTATTGTTGTGAATTGAATTGAAATGAAATGTATAAGGTGTGCACACAGAAAGTTTATCCTGGCACTGTTCCTTTTTTATACAGGCCAGAGATGATGGCGAGCGTAGAGCCTAGAGAGAATCCATGAATGAATGAATGACGTGCGTGAGCCGCAGGGTGAATCCATGAAATTCCAGGCTACGGCCTCAACGCCACCACTCATCAACTTTGAAGAATCTGATCTGTCCTCCTGCTCTGGCCGGGCCGGTAGGAGGCTCCTTTGCAGCCACCCTTTTCTTTCGTTCTTTCTTTCTTTTTCTTTTCCCTTGCGCTAGTCCATGCAGACCGCACTTCGAGCAGCTCTGAACTCCGTAACTCCCTCACACACACACTTCGGTTCTCCCTTGGACTATTTTGCTGCTCCGTTCGTGTCTGGAAGGACTTTAAATGAACTGAACTGAACTGAATTGTGCATTGCACTGGACTTTTTTTGGACTAAATCACGTACTTGAATGAACTTTACATGCATGAAATGTTATGAATTATAATTGGCCAATTGTGTATTTGTAAGTCTGTTGTCTTTAATATATGTGACTATTGCAATTACAAATCTTGTCTCAGTCTCTCTCTCCACTCCCAGAGTCAAACCTTTGATCTTCTGTTACTAGCCTATTACAGTGTTACTTAAGTACCAATACTGTACTCAAGTTATTACACATATGCTACAGACTGTGAGGAGTTTCTAAGTCATTACAAAAAAGTCTCACTTTTAGATATACACCTGATCAAAATACACACTTTAAGATGAGTTTTATAGCATCAAAATAGGTTATCTATAAATGCTATTCCTTAGCCTTTGGTCGGGTCGGACAGGGCTGGACTGGCCTGGATACTCAACTTCAGGAACAAGACAATTAAAACTAGAGCAAATGTATATTATTCGGACACGTCTTAGAGCACTGGGCTGTAAGTAGCGATATATAGCTGTCTAAAACTACGATAATAAGTTTTCCAAAAATTGCTTGTTGTCACTAGGGATGTAACGGTATGAGAATTTCATATCACGGTTATTGTGACCAAAATTATCACGGTTATCATTATTATCACGGTATTGTTGCATTGTGCTCAAAATGTTCAAAAAGTACTCTGGCACAGTCTTGAAATCATTTAACCCCTTTAATATTATATCTTTAGCAGTTCTTATGTCTTTTTGTCAGGAAATGTCCTTCAGGAATATTTATTTTTTTATCAGAAATAAAAGTAAACAATTCTGACAAGTATTTGTCTTTATTTTGTTATAAATGCTAAAACTGTGTAATAAAAGAAAAGAAAAAAACTGATTAGTTCTTTTAACAGGTTTCTCTTCATAAACAATTTTAAATAAACATGTTCAAAGTTTTTAGATGGCCAAAAATAAATGTAACCTATTTTACACTCACACGTTTGTTTGTCGATAGCATTAGTATCCATGTTACAGCTCGTTATATTAGACTATGTCCAGCCCTTTTTATATATTTATTTTTTGTTTTAACTAACAATAGTACCTGAAGCAGTTAGCCCATTTCATGACTCTTTTCTACTCTCCCCTTTCCATGGCAGATGTCCTCGAAATCTCCTTTAATACTTCCAAATTAGGCTTGATTAAATCCATAAAATTACAACTAAATACAGCTTAAACACGGCGAACGAATGGCAGGAACACACTCCAGACAGATACTAATGCTGTTATTTACAACCTTTATACATTATTTACACAGAAAATACTGATAAACCGCCTTTAATTCACTCAGGTATGGTTAACTGAATCTCTCTCTCTCTCTGCTCGTTTACTCGAGGAGTTACAGCAGTTTTAATCACACACATTTTTGTCTTTCACCTTAGCTTCATGTTTTAGACAGGGTGACTGTCGCCAATCGGTTTCCTCGACATCCTTGTAAAATCTGAAGTTTGACCAGACTTTAGCCGCTTCGAGTGGGGAAACCTGCTAAGAGTCTGAGCGAGGCTCGCTGCCGCTAAACTTTCAGAGACTAAACAGTGCTAACTGGCGCATGCGCCGCCTCTGTTTGTGAGACACGCCTGCTTCATCGGGGAAGACACACATAGTTCCTGCTTTTGGGGCAAAGAGCAGCATCACTGCATTATAGACACAGTGTGGTGATCAAACTCGTAATTCAGTCATTTTAATCGGACGCGGTAATGATTACCGTGGGAAATTTTATCGCTGTTTACCAGTTTACCGGTAACCGTTACATCCCTAGTTGTCACTCATCAAAAACCACCGCTATGCAACTAGAAAGAGATACATTACCTCGTCGCTTTGCATCCTGTAAGTTGTTGAAAAAAGAAGTTGTAAAGCAATGCAGAGTTCTGAGGAAGGTCCGAGCTGCATTTATCACAACACACACTAACGTCTTTGGTGTGTGCCAGTTGTAGTCAGAAGTAGAAATTTCTGGGTTCCGAGTAGGGAACTGCAACTGACGCCCCTGAAGTCTGAATTTCCTACTGGGAACTCGTTGAAACCTCGCCAACCCTGCGTTGACCATCAGAGATGGATGCCCCCAGTGTGAACAGTTATTTAGCTTCTGTAATAGTCAATTTATTTGCACTTCTGACTGGGGTGTGGTCCTCTAGATCAGCTGTATACATAGTATTGTTAGACTTATATTTACAAAAATGCTGCCATAGTGATAATCACATTCTTCATGTGATATTTGTGAACAACAACACAGGGCGTGCTAACAACAGGTAATAACAGCCTGGTAGGCTGTTTTTTTCTGACTTCAACTGGAACGCCAATAAAGTGGGAGATGATGTCACTCCCAGTTCCGAGGTTACAGTAACGCAGCATTATGGCAGTCGGCGCCAACATGCTCATGGGTAGCAGAGTCTTTATTTAGCTGCAAATAGATTCTCCTCATAGCATCTTTAATATTTAACTTGTCAGCTTTGAAAGCAGTTTATTCTAAATGTTCCCATGACTTTGGTTCTAAAATGGCCATTACCATAAATAAAATAGATCTGTTGTGTGGTCTCAAAATTTCTCTAATCTTTATTACCCCTTTTGATCTCATAAGATTTAGTTATTTATAACTGTTCTTCTTACATTTTACAACTAAAGAATTTGCATTTCCATGCAGGAAATGCGTTGAAATGCTGAGTGTGACTGCTGAAACTGTGAAATGAAATTGCCAAAAGTAATGCAAAGAAAGTTGAAAGTGTGACATGAATAGTTGTAAGCAGTAAATCATGGCTGAAAATGTGTGAAATGTGCAATAAAAATGTTTGCAGAACATTATAGATACTGGAGCTCAGGTCTGCAGGTCATGTGACCATGCTCTAACTTCAAAGAAATGTGCAAAAGTTTAATGCTTCAACAGTCATATCTCAGAAACCGTAATAGATAGTGAAAAGTGCAGTAAAAATGTTTGCAGTTGTGAAAGAAAGCAGAAAATGAATGAATGTTTTTTAACATGGTTAAATGTGGTGGTATTTGTAGATGTACCTAATAAAGTGGCCAGTCAGTGTAATACGTGCAGAGGAAGGTTGAGAGTGTAAGAAAGCATGATTACGCTATTGTAATGAAGAATCTGTACTAGATGGAGAAGAAAAGTACATTTGTCTTTGCCCGGTTTGAACCTGCGATCACTCGATCAAAAACACAGCGCTCTACCCATCAATCTATAGGGCTACTTTGGCTATATGGTATCTTTCCTGTGCTCATTGTGCATGCATAGTCTCAGCGCAGTATGATAACACTTGGTACTTCCAGGTAAACAAACGCCCAAAACCGTGATAGATATCAGAAAAGGGATTGCACCGTGAGTATCTCAAGAACATGCTGAAACTATGGCTGAAAGCTTTATGTCCACTCTGTAGAAAATGTGGACACAGTGGCGAGTTAAAAACGCGCTTCAAAGTGAAGCACTCGGCTGTCCCGAGGTTAAGAATTGCATTACGCAGATGGAAGATTTTATGCGGCATACCGCAAAAGCTGAAGCTCACTGAGACAAAGTGATATCAGATTAGACTTTGAAGTGGATTTCACCTGTAAGAGGAGCAGTGAGACGACGTTTTGATGCATAAATCATGTCTGTGGAGGACGTTTTGACAAGATAATACTGCTGAACTTTTTGTGTGTGAGAGAAGGAGGGCTTTGGTCTAATCTGTCACGTGACACGAGTCAGTCCAGAGCAATCCACAAAACTTGGTGTTGCTCAAAAATTCATATTTAAAAAACTGTAGAAGCCAGCAAAAATCTGAAGATATGTAAAAATAGTTGAGAAGTCATTGCAGCTTTTAAAGCATGAATGAAGTCTGTAGGTGGAAGCATGCTCAATCTGTGGAGCTTCAAAGTTGCTGAAGTTTTCAGCAGAGCTGCAGAAATGTCCCATTGATTTCAATGTAAAAATATATGCAGAAATTATTTTTTACTGTAAAAAGTATGACTGTTAAACCTGTGAAAAATACAAGCGCACTTCTCATGAACATGCTGCATATGTCAATTTTTTTCTGTGAAAATCTGTGCAAATTTGAAGCCTGTGAAAGGTGCCAAAATCTGGAGGAATAAGCAGAAGAAGAAAAAGAAGAAAAAGAAGAATACATTTTCGGAAGACCAATATGTTGAAATGCTGACTCAGCATTTCAACTTAATCAGGGTATGGAGAGGCAGAGAGGAAGGAGTGAGTGGTCAATGTCCTCATTAGCCCTTAAAAGCCTGACACAATCATGGAATGTAATGTCCATGTTTTTGACTCTAAACAGTTATCACCGGGCCACGACAGTACCCCTGAGGTTTGTAAGACCAGCACCAAGGGTTAAAATGTCATCTAGCATGTCAACTTGGCTGATGGGTATGACAGTGTTCAGTATCTGAAAGGTTTTAAGCTGACCTATAACTCGTTCCACATGTATGCGGACTCTTGACAACTGCCGTGAAGTGTCAACACAAGAACCAGGCAGCTGAGATTTCCCTTTGTAAAACTTGGGATTCTTAATGTCGCTCCAACACTGGCCAATTCCTCTCTAACAAGGAAGCCTCTATCTGCAAGGATCTCATCACCTGCTTGCTTGTAATTTGACCAGGTTTCAGCCCTTGCTTTAAGATTGTCTGTTCTTTCTATAAAGATCTCAGTACAGTCAATAACACAACGACAATTCTTAAATTTGGTTTTAAAACACTTTGGCATGTTTGCTCTCACTGCATCCTTACTAGGCCACATTATCAGGGTTTCAGTATTGAGGATAACATGGGTATCCAGTCTCTTAATATTTTTGATACAGTTGAGAATGGAGGCCCAAATCTGTAGGACAGGTCCCTGTTAGTGAGTCCAAGTCTGACGGTTCTCTGATGGTTCGGCTGATGGTTCTCCCAACTTAACCCACCCCTAAGCACAAGTGTGCTTCTTTTGACAATGTCCAGCAGCCACATAAACATTTGTACTCATTGTAAACCAGTAAAAAAAATCATTTTTGAATTTTTTTCTTTTACTGATTCAAATCCAAACTGTGACTTCTTAAGTTGCTCTTTCAGTCGATGGTTTTCCTCCTGTGTGGCATGCAGTTCTGCTTTCAGAGCTTCATGGTCGTCTCTCAGCTGGTTGTACTGCAGATGAAGTTGATGCATGTCTTTGCTGGACACAAACTCAAAATTATTTACAATAAAAAAAAGATGAATAAACTCATGCGCAACACATCAGCTTTCAAACAGACATGCATACAACACACAGAATAGTTGTCTGTTTCCCTATCAGTCTACTCACACAAGCACCAACCAAGCAAGCAACACTAAAACACACTCAGGAGGGTGACTTCTCCTTACCTTCAGAACAATCGAGAAGATCTGCCTTAGGCTCGCTTCTGGGACAGGTTGCTTTATCTGCTTTAGCCTTATCTTCATCCTGTTTTTTCTTTCTTTCATATCTAGCATAAACAACAGAGTACAGTTAAGTAATAAAAAAATAAACATTATTATTTAATATTATTATCACATTGGGAATATGCAATAACACAATAAAGACGACCATACAAATAAATCTTATTTGCTCAGATAGTTGACAAGCCACTCATGAAGTAGAAAATACATGACATGATACTTACCCTGCCACCTTTCCTGGTGTCTCTGGTGCTGCTGGTGTGGGAAAACACTGATGGCACAAAATCTGGACTATCACAATCCATGGACGGTGCTCCTGATGACAGAAAGCAATAAGATTATCTTAACTTATTGCACAGTTTAACCTTTTTTAATGAAGTCAGCCAAAATGAAGACCAGTAGCACAAGCAAATATTACGTTGGAGTTAGGGATGTAACGGTTACCGGTAAAACGGTAAACTGCGGTAAAATTTCCCACGTTAATCATTACCGTGTCTTTTTAAAATTACCGTTTTACCATGTTTGTTCACCACCCTGTGTCAATAACTCACGGTGATGCTGCTGTTTGCCTGGAAAAGCCGGAGCTATGTCTCTGTCCTCGATTAAGCAGCCTGAACCGGTGTGAGCATGCGCAGTTTGCTTGCAGCTGCGCACATGCGCAGCTTGCATTGTTTGGACTCTGGGCCTGAGAGCGAAGTTCGAGCCACAGCAGAGTTTTCTCGAAACAAACTCTGAAGTCTGGTTGAATTTTGGATTTTTACAAGGATGCTGAGGGGAAACTGATACATGACAGTCTCCCTGTCTGAACACGAAGCTGCAGCGAAAGAAAAAGACGTGCGTGATTTCAACGGCAGGAACTCTTCGAGTAGATGAACTGACGGATCCGAAGGGAGAGACAGAGAGAGAGAGAGAGAGAGAGAGAGAGAGAGAGAGAGAGAGAGAGAGAGAGAGAGGGGGAGGATTCAGTGAGCCATACCTGAGAGAATAACAGGTGACTTATCAGTAATTTACGGAGCCCCTTAGGTGCCACAGAGAACAAAAAATATAAATCGTGCGCACGAGATACTAAAACGTGCGCACGAAATACTTATTCGTGCGCACGTTTCAGTATCTCGTGCGCACGAAATAATGTTATTTACCACGTTTTGACTTGTCCTTCTCATTGTCCACTACGGCTTCCCGTAGTGACGTCGGATGTTTAGAAACACACAAAATGGAGAGAAGAAGTGAGCTCGTTAGCTTTTACTTCCACCTCGGAATGTCATATAATGACATTCTTGCTGCTCTTGCCATGAGAGATGGAATAATCTTAAGTCGGAGAACTTTGCTGCGCATACTGAGAGACAACAGGCTCAGCCGGCGCAAAGAGTACTCAGATTTGGGCTGTGTCATTGATTTCATACAGGAACAATTACAGGGTCCGGGGAAGATGCATGGATATCGGTGGATGTTCACTAAGTGCCAAGAAAATGGCCTAAAAGTCAAGAAAGAAGAAGTCCTACTCATACTGGCCAAACTGGATCCAGAGGCGTCAGCATTCAGACAGCGACGGAGACTGTACAGAAGACAGTACTTCTCAAAGGGACCTAATCACATCTGGCACATCGACTCTTATGACAAACTGAAACCTTTTGGTGTGTGTATTAATGGGTGCATCGACGGCTTCTCTCGTAAAATAATTTGGCTGAATGCCTACAAAACAAGCAGTGACCCGAGAGTGATTGGAGGCTATTTTGTCGAAGCTTTAGAGACACTCGTAAATGTCGAACTTGTGCGCACTGACCGTGGCACAGAAAACGGCCTTGTGCGAGACCTGCAGATATCTTTACGCACAACTCATGGAGACGATTTGTCCGGAGAGAGAAGCTACTTAGCTGGGGCAAGTACAGCGAACCAACGCATCGAGGGTTGGTGGGGCATCCTCCGCAAAGAGGGTGTCGAATATTGGATCCAGCTTCTTGGGGACTTACGGGACGAAGGGAGCTTTGATGGAGGGTTACTGGACAAGGCCATACTTCAGCTGTGCGTCATGGGATTAATTCAGGTATGATGGGTTCAGGTATGTGTGTTAATGTGGTCCCACATGAATTATTACTGGTGGCAGTCTTCTGATTATTTATTTAATTAAATGTAGACTGTACCACAGAGTGAAAATACACATTGCAAGTAAAAGTTCTGCTTGCAAAGTATAGGTATGCATGCAGGTTAATGTACTAAAAGTAGAAGACGTAAAAGTACCCACTGACAATGTTTACATGCAGAAAATATTCTGTTTTATTCCGTTATTCTGAAAAAGGCAATGGGCCAGGTCCACAAAGAATGGATTGCTCCTACTAATAACGTCATTATTAAATAGCTCACACAATCTGCCCTGTTTTAGCGCCTTATCTCCTGAAAAAATGCTCAAATCATATGCCGGCGCTCACACGCCCGCAAAGTTCGGCAGTTCAGCGCAGTTTGATTGCAGTGAGCCGCGGGGTATAGAGGTGGCTTTGTTCCAAGATCACAGTTGACACGACAATCGCAGAATCTGACAGAAAAAGAAAACAAAATTTTACAGATTTACTCAAAGTCCTCACAGACGAGGTGTAGAGACAAACATATAAACTCCAGTCTTAAAATCTCACTGTCATACGGCTGCAATTAAGAGGCAGGAAAGAAAAAACTATCTATAATGACCTTATTTGACATTCACTTTTTGTTCTTGTTTTCAGACTCTTGTTTCTAGAAATGCTGAAGGCTTTAAATGTTGATTTATTGTGTTTGAATGGAAGGATTCCTCGTGGTGATCTTCAGTGTATAAAAGGGCTAAGGCAGACTTGTAGTACAGTCAATTAATTTTTTTCATGACACATCTGTGATGCATCTTAACAAAATAAATACGTCTGTGCGGAGCTGTCCATGGTCCTGAATATTGTTTACTGACCTTTAAACCAGAGCTGTCCGTGACTGATTAAGCGCCTTATTTAGTCAAGCAAGCAAATCAAACTAAAATAACTTTGCACAACAGAAAACAGAGTACAAAGATTAAAATAATGTTTTAAAACAGAATAGGTATACTTTATGTCATGGGTTAACTGAAAACAGCATGTCGCTGGAAACAACCTGATGCCTAACTAAAAAAAGTCACTGGGAAAATTCTAACTAATATGCTCCTGGTATGAGAGCCGTTATATAGGCTATGCTCCACAGTTATCACCAACTGAGTGCAATTTGCCATCATTTTACGCGAGAGAGAGAGAGAGAGAGAGCGAGAGGGAGATAGAGAAATTGTGGCAATTAGCGCTGCTAGGATTAGGTGATATTTGCAATGAGGCTTATTTGCATAGGAAGGGGGCAATTTTGCGCTGAATTTATGAAAATTCCCTAATTTACATGCATGCAGTTTTGACCGGCGCAGCCAGTAGCGGCAGTGCAGTTTGTGTTCAGTTTGCGTGCATTTCACCCCTTTGCGGATGCTTTGTGGATTGCACGCTGTTTTTCCTCTCATTTGAACAGGTTTTGAACACTGCAAAAGCAGTGCAATCCTCTTGAGGATCTGGCCCAAATAATCCTTCTTCCCTTTTGGGTAACACTTTCTATGAAGACTGCATCTACTGCGTGCATTATGAGCACATTCATACTGATTTATAATGCCCATCATAATCAGCCATAATTCATTATGACTACACTCATAAACAAACATAATGCTTTATTTCACGCTATATCAACAGTTATAAATAACCATAAATATAGTTTATGATGACTTATAAATCCAAAGGTCTTATGAGTGCTCTTGACTGGTTATAAACAATAGGCTGACTAATGGGGCTTGCAAGTTATCAATGTATGCTTTAAGTAATTTGAAGTTCATATGTATACATCTGTTATGCAGCATATCTCATCATAATGTTTCATTGTCGGTGTTAAGTGTTATAACTGTTGATACAGCATGGAATAAAGCATTATGTGTTTATGAGTTTAGTCATAATGCATTATGGCTGATTATGATGGGCATTATAAATCAGTATGAATGTGCACATAATGCACTATATAGATGTAGTCTGCATAGAAAGTGTTACCAGCTTGTTTACATGGCTAATGAAAATGAATATTCAACCAATATTCCTGTTTACATTTTTATAACTAAAGCTGTCATACTAATGTAGCTGAGTAAAGAGTACAATATTTTACTCTAAGATGAGATGGAGTGAAAGTATAAAGTAGCATAAAAAATACCCAAGTACAGCACAAGCACCTCAGATTTGTACACTAGAGCTGAGTAAATGTACAAGTTATAGTCCATCACTAACTATTGCAACACGTATCAGGCAACTAAAATGAGTCATGATTATGATTAACTCATGTGATGAATTTTAGTTTTTAGCATGTTGTTTCATTTGGGTCATTATAGTGGACATCTTTTTATTTTTAGGAAGAGCTGAATAACATAAAGGATGTCTGGAATGCACACAGAATCCGTCCCACGTCCAATCCAAATGTGCCGCATGGAATCCCACATGTGATGTACTCCACACCAGAGCTATGGGACACTGAGGACTGTGCCATGCCACTGGACCAAGAGGAGCTGGATGTGTCCAAAGGACAATGTGTGTTTCGCAGTTGTGTTCCTTGTGATGAAGATGTATTTGATCTTTGTATGGTACTTGTGGAAGAACTGGGCTTACAGTTCCCCAGTAAAAGCCCTCTGGAAGCCATTGATATATATTTAACACTGAGGAATGCCATCAACATACAACTAAGGGATGACTAGCCAGTGGTGGATAAAGTGTTCGATTCTTTATTTCGCAAAAGTACTAAACCACTGTGGAAACAGTTGACTACAAGTAAAAGACCTGCATTCAAAAGCTTAAGTAAAAATATGTATCAGCTAAATGGACTTAAATATCAAAAAGTAAAAGCACTGTGCATTAAAATGCTCCATCTCAGTGTCTTATTATATAGGATGTTTTTGGATTAATATTACTGCTGCTTGACAGTTTTTCTCAGTTGTTTTGGTGCATTTCTCACATCAGTCTTAACATTTTCACAACAGTTAGTTTAACCTCCACAACATTCAGTCATGTGTGCACATAATAGTAACAGTTTCACATTACTTCCATTGAATTTCAAATGCTTTTTGACATCCATCAACTGCTTTAGTACAAATCTCAGTGTTTCCACATTTTCAATTACTTAAGTCATGTCAATCAAAGTGAATTATGCTTTTGAATGTGGAATAGTCATTATTTCATTGCTTAAGCCATCACATACAAAAATGTTGCACTAGTTTTCAATATCTGTCAAGCAGATTCTATACATTTATACATTTTTCATCTGAAAATTCCTTCTAAATTGAACACTTACTCTCAGGTTAACCCATACGGAAAAGAAATACAAAAACCTTATAAAATTATTATATGTCAGCATGTTAAATATTTATATTTTATATGTGTAAGACTTATTTGATTTTCTCATGATTTACTCATGAAAGTGGCCACTTTTGCATTGTTTTCATACAACATACTTATAAAAATTTTACATGTTACATTAAACTTTATATATGTTACATATAAAAAACTTAATTGAAAGATATGCTTTCCTTATATAGTCCATATATGTTATTTAGTAATTACCTACATATTTTTACTATGTCACAGGATTAAAATTGTATCCATTACATATGTATTTTTTGTATAATAATTGTAATTAATTTATATGAAATTTTCCATTGTTTTCTATAAGAATGTTTTTCATCATTTTCTCTATACCCTGCTATCCATTTTGGGGGTTGCAGGGGGCTGAAGCTTATTCTGGGGGGCCTATACCAGCTATATACATTCGAGAGGTGGGGTTCACCCTGAACCCAGAAAGGCCCTCCCAGCCTGGAATCGAACCTGGAACCTTCTTGTTGTGAGGCACGTGCTCTACCAGCTGCGCCACCGTGCTGCCTGAACGTTTGCTGTTCTCAAAATCTAAAATATCCTATTCGTCTACAATAATTGTACCACTTTGACAACTTTAGCTGTGATGGTGTGCCAGTCCTCCAGTCCTCTAAATTCAGTATTGGCCAATACTGTGTTGTGTCAATGAAATAACACTGACAGTAGAGACATGTATAGATCTATACATATCTATCTATCTATCTATCTATATCTATCTATCTATCTATCTATCTATCTATCTATCTATCTATATCTATCTATCTATATCTATATCTATATACATATATATATATATATATATATATCTATATACATATACATATACATATATATATATATATATATATATATATATATATACACATGTATGTGTGACAGTGACATTCATCCTATGTATTACTTTAAAGTACAAAATCTATTTCATGTTAATATATCTCTAGCACATTCATACAATTTGTTTTTCTTTTTTTTCTGGGCACCTCAAACACCAAAAAAAATCAGGTGGTACCACCGTCCAAGCAAATGAACACACTGATTAAACTATAAAATTAGCATGTCTGTGATGCTAAATTAAAAAAGAAATGTATTCTGTTGCGTTATTTCATTTCTGAAACATTTCAAATAAAATACTTCTTGCAAATAAAACTGTTTTTTAAATCTGTTGAGGTAGCTCAGAAACTTTTGTCACACAATTTGCAGTTTGCTAAATATCAGGATGGTGCAACTGTAACATTAGACTTTTATTTTGAAGTGAAAACGAGATAACAGTAAAAAGGATATTGCATCATCTAGAGGACCCCAACTGTCACCTGAGACCAGGTGAAAAGTTTTGTAGATCTCTCTCAAATACTGATAAAAATTCATATTTTTAGTTCATCGGTAGGCTGATACAATTTTCATGCCAGGTGGTACAACCAATGTAATACTGTTGAAATATCAATCATAACTTTAAATAACACATTTTATCTAAAATGACACATAGTTACTTAATGACAAAGGTTAATGCTTATACAGTTGCCTTGGCAGATGCCTTTTTTAAACTAAAAATAATTTGTAATGTCAGGCGACGCAACCAGTGAGTCAGTGGCACAACTGCAGGGAATGTCACTTTAAGAGATAAATAGTGGTGCTAGAGTCATTATTAGTTACATTTCTATTTTATTCTTCTAATTTTTAGTTAAAAATGTCATAATTTAAAGCTTTTGTCATAATTATCATTTTGTATTGAGAAATTTTATTTATATCAATGCTTTTAAGGTTCCTGCTAATCGATCAATTCTTCAATGATTCCCTTATTGATTTCTGGAGATTTTTCCTGTGTGCAAATGTTGGCCTGTAGATTTTCAGTGTCAACAGTGTCAAACACATGTCACAGCATAGATAACTTCTTCTGCAAGGTGCTGGTATTTCCGCTCACTTAAAGTTGTCAGTAGGCGCCTTTTGTAAAAGATTTAGCCATAATTCTGATGTTTCTGAACCCTGCCAGTGGGAAGAATTGATAAGGGAATTGATTAACAAAAAGAGTCTTGATATTGATTATTTGATGGAGCTGTTAAAGATTTTCAACTGGAATTGGTGTTCAATTTCTATCCCTAGTAAATATTGAATTGACTAATCATTTACAAAGGTATTTTTTTTCATCATTGATTTATCTTTAATTAATACAGTTGCATGAAAAAGTATGTGAGCTCTCTGGGATTACTTGGATATCTGCTTAAATCGGTCATAAAATATGTCCTGATCTTCATCTAAGTCACATCACTAGACAAACACAGTCTGCTTAAACTAATATTGCACAAAAAAATAATCTGATTTCATGTTTTTATTCAACACAATATGGAAACAGTCACAGTGCAGGGTGGAAAAAGTATGTGAACCTTTGGGTTTAATAAAATTCCTTTGGCAGCAATAACCTCATCCAAACATTTCCTGTAGTTGTAGACCAGACCTTTCTTCTACACCATTTTTTCTGTCATTTCTAATGCGGTCAGGTGGCACAGCTGTTCCTCGTCAGTTGGTGTGACCAGGTAAAATAGTAATTTAAACCATCAAATAACAATCTAAAGTGAACCAAAGGAGATAAGTGGGATGAAAATAGCTATTTTATTGAATTCATTTATTTGCAAGTTTTTGATTTAATTTTTTTGTCTTGAAATATAAACTCAAATGACAAAAATGCTCAATATCTGGACTCTAGAGTGTAATTCGCTTGAATTATTGTAGATAAAAAAACACACCCACAAATTAATAATGTATGAGTCACCACAGACACTTAAGGAATACTTGCCCAAAATGTCACATAGAAAAAAACTAACAAAAATATACATATACTTACATATTATTGGTTGCACCACCTGATATTTAAAAACACTTAGTTAAAACACTTCAAAAAAGTAATTTGACATGAAACATGAAAAATGTTAGTTAACAACTGAAATCCATTAAAACGCTTTGTCCTTGTCTCAAAAATCTGCATTATATCCATTTTCAAAGAACTTTTTAAAAATACATTTTTGACCCCTTAAATTTGTCATTGACATATATGTGTGCGTAAATATGTTTTTATAAACACACACACACACACACACCAGGTTTTGACTATGTATGTACCTAAACACCATACACACAGGCCTTTGAAATGATCAAGAATCAGAGATCACATCTATGTGCCATTTTACATAGGACCTCCTATGTTTTTATGTTTCTTGCAAAACTTAATTCCAAATAATATATGTAGGATAGAGCAGGTATCTACTAAGAATATTGTATGTGTTGTATGTGAAATAGCTGTCACATATAGTACTTGTAAGTATGCAAATTTTATATTTTTCATTTTACAAAACTTCTGTATGGATCTTGTATTTTTTAGGATAGAGCAGGTATCTACTAAGAATACTGTATGTGAAATAGCTGTCATATATAATACTTGTAAGTATGCAAGTTGTATATTCTTCATTTTACAAAACTTTTGTGTGGATCTTGTATTTTCTTTACTTGTCATGCAAATTATTTACAAGTGTCATATATGTGATACAGTTATTTTGTAAAATCCTACAATGTCTTTTTCCATATGGGGAACCCTCAGCTCTAACTGATGAGAAGGGTGTGTGAAGCAACAGTTTCAACCAATGATAGACCAATTCTCCACAGTCACTCAGAGCAGAATCCTGCAATATGAGGGAGGATATTTGCAGTGATGTCGATAAAAATATATGGCCAGACAGACAGTAACATCTGGAATAAGATGACGGATTTGCAGTACTGTGGACAATGTTACATTTTTAGAGTTTATGTTTGTTTATGTATGGTGCATTTATTTTCTTGTGCACAATTCTGTTATTGCTACAAATTTCATCTGTGAAGAGCATGCAATAAACGTTAAACATGAAATACTGTCTTGTACTCAGTAACCTTTGTACATACAGTAATATGTAACGTTAGTTGTGGTTTTCAAATGGCTGAGTAAATAGAATAAAGTTACTGTATGTCTGAGCATTTTTAGGTAGTGCCACCAAGATCTGACCTTTTTACACTGAAATCACTGACCGAGGAAGCTGTCAGCAGTCCCACTCTTTTCTACAAATCATTTTCCAGGACTTTTCCAGGATTTTTTTTTCCAGCATTGCACAACCAACTGAAGTTACAATTTAGGTGCTGGTTAATCCAGCCTTCTGAAAAACAAGATTAAAGGTTGATGACCAATTTCTCTAACTAGCTCCACCGTATCATATTGCACTAAAGATTTCTTTCTCTCTTTTTTATTGTATTTAGATTTTTATTGAGAACAGAGCCAACACATACCATAACACAACTTTGATGACATCCTGTCCCTTTTTCTTTTCTTTACAAAAAATGTGTGCAACACGATATTACTGTGGTTTCCAATAAGAATAATAATCATAGTAATTTCTTTAGGTCAATTTTGAAAAATGTATACTTAATAAAGACAGATATATGTATATACATACATACACACACACACATATATATATGCACATACACACACATATATGCATATACTTCTATGCAAAAAACATAAATTCATACACAACCATAGGTGTATATATATATATATGTATATATATATATATACATATATATATACATATATATATATATATATATATATATATATATATATATATATATATATATATATATATATATATATACATATATATATATATATATATATATATATATATATATATATATATATATATATATATATATATATATATATATATATATATATATATGTACAGTCATGGAAAAAATTATTAGGCCACCCTTGTTTTCTTCAATTTCTTGTTAATTTTAATGCCTGGCTCAACTAAAGGTACATTTGTTTGGACAATTATAATGATAACAACAAAAATAGCTCATGAGAGTTTAATTTAAGAACTAAGAACTATTCATTTTCCATGGTTTTCTTGATAATAACCAAAATTACTTAAATTCTTACATCAATAGCTATGGCATTGTACCGCCAAAAACACTACTTTTAAGCATTCCATGTTTTCTTTTCTGTTTGCTTTAAACACATGATACACACAAGAGTTAATACTTGATTGCATAACCATTGTTTTTGATGACTGCAGCCATGCGTCTTGGCATGCTCTCCACCAGCTTCTGACATTGTTCTGCTGTCACAGCAGCCCATTCCTGTTGGACAAATTCAAACAAATTTTCTTTGTTTTTGGGCTTGTGGTTCTCCATTTTGAGTTTGATGATTTTCCACAGGTTTTCAATTGGATTAAGATCTGGTGATTGAGCAGGCCAAGGCATGGTGCTAATGTTGTGGTTCTCCATCCAGGCTTTAACTGACCTTGCCGTGTGGCAAGGGGCATTGTCTTGTTGGAAAATCCAGTCATTCGAGGCAGGAAAGAGTTTTCCAGCTGATGGAAGAAGACTGTTTTCAAGGGTAGTCCTGTACATGACCTGGTTCATTCGGCCTTCACACAATTGCATTTGCCCTGTTCCACTCAGACTGAAACAACCCCAGATCATGACTGATCCACCCCCATGTTTTACCGTAGGGGCAAGACAGTCTGGGTTGTAAGCTTCTCCAGGCTTCCTCCTAACCAATAAGTTGGCTGGAGTGGGCATCAATTCAAAATTGGATTCATCACTGAAGAGAACCTTAGCCAAATCATCAACAGTCCAATCTTTGTGGTCTCGAGCAAAGAGTAACCGGGCCTTCCTCTGCCTTTCATTGATGAAGGGCTTCTTGCGTGCTCTGTGTGACTTCAAACCAGCTTCAACAAGTCGGTTTCGAACTGTCCTTGCTGAACAAGTCACATTTCTCGACAGTACCCACTCATTTTTAAGGTCCCTGGAGGTCTGACGACGATTCCTGACACAGGAATGGATGAGTGCACGGTCATCTCGTGGGGTAGAAAGACGTTTCCTGCCACGGCCAGGTAGCAATTTGGTAGTGCCATGTTCAGCTTGTTTTTTTTGTTGTAATGAACGGCTGTCTTGGAGATCTTCAGTTTTTTCGCTACCTGTCTCTCACTCATGCCAATTTCCAGCAGTGCCAAGATGGCTGCCTTTGTGGCTTCACATAAATTCTTTTGTTTTAGGCATTATGTGAGAGCTGACAACTTCTGAGTTGTGCTACGGCTTGAATGTAAGCAGGAAACCACTCTAGGCCTTTGCATGTGCAGTGCTGCTTGTGACATGAAATGGCCTCTTATATACCCTGGGAATCAATTAAGCTTAAGAATGTCAAATAGGACATAAAGTATTATGTGACCAGCTGCATTTTTTGTTGTGTTCATTGTATTATACGTTTAGTGGTACCAGATATTAGAATGAACAAGAAATTGAAGAAAACAAGGGTGGTCTAATAATTTTTTCCATGACTGTATATATATATATATGTATATATTATAGCTGGGCCGTTAGCAACGGCCTGTGTTATCATGAGACTCTCATCGGCGAAAAAAAAAAAAAATCTCGCCGTTAATCTATGCTTCTCAAAGTTGGGTCTGGGAGCTGGGGATACATATGCAAGCTATGAAATTCACTTTGATATTTTAGTGTGGATGTATGCCTGCCCCAGCCTGGCTGAATAACGCCGTGGGGGGCGTGAACAAGCCGGACCTGCCCTGGTCGGAAGTGACGTGTGAATTAATAACGCCAGACGACATGGATGCGGCTGCTGCTGTGAAACCGGGTCTGCTCCAGGGCAAATTTACTTTCAAAATGCTGCCGAATGGAGACCTCGATAAGACCAAGGTTGTTTGCACCTTGTGCAAAGCGGAGTTAGCTTACTGCAGGAGTACCTCCAGTCTCAGGTACCACCTGAATGCTAAACACGCTGGAGCTAACATTGAAGACGCCCGGACATGTTCGGCAGCGCCGCCTGAGAGTCGGGTTCGTCAGACAACAATGTTCGAGTGCGCCAACCGAGGAAAGCCCGTCAGCGAGGCTCTATCAGCAAAGCTAACTAACCTCCTAGCTCGTTGGATTGCCATCAACTGTCGGCCTATCAGCGTGGTTGAAGACGAGGGGCTTCAGCTTCTTCTCCAGGCAGCCACAGGTGACCCATCCTACAAACTGCCTTGCAGGCGAACCATCACAAGGAGAATCGTGGACCAACACGCCAGAAAAAGCCGTGAAAGAAGAGAAGTTGACCCGGCGACTTATGTAGCACTAACGGGGGACCACTGGACATCTCTGGCAAATGAAAACTACCTCGGCGTTACTGTACACCTGATTGATGCCAGCTGGGAACTTCACTCGTTTGCTTTAGGTAAGTGATATAGCCTCATTACCTCCGCCAAGGAGGTTATGTTTTTTGGGAGTTTGTTTGTCCGTCCGCCTGTCTGTCTGTGAAAAAAAATAACTCAAAAAGTTATGGATGGATTTAGATTAAATTTTCAGGAAATGTTCAGCATGGGAAAAGGAAGAACTGATTCAATTTTGGTGTTGATCCGGATCAGTGTCTGGCCGCCATGGCGAAAAATGTGATTTCTGTGAATAACTACTGAACTAAAATAGATATCATTATGAATCCAGTTGCTAATGGTATGTTTTCATGGTCAAGGAATCTAAATATTTAGATGAAATAAAGGTAGGAGTAATATTTATGGTCAAAATGACAATATGGCTAAGGACTGTGGTGCATGCAGAGGTCTGTGCTCTCCGAGTGCTTTTCTAGTTTAGCAAATGTAGCCCATCACACCCACAGCTTTTAGTTAACACTATTATTAGGGATTGCATTAGATTGCCATAATGATAGCTTACTGATTGATTTTTTATTGCTGTTGTCTGATAGGCCTATAGTCTATTACAAGCGAACTTATTCTGCTCTACTTTGTCTTGTAGGTGTGATCAAAGCGGAGCGCCACTTTGCAGACGAGTGCGCCAAGCAGTTTCTCAGCGTCGCAAGTCAGTGGGATATAGTAAACAAAATCACAACTATTGGAACAGACAGTGCTCCCAACATGATTGCTGCAGGGAGGATTCTTCCGTTCGAGCATATGCCCTGTGTTGCGCATCTTGTACAGAGAGCCATTGTAATGTCACTTCGGGATGGTGGTTTTGATGGTGTCTTGGGGAAGCTCCGTAAAGTGGTTGGGCATTTCAAGCACAGCCCTGCCAACTCAAATGAGCTGAATGCCCAGCAAGCCTCGTTTAATCTCAACCAGGAGTCACTCGTGCAAGATGTCCCCACACGATGGAACTCGACCCTCGAGATGGTCAAGTGTGTGAGGCGCAACAGAGAACCACTGCATGCCACTCTGGCCAATCAGAAGCACAATCTGGCTCTCCCAACTGATGCTGAGTATGAGAAGTTGGCAAAACTGGAAACACTGCTACAGCCATGCAAGTATGTAGCCTATGAAAGTGTTCATGAATTCTTTTAAAAGCCACTTTGTATTTGAGAAACACATGCCCTTAAATATAGCTAGTCAATAGTTTGTTTTATGTTCTATGATTATTTAGAACTTAAAAATAGTGTAATCTGAGTTAAATGAATTGGCCATTAATTTATTTTTTTGTGTGTGTGTGTGTGTGTGTGTGTGTGTGTGTGTGTGTGTGTGTGTGTGTGTGTGTGTAGGTATGTCACTGAGCTCCTTGGTGGGGAGAAGTATGTGTCCTGCTCTGTGGTTCTACCTGCCCTGTGCCACCTCCAGCAAGCTATGATAATCTCAGATGATGATCCTGCCTATATCGCGAGATTTAAGGCTGCCTTCACCAAGGACCTCAATCAGCGGAGGGAGAAGACAAACCTGGAATGGCTAAAAGTATGTTATACTGACCTGAAGATAACTGTAGGGTCAACGGATAGGTTAAGTTGTGAAGAAATTTGGAAAGTAAATCTACATCAATTAAATTATTTTTATTGTTTTTATTATTTTCATTTATCAGGTGGCAACTGCTCTGGATCCACGATTTAAGGACCTCAAGTCCCTTCCCAAAGCAGAGAGAGAGCCAGTGTGGGCAAAGCTGAGGGAGTTGGTGAAGGAGAAGAACCTTCTGAGGAGAACCCTGAGCCACCTAAGAAGAAAACAGCCCTGCTACTCATGCCATCAGAATCAGAGTCTGATGAGGAGACACCGTAGACAACACTGTGGAGAGGTACAAGGTAGAGGCCAATGCTAGTGAGGATCAGTGTCCACTGAAGTGGCGGTCAGAGCACTCTGCTTGCTATGGTAAGATGGCCCACATTGCCCGGAAGTACTTGGGGTCACCTGCCTCAACTGTCCCATGCGAGACTGTTCTCTTTAGCAGGCCATGTTGTCCAGAAGAGGAGATCTAGCCTGTCCTCGGACAATGTGAACAGGCTGGTCTGTCTAAGTGATTGGTGGAAGAAGGAGGGGTAGAGTTTGAACTTATTGAAGCCATGTCAATAGCCATGTCAAAGCTACTGACTTTAAGCAGTTCTTCATAACATCATGTAGGCCTTCAGTTTAATTATTGTCATTATCCCAGAGATGTGGGTTGTTCTTATGCCCTCTGCTGTTCATTCCAGGTAGTTCAGGAAAGAATTTTGTCCACATGAACACAGACCTGTGTCAAATTGCCAGCTGGTTACCTGTGGTTACCTTTAATGCCTGCTGATTATTCATGTCTAATTGAATAAACAGAAACTCGTTCTTGAGAACTTACTTCTGGTCATTATTTATTTAACACACACATATTTTGAATGGCCTCGACAGACTTCAAATAAGCCATTTTAATCGCAACTAATCGCAATTAATTCCAGGATTGGGGTGTGATTAACGCGATTAAAAAAATTGATCGATAAGCACCTATAGTATATATATATATATATATATATATATATATATATATATATATATATATATATAAATATATAAATATATAAATATATATATATATATATATATATATACATTTTACACTTTATTCCTTATATATATATATGCATTTAATCGTTTAAAATAATAGCTAATAAGTAAATAAACGTCTATATATGTTCAGTAACAATACCAATAATTATATCAAAAACAAAAAAAGAAAGAAAAGGAGAAAAGAAAAACAAAAGTAAAATTGAAGAAGATTAATTTATTAATATATTAATTACTCTCAGGTATATATAGCCATTACTGCTTGCCATCTTTTTAGGCTGGCTTTTATGTAGTCTTACTGTGATACATTTATCGCTTTATACTTGTCTTTTATAAAACTGTAATTTCTTTCTTTCTTGCTTAGGAAGCCTAAATTTCATTTTGGGATTTTTATATTTCTTTTTGTCACCAGTTTTTCGATTTTTTTTACATTTTATTCCTTAACTTGCTTTATATTTTTTTACTCATATTTCTAAGGGTAATTGTGCTTTTCTTACCAAGTTCATTTTTAGTTAATTCCCTCGGTTTGATTTTTGTTCACTCACAACAATAATAATACATTTTATTTTTAAAGCCCCTTTCATGATACCCAAGGAAGCTGCACAAATGTAAAACAACCAAAATACTGGAGGAGGTAGAAGGAGGATAAATCATTTTCCAGGACAATTCAAGCTTCTCAAGCTTCTTCAAGATGACTGGAAAATTGGTCAATCATTTTCCAGATTTTCCAGGGCGCATGGGAACCCTGTGTCATCATGAAAACATGACTAACTCAATTGACTATGTATAAACGATGGTGTCATTTTGGTGACACTGACACTTGTTTTGACAAAAATACTTGCTTTTGAGGTATGAACTACCCATTTTGAGCAGGTGACACACTTTTGCAGATTATCCAACAGGTTTTGCATGTTGTACCAATTGTTTTGAGAAATACCCAAACTGTTGTGAAAATGTTAAGACTGATGTGAGAAATGCTCCTCCTCCTAAAACTACAATATGTATGTTTTGTTTTACAATTCAGCATTCTGCATGTATTTGGCGTTGCTGTATGCCTTAAGTGTTCTTACAGTGCCTACTGTTGATTAATTACATTTTTCAAACAAAAATTAAAGTTTCATTAGTGTTGTTTAACAATTTAATAAACTGAACATTTGTAAACAAATGATCATAAATAGCCCACCACAGAGTGGCCAAATTTGGTAAAACATTGATGAATGCTCATGTAGACCTATCAGGTCACGAGTAGAATTATACTTAATTAGCTGTTATGAATTTTTTGTGGCTAAAGACAACTGTATTTATTAAAAATGTCACTTGATAGTAAAGGTTGCTGACATATGGTGTAGGGGGAAGCATGCATCACAAACTACCACCTGTTTCTATGTACCTTCTCCTGCTGATTTAGACAGAGAATCATCCAGAAATTCAACTAAAGGTCACTGTTCCAACACTTTTTTGACAGTGTATAACAGCGTGCTGCTGACCCTGTAATGAAGCAGTGAATAAGTATATTAATGCCAATATAAAATTATGTAAAATGATGAAACAAACAAATACAAAAGGGAGTGCTTTTTAAAATGTATTTTAACAGTAGGCCTAAATTAGGCAGAGTTAACTTCAACAATGTTTAAACTGGAGTGGCCCTGCTCATCAACAGATAAAATGGGCTATAGTTCAGTACAAAAACAGTACAGTATAAAAATATAGATTTGAGGGCATTTCACTCTGAAAGACTGTTATTCCCAAACATACATGTCTCTAAATGTATATTCATGGGCCATTCCACGGCAAATCAGACAGAATCCATAAACATGGTTTCAGGACTGTCTCAGATTTTGTTCAGACTTTAGCTAAATCATCAATGGGCTCCAAAACTAAGGCTGTAAAAATTACTGATACATATAATATCTCATAATGAATGCAGGTGCCTTAACAAATTCTAAAGAACCTGACTTTTGAGAGCAATGTGATATTTACTAATATCACAAAGAATTTAATAAAATATAATTGAAATAATTTACAGGGATTAGTTTTGGCACATATTCATGATAAAATTAAGTTTTGAAGCAAATCTGAGATGGTTCTGCTACAACCTTAGCAAATATCAACCCTGTCTACAATGCAACAAACTGACCCTCATGTTAAATGGAAAGATGAAAAACAGTCATTTGAAAAGACTGATAAAAGAAATATGCCCCATAAAAACAGGAACAATAAAGACATGGCAGTAACATTTCTATAAATAAAACATTCCTCCAATGTGATACTGCCTTTTTGCAAAAACTGCCTGTCTAACAGGCAAACAGGCATTCGAGAAAAAAAAAACAGTCATTTGAAAAGACTGACAAAAGAAATATGCCCCATAAAAACAGGAACAATAAAGACATGGCAGTAACACTTCTATAAATAAAACATAAATCAATAAAACATCACCAAAGTGATACTGCCTTTGGAAAAACTGCCTGTCTAACAGGCAAACAGTTATTTTAAAAACAAACCAAAATGATTCTTTTAACCATTAAAATTGTAACAATTGTGTACAATAACATTTGGAAAGCCTTGAACAGCCTCACAATTAAGTTAGTTTATCAAAAGGCAAGTTAGGAGGGGGCTAACTGGAAGCCTAGATAACATCCATGACCCACACAGAGCTTGTGAGTATCTTGTTGAACTCACTGCGGAGGTCAGGATAATTGTGGTATCCTTCAGGCAGCTTTAAAAGAAATCCACATGTGTGGGATTGTGGTCTTCTCTGGAAGTCTGATGTTTCAATGAACTCTACCTTTATTGGTTGTTCCATTAAATTGGAACCAGTGCAAAAGCGGAGAAAAAGCTCAAGGGTGTAGGAATCAACTTCACCCACGCACTCCTCAGGTATCGGGCAACTGCTGTCTGGGCAGGGGTCATGTCGTCTGGGAACTTCAAGAGCTCCTTTACTGCTTTTCCAGTTGGTTTCTTCTGCTGAATGATATGATGTAGAGCATCAAGTGGCAACACAGTTGCTAGCTGCAACACAATGGGACGCCAACACTCGATTATGTACATTGGTGCCTGTATTAAAGCCTTATGTCCAATCTGTGACAGCAGTGGGATTAAATTGTCCTTGGTAGGTATTTGCTGGCACTCATGTGCCTCAAGGGCATCAAACAGTGCATCGCTGTCGACCGAATCAAAGTTCTCCAAGGCCTTCAGAAGTACTTTCTCTCCTGATCAGACACATACTGAATGAAGGTGTCTTTCAAGCTGGTGGTGATTTTGCAGTACAGTGCCTCCTCAAGGAATGGTGTTGCCAGTTTCACTGGGAAATACTGACTAATTCGCCACCCCACTACCAAGATTCTGGCAACTGCCTGCCACTCTTCAGACAGGAAATCGTGCCTAATAAAGGAACTTTCACATCCCTCCCAAAGTGCACCTTTCATAAAAGTCTGTCCAAAACTCTGTTAAGCAGTCCCGGTCACACCACTTCCCTCCCTCCTCAAGGTTTCCATTGGGTAGGCGATCTTAATAAAAACCTCTGCACTTAAAATGTCTGGGCCTTTGAAGGCTTGGATTAGGTCAGTGAGCCGATGCTCCCTCCTTATTATCAGTGTAACAGGAGCATGCACAGGATAACCCAGTGTCTGGTGATTCCATGGCCCTGAAACAGGAGCAGGTTATGGCTCGCTCAATCCCTCTGGTGGCTGGTCACCCCAAGCATCAAGTTGCTGTTCGCTTTGTATCTCTGGTGGCTGGTTATTCAAGGATCAGGCTGAGTTTCCTCCAGTCCCTGAGGTGACTGATCATTCCATGGTATTGTGTCATCTAACTGCGCATCTTGAATTGCCTCGCCCCAACTATTACCTCAAGGTCGACCTCTTCAACAATGGCATCCATCTCTTGTACCTCAGTTGAACAATGTGGCTCAATTGTAAGATCTTCAACAGTGGCTGAGTTCAACTGCATGTCTGCATCTTCCTCCTCCTCTGAAGACAGCTCCACTTGCTTCATTTTGGTATGAAGATACAGTCTGAGGATTCTAACTTTGCTTTCTTCATACAACTCACCCACAGTGCTTGAACTGTAGACCTTTATCTGAGAAGATTCAATTTCTGTTGAATAATCTGAGATTTTTTGTTTTGTTTTAGAAATACCATTTGGGAAGAACAGATTTTCAGCTATTTCTTTGATGTCCAGTACAGTTTATTCCTGTCAATGGTCAGGTGCCTCGTGCCTCCACCATTAACTGCCTTCACTTGTTTGTAACGTTTTTCTTTCTCAACAAAGTCCATCCAGCCAAACTCAATCCGTCTCTCGTTTTTTCTTGCACTTTTATTTCCAACCCATTGCTTTTTTTTGGCAGACCTCACTAGACCTCACCTCACTAGACACCAGTCTATGTCGCAGTCTTTTGAGTAAAGATTCTTTCCTGCTCCTTGTCTCCATCGATGCATTGACTTGTCGGCAGAAGGCCACAGTGGCTAATCTGTCTCCATATTTAGGGATGTACTTTGCCAAGTCACCATCAGTCATTACAGGGATAACAGATGCATCAATCTGGAAAAAAATAAAGAATAATTACACTGTGGGACTGCATATAACTAGTACAAGTATAAATTATTTAATCTTAATTTTGATTTAAAGGTTTAACATTTTGATTAAACAGGAAACACAGCACACAACTTAAATTGTGTGCTTCCAGAAGTAGACATTCTTTCAATACACAGAAGATGATTATGGTAAGCAACAAATAATGCAACTAGCATTTCAGTTGAATTACAGCTTGTCTGAATCCCCAGAATTACTATTTTTATCACTGCCTGTAAGCATAACAATGACAGATTACACATCGGTTTAAGTATTGAAAAGGGATAATTCACCACAAAATAAAAATAGAATATTTTTCCTCTTAACATTAGTGCAATTTGTCCATTTTGCTGTTGCTTGATGAATTATAGAGATATGAGGCATAGGAATCATTGCATTCTCTCAAATAAAACGGACTGAATTGATTTTTTCTTGTGGTGCTTACAGCGTGAAAACAAAAACAGTACAATACAAATGTGCAATGTCTCTTTTCCAGAAATCACAATCACTCAAAATAATCCACACACTGTGTTGTGGGCAGTTTTTTGTAGTTCTGCCAAAAGATAACAGTTCTTACACGTGTTCACAACAAGGTGTGTGTATTATCATCATAACTGAGTCATGAATTCTGGAAAGAGACATTTCTGTTGTGCACTTGAATGTACTGTGTGGTGCTGTGAACACTATAGGAAAAGGTCTATTCAGTTTTGCTGTATTCCAGAGAAAGCAGAAATATCCAAAGCCCATATCTCCAAAATTCGACAACTCATGCCAAACCATTTAGATGGATAAACAGGTAAGAGGAATAATGTTTTCTTTTTTATTTGAGGTGAATAACACACAGAAAAAGGAATGGAAACATGTGTAAAGAGGCTTACCTTTTCATTTTCCAGCTGTTGGATAAAGTCCTCAGGAATTTTCCGATTTAGTAAGAAGTCCCTCAGCTCTTCATCCATTGTTGTGATTGTCTGCTAAGTAAAGGAGATTACACAAAATAGAAGTACTTAAGTATAGGTATGTGGTGTCTTGTAAGGGCATACAATTGAATGTATATGTACACAATAATAAAAAGTATTTCAACCATCCTTCATTTGTATAAAATTTTAAGCTTGCAGAACTTGGGGTGCTGGTTTGGCGGAGTGGTTAGCAACCAGGCACCCCATGTACATGCTTCTGCCGGTCCAGGTTCGAATCCCGCCTGTGACCAGCTTGCAGAGTGTCTTCCCTACTCTCTCCCTTCACAAGCCTATCCACTGTCTCACTCCTATCAATAAAGGCACAAAATGCCCAAAAACATACATTTAAAAAAAGAAATAAGCTTGCAGAACTTTTCTGATTGCAGAGAACTTGGATCTGTACAGTATGTAGAATAGCAAAGTTACTTTTACTGATATCAATATTGAGAAAATGTATTTGGGAGAGAGTAAGTAGGAAATGTTAAGTTGTATGCCTTTGCCAATAGGGAAAATAACACACTTGCAAATACATATTCATAGTAGGCTGTGAAATTACATAATCATTGCAGGAAAATGACATGTTATTGTACTCAAATAATAAGGTGATGCCAATCTCAAAGTTTAAGACCATAAACTGTACAATTGCTGTATTTTCCCAGGTCCACTGTAAAGTCAGACTTATCGATCTCACTGTTGAGAAGCAGAAAACGAACAATTGGAAATTATCAATTCCAAAACCGTCACATCTAGTATGTAGGTTTGAACTCATCCTCACTGATAAATGCATGGACCACAAATGGCAATAAAACTGCACTTCCAGCTTCTTCAGACAAAACCTCAGCCGAAGCTTGACCGTTTTTATAGCACAGCTACACGCACATGTGTTTCAAACCTGGCTGTCAAACAGCAAAAGAGCCATAAAACTGTTGTATATAGTCTGGATTTGATGTAAGTCCTGATGGGGTCAGCAAACGTGAATTCTGCGCCCTGTAGCCAGTGTTTTGTAGGACAGTGATAGATATTGGCCCGTCTATTTACTAAAATTTACTAAGATCCTGCTGTCGAATCAGAGCATTTTCGTTAATATGACTTCAGTCGTTTTTTTTTAACTGATGTACAGTTTCCTCTAACTACTGCACCAATTTTCTGTTAAGAACCAGTCAGTGTCCTGACCTGGTATGCACAGGGGGACTTTTTTGCAGCTACAGAGGCGGTTGAAGCTTACTGGCTAACTCCCTCCACCTTATTCTGCGGGTGGCAGCAACACGAACTTTGCTTGAGTCTCGAGAGTTGTGTAGCTTTTATATAAGGTAGTGATGAATAGCCTAAGGGACTGTACATACCTGCACTCCAACATTCACTGACACAGCTAACTTTGGCTGGTTACTGCGATGTTTCAGTCGAGCTCGGCTGTCTTCTTCTTCATTGTTTGTAACGGCAGCTGACAACAATATGTTATGGGGCATTAGCGCCATCTACTGATGAGCCCGGCTGTCTGTTGTCGCTACCTGTTTAATTAAAGCGCAAGACGTTTTAGTATCTCGCGGCGCACGCTTTTAGCTAAAATGTGCGCACGAATAAGTATCTTGTGCAAGACGCTTTTAGTATCTCAAGACGATTCATATTTTTTCTTCTCTGTGGCACCTTAGGGGCTCCGTAGTAATTCTATCCAAAAATGTATAAATCTTATAAATAACAGAATTAATATCATTCTGGACTGTGTTCTTGCCTTTGTTTTGCCGGGTATTCGCCTTTATTTTGACATAGATCGTCTTTTTTCACAAAGTTCGTGTTTTATGGATTTCATCGATCGTTATTTGGAAATATTTAGAGGAGAAAATACTGAGGAGCTGTACCGAGGAGAGGGAGACCAAAGGAGAGTCATGAAGGGGTTAATTCTTCAGGGACTATCGTCATTTTAAAAACAGTCCTGGACATGGTCTAATATAATGAGCTGTATCATGGACACAAATGCTGTAGGCAAACAAAAATGTGTGAGTGTATATAAAATAGTTTAAACTCATTTTTGTCATCTCAAAACTTTGAACATGTTCATTTAAAATTGTTTATAAAGGAATCCTGTTTAAAGTTCATATCAGTTGTTTTATTTTCTTGTAATCACACCGTTAACAACATAATAATGACAAATACTTTCCAGGATTCTTTATTTTTATTTCTCGTGAAAGAAGGATAAAATGTACTCAAAGGGCATTTCTTGACACATTATTGATAAAAAGACAAAAAGAACCATTATGATAATAATATTAAAGGGGTTAAGCGATTAAATTTTGTGTAAAAGTACTTTTTGAACATTTTGAGCACACTGCAACAATACTGTGATAATAATGATAACGTGATAATTTTGTTCACAATAACCGTGATACAAAAATTTTCATATCGTTACATCGCTAGTTGGATTTAAAGAAAGTCCTGCACTACATACACCATGTACCTTCGGCCACAGGTCGTTGTTGACGTTAAAACAGACAGCTAATATGAGGTTAGTTTAGCTATGATCTACTGAACCAAAATTAATATTGTCTTATCAACTGAGATAAAATCACACACAGTCCTAGCTAACTCATACCCAGCTCATATTGGCAAACAATAACATAGCGTTAACATACCGACACGGCGGCGTGCTGCATATGCTCTCGCCGCCTTTTGACCTTCGGGACCCCTAATCTGCCCTTTTTATAGTCCAGAAGCCACAATCTCCTCCGGTTCTTCGCAAAAGGATGAGATCCTCTTGGAATATTGTATAATTTCCACCCATCCTTTTGCCGGTTGGTGCAGTTAACCACGCAGCAACTCCTTGTCATTTTTGCTCCTCCAATGCTACTTGTAAAAGAAGTGCTTCGCTTTCTGTCCCCTGGCTGCGCTACAAGACATCAGCGATGACGCTTGCACAGAAACCCGCCTATAGTGATCATAGAGTTGATTGTGAATGGCTCATGGGACGCTTCTGTTTAAAAGCAGTTTGAAGCTCTGCCCTGCTACTACAGAGGTTCTGATCATTTTTTTCAAACACAAAATCCAATTATTATCTTTGACTAAGTCAGGCACTGATCTGTATGACATGAAAAACAGCTGAAGACCACGATCCAAGTAATAAAGCAATGAAAGTCAAAGCTGCTTTTCTCTTAATCCAGCAGGGCACTTGTTTGACCAAAATAACAGAAAGTCTGTAACCTGATATCTCTTCAGATTTCTGCTGCTACATGATTCCTGCCTGGTCCCCGGTATGTGCTCCACTTCAGACTGCACCTGCAGTGTTGCCAAGTCCGCTTATTATAAGCGGTTTTTGTGCTTTTACATGAAGTCGCTTATTAATATGTGTAGTCGCGGTTTTCTTGGGCTTGTTTCTAAAGTGTAGTTGCTTATTTGGGCTTGTTCCCAGCTCCGTAATAAGTTGTCAAGCAGATAATTTCAATATGTTTTTTAAATGTAGGATAGCTTGTCCTGCCTGTTACTTTGCCTGTTTTCTCTGCCCCCAACACCCACCAGTGCCGCACGCACAATGTCAGACACACACACAGAGGAGACAGCACCCACAACCTGCTTCTAATTGGCTCTGATCCTGATTGCCACGAGTACTCACCAATCAGAGCAGATGTCAGAATGAGCAGCAAGGCAGTCTTATTTCCTGTTATGGTAAACACACGTTGGAAAGTTAAACGAGAGAGCGCGACGACTGCCGACCATGCCAGGCCCTGGGACGAAGTGGGCGAAATACGGAAAGAGACATAACAAAGACTGGGAGAAAGAGAGCGGGATAAAAGAATGGATTCAACCTGTGGTGGGAGACGATGCAAAAGCCCTGTGCAGAGTACGTAAAAGCGAAATACGTGCACACCACGCGGACCTGAAACAACATGCTAGCAGTGAAAAACACACAAAAAAATGCAGCGCCATTCTCCACAATGAGGCTGACAGACATTGGATTTACGGTCTCCACGCAGAATGAGTCAAGGCAGAGAGCTGAGCTGAAGGTAGCCACCTACATAGCTTGTCTCACATCCATTAAATCAGTGGACCACCTTGGGGAGTTAATTTGCTCAACTTTTGACAAAGACATTAAAATGCACAGGACAAAATGCACAGCATTAATTAACCATGCTATTGCTCCGTGTATGTTCTTGGAGCTTCAGAGGGATATTGGAGGTGCTGAATACTCCCTTGTTATCGATGAGAGCACAGACATTTCATCTGTCAAGCAGCTCTGTGTGGTAATCCGCTACTTCAGTAAGACACTGAACAAAGTTGTGTCCACCTTTCTGGGTCTGATAAACTTGGAGGGTGAAACAGCAGAGGCTATTGCCTCCACCCTGACCCATTTTCTACAGAGCATTGGACTGACATTAAAAAGTGCATTGGTTTAGGTACAGATAGCTGCCGTGTCATGGTTGGAAAGAGGAATTCAGTGTACACTCACCTTCTCCAGAAAAACCCAAATCCCCAGCTGCTTAAGTGTGTGTGCCATTCCATACAGCTGTGTGTAAGCAAGGCAGTGGAGACACTCCCACGCAACCTGGAATACTTGGTCTCTCATTCCCACAACTGGTTTTCCCACAGGGCTCGCCACGGCGAGTATGCAAAGATCTACAGCCTCATCAATCCTGGTGAAATGCCTTTGATGCTTGTACAAATGTCAGGTACACGGTGGCTTTCCATCTATGACTGCTGTTCTCATACTCAATCAGTGGGATGAGCTGAAGCTTCACTTTCAGCTAACCAAAGACCACCAGAGATGTTATGATGCTGAAATCCTGCACCAGATGTACAGTGATCCTGTGAACAAACTGTACCTGCTGTTTTTAATGCCCTTTCTACAAGAATTTAACAGGATCAACAAGCTGTTCCAGCAGGACAGGGGAATCCATTCAAAATGTTGGAATGTCTGCTGATTTTCTTTTCGCTCCCTCATCTCCAGAGTGGTGAGACCTGGAATGATCCCCACATCAGATGAACAACTACTTGTCATTGACATAACAGACCCCAGTGTTCTGTTACCTGTGGGTGCAATCAGTTATGGGGTCAACTTCATGATGGCATTGGATGAGGCAAGAATGGAGAGATATGGAAATCTATGGCTATGTTCAGTCCGACTGTCATCCTTTCACAAACAAAACCACAGCTCAGTTCACTCTCACTGCTCAAACTCTACTCAGGAGATCTCGGAGTATTTGAAACACAGTATCAGTCTGTTGGATTCCTTTCATGGACCAACAAAGAGGACAGCCAGGCTGAGGCCTTCTGGGTTGAAGTGTTGAACTATAAGGACAGCAGTGGAGACAGCGCTTTCAAAGAACTTGCCCTCTTTTGTCTCTCATTGCTGGCAATGCCTCTGAGCAATGCAGATGTGGAAAGAGTTTTCTCACAAATGAGCCGAGTGAAGTCAAAACTCAGAAACAGAATGGGACAGGAGACCCTCAGCAACATACTGCACATTAAATATGGACTGAGAAAAAATGGCATGTGTTGCAAAGACTTTGTGCCGACCAAAGAGATGATCCAGCGCTTCAACTGTCACATGTACATGAGTGGAGCATCAGAGACGCCGGATACAGATGAAGACAGTGAAGATGAATATTAAGGTATGCACTGTTACTGTATCTATTTTTTAAATGAAAGTCAGGTTATGATGCTAAGAAGAGAAGTGTTTCTGTTTTTTTTGTTTGTTATTTCTCATTTCATATTCTTACCTCTTCTGTATACAGCACAAGCCCTGGCCTCTACACAAGAAGGAAACTGTCTACTCTGTACCCATCCCATGGAGTCGTAAGCTTCTATGCCACTTTAACATTTGACTTTGATTGACCCTCTTTGGGTCATCCCCCCCCTTCTCAACTAAACAAGTGGATGGTTAAATTGTTATTTCCCACACATTTTTTTGTTTGTTTTTTGTTTTTTTTATTTGTATGGTTTTATTATTTATTATTTTGTATGTGGGCCATCAGTAATGTCTTGATATGGAAGTGAAACATGCTGAAAGAAAGATATTTCATTTATTTATTATGTCATAGCTTCAGTTTGGTCATTTTTTTGTTCTTATTTTTAATATGTTTAATTTGCACTTCACTACCTGAACAACTTGAAATATAAGGTTAGTGTTATTCTTTATGTTCAGTATGAGGACAAAGTGTCATGAATGTCATGATAAATATGTTTTAGACCAAGCCTCATCCTCACCTGTTGAAAAGATGTTGATTTTGTTTTCTTACAGTAAAGAATGTGAAAAGATGGTTTAACTCCCTCTTGTGGTCATTATCATGACGCTCAGGAGAAGAAAAATAAATTGTACCATCGGTACAATTTTCCAAAACTGCCCACAGTTCATCAATCTGTCCATTTGAATGTACACTGGCAATCTATCCCACAGTTTTTCTCTCCCCAGGACCTAGGGGGCGTGGGCTCCATTGAAAAGGTTGCTTGTTTTGGGCTTGTTTTTAAATGCCTGGTTGCTGATTTGTTTCACGAGATCTGGCAACACTGTACACCTGCCTCAGGAGCCAACAAAAAATTGACCAGCAGATGGAAGCAGAGATCAGTGACTTAATGCAAATAATTAAATTTAAAGATTTAATCATTTAAACATGTCATACGGAAGAGTATTAGGGCCACCCGTGAGAAAAACAAATGAGGGGGGGAGATTTTTTTCATCATGCACTTCGAGGAAAAAGTTGAAATGTCGAGAATAAAGTTGGAATATAATGGCCAGAATAAAGTTGAAATATGTCGAGAATAAAGTCGACCTTTGAGACTAACAACCTGTGCACTGCTTCTACAAAATGCCGTCCAGTCAGTTAGATGAATTAGTGAAATTATACTTGGACTCGCTTTAATAACAAAGAAATACTTTCTCTTTTAGCCCACTACGGAGCCCCGGAGGTGTCAGGGTGCAGAATATTTTATTAAGGTGAGAGAACGCCTTCTATAGTTTCGACACACGTTATTAAAGCGTTACCTCACTATAATAAAGTGAGGGAACGGGATAAATAAAGCGTTACCTCGCCATATTATAGTGAGCCACAGCGTAGCCGGAGTGAAATTTGCTTGAAAGACTAGAGTGGGAGCAAAGTGCTCTGCAGTACGTTTCACACTGCATTGTTGAAGCACCGGCGCGCACCAAGGCGCTGAAGGTTTTCTGAGCGGCTGCTCCAAGTCTTGTAAATTAGCTGTCGTTAAGAAAGCACCAAACCGATAGTCAAAGTGCGGAGCATCCGGAAGTTTCAAAATAAAATACAATGCAGGGACTCTCGAACTTAACTTTGCTCAATTCTTTGTCACTATGTCAAAACCGGAGGCACGAGCATCAGGTCAGCAGTCCATTAGAGGGTCCCAGAGGCAACACGACACCATCGACGAAGAACAGTGAATCATAGAGGTCCAGAAATATATAACACTGTATACACCAAACTTTTCTACAATGGTAGGCAGAAAGAAGTTGAATAAATCACAAAGCTGTGTGGTTGGGACCAGCAAAGGGACCTTAGAGAAGCGAAGTTGGGTGTTGTTTATTTCTTTTCTTAGTCCATAACATGCTTTATGAGCATTTGACATCGCTATTCTCATGAGTGCCAGTGACTCTTCGGGGATCAGCCCTCCCCACAAGGCTGAGCGCTGCGATGCTCCTCGGCGCGCAGCCTTCATTGTGGTTTGTCTGACAGAGAAAGACAGCGGCACGGCGCTTCCGCGTGCCGTGGAATTTGGGGGTGAGGCAGGTGGGGTAACAGCTGCTTGACATCTCCCTCACTTTATTATAGTGAGGTAATGCTTTAATAACATGTGTCGAAACTATAGAAGGCGTTCCCTCGCCTTAATAAAATATTCTGCACCCTGGCACCTCCGGGGCTCCGTAGTGGGCTAAAAGAGAAAGTATTTCTTTGTTATTAAAGCTGAGTCCGAAGTATAATTTCACTAATTCATCTAACTGACTGGACGGCATTTTGTAGAAGCAGTGCACAGGTTGTTAGTCTCAAAATAAAAACTGGAAAATATATCTACTCTTTGAGCTTTGTCCTACCTCTAACAACACGATACATATAACGAGCATTTCAACACAGGTGGCCCATCTTAGTTGAAGGCCCACTCACCACGACAAGGTGCAGGCCATGAGTGGGGACACAGGACAAGACAGACTTGGCGAACAGGACAAACTGTGACGGGACAAACATAAATACATAAAAAAGTGCAAAGAGAAACTCAGAACTTTTCTGGAACAAAGAGAGCACACATAAAACACATATCAACTGAAGTAATGCAGCTGATATGTAAGTAAACACACTTTAAACATTTGAACTTTTTTTTTCAGATGGTATTTTTTTTATTATTTATTTTTGGTTTGGTTTTAAAGCTATAATCCGAACTTGAAAGATGCTAACAGACTCCATTTGTAACAGAACAGTGAAACTACAACCCCCCTAAAAGCAGTATTTACAAACCATAACTTTTAGAAGTAAAACAATAGGGTATTACAAAACAGTAATAAAATACATTCAACCTATTTACATTACACTGCAGTAAGAAGTTTGATTCCAGTGTATGAATCAGTCCTGTTTATGCGGACTGTAAATCATACCAGCAGCAACGACAGTTTGAGAGAGGATCAGTGGAGGACCAGGCATCTTCAGTGTATGAATCAGTCCTGTTTATGCGGACTGTAAATCATACCAGCAGCAACGACAGTTTGAGAGAGGATCAGTGGAGGACCAGGCATCTTCAGTGTATGAATCAGTCCTGTTTATGCGGACTGTGGTTATACAATGGTGGCCAAAATGACACTTTGCATATTCAAGAAATTGTCTATTAAAATACCCATAAAACAAATTAAATATCTACAAATTCAGAATAAAATTAGTCCTGAACACACGTTGGTCTTGGCAAAGGAGAAGAAGGGACTAACTGGGGAGAAATGGGCACAAATAGGGGCCCTTTTAGATGCTAGCTGGAGTTACCCCTGCATAGCCAAAGACTTGAGAGGCAGTCCAAGCACTACAAAGTACACTTTACTGCCACAATGCCACCAATTCATACCAGAACTGAAAGGCTAGAGGTTGACAAAATTTACCTTTTAGACAGACAAGTGAAGCGAATCAAAATTCTCATAAACCAAAGAAAGACCTAATGTTCTGGAGGCAAAAATGGGTCTATATTTCAAGAACTGTCAGGTGTTCTAATAATTTTGGCCACCACTGCAGGTCACAGTGATGCATGTTATTCACCATAAAAGTTAATTTATTTAGTCAGTCTTCTTCAGACACTCTTGCCATCTCTCGCCATCTCATTTTCCCTCTTTGCAAAGTGACTGAACCTGACTTTGCAATACCAGGAAGAGGCCATTTTCACCAGTACATGAATGTGGTTCACTTCAAAGCATGTGTCAGACATATGGCTGTGCAGATGTGGGAAAAGGTCTTTCTCACCACAGTCTGCAAGAACCTGGATGACAATGGTTGATGTGATTCCACGCCCACAGGAAGTTGACCTCCATTCATTCTGATCCTCCTCTGAATACTTTTCTCCGTGGTCAAACACACAGACACCATGCCTGGTGATGGCTTTTTGAGACCGCCTCTATCTTTTAGGTGAATAAAACTGTGTGCAGCGCCATCAGTTGTTAAGGCTTGTGAGCAAGGCAAGCAGGTGATTTTTTTTTTACCTTCTTCACAACAAATCCTGCGATGTAGTTGATCACTGCCTCTTTGTATTCAGAGAGGCAGGGTACATCTGGGAGGTCAGGAATGGTGTCATCTTCCGCACATCCACCTCTACCAACTGCACTTCCATTCTCCGTGCAATGTTTCCAGCTGCAGGTGTTGAGCTGAGAATGTGGGTGTTATCTCAAGTAAACAGTTGCCCGTGCCTCTTTTCACTTGGTGCCTCACAAGTAGGCGTTTGTAGGCTCCCTGAACTGCCTGGCATTGGGGTTGTTATTGTGCCCACCCCTAGCTCTTATGGCGGCAAAGAAGAGCTCCAAGTGGTCCTGACTCAGTTTGTAAGTAAGAAGATACCTGCATGAAGCATTGGCCCTCTCAACAAGGTCATGATAGATGTTGAGTGCACTTCTGCCATGAGCAATGAAGCCATATATGGCAGTCTTCTTTTTTGTTGTGTGAAGTGGCACCATCTTGTTGGACTGCTGGTCCTTCAAGCCGAGGAGGACATTTTCTGCCTGCTTCAAGATGGTCTCAGCACGATCTTTAGTTGTTGGTTTGATCGGTGCTTTGAAACCTCTTCCGAAGGGATTGCGGCTGTTGAGAACATCAATAGCTGCGTCTACAGTGCACACAAACTGAACAGTTGCAGCGCAACCTTTGAACTCCTCCAACTTCAAGCCTTGCTCACAGACCTCCATGGTGTCTGCCACACTGCAGCTGAAGAGCTGTGCTGCCAAATGAACTTTGATTTTTGGTTCCTCCATTGTATGTGAGCCATCTTCAGCTTGTTACCAAGCTGTAGTCATGGATGTATTATAAGAACTGGATAGCGTGGCTCCGCCTTCTACCATGTAATGGATTTGAAGCCAGAATATCCCCCGTCAGGGTGCTGCCATTGTGCAGCCAGCAGAGAATCTGGGCCATAATCTGGCCGCAGCTGTCGTAAACGGTCGCAACACTCCCCAGCATATGCCGTACACAGTCATTGTGAAGCTTCCGTAAACCATGGTTATTTTTAAACTCTAATAAAAGAGAAACTTTTCAGAAAAAAGAGGACTTGGAAAACACGCAGCCCAATAATACTTTAATGTCACCACAGCATACGGATGGGAGAAATATTTCTACGAGGTGTATTAATTTTTTGAAGTTTCACTACGGCCCGTTCAGATGAATGGGGGAGACGGAGATTTGACCTATACTGCAGCCAGTCACCAGGGGGAGCAGTTTTCGTGGAGGCTTCAATTTGAGCCCAGTGTCATGGCATCCATGTTTTCTACAGTCTATGGCCGTAGTCCCTCTTTTTCTTGGAGTTTCTTGAGAGCTTCAGAGTACTTCCATTTTATCTTTGCCCCGTCTTCTGTCTCAAACTCCAGAGAAGATGCAAAGGCATTGCAAAGAAGCTTCAGCATGTGGCAAGCATCCAGGATGACATGTACTTTTTGCTCTGGTTTTTCAGGATGCAAAAAGTATGGCTTCATGTTGTTGATATCAAGGTTAGCTCCAACTTCTTTTATCATGGCCAAATTGCTTGACGGGGCATCACAAGTAAGACAAATAACTTGAACACCAACCTCATGAAGCCTGCTAAGGCTCTCCCTCACAACGTTTGCCTTCTCAGATCCATCCATACCTGTGATGAAAAAGTATGCAATGGGAATCTTCCAGGACTCATTGACAGCCACAACCATGAGGACCAAGGCCTGGGTGGCGAGGGTGTTGTCTATTTCCCCAGTACCTATGTCCACATAGCCATGGAACTGGTCCCCTGAAAATTCTGTCATCTTGTGGATGTGCATTTCATCCATCATGAGGGCACAGATGGTTCCTCTTCCCTTCTCTCTGTTTGCCTGCACATGACTTTTTAGCGCTGTAAAGGATGCTACAGTAAATCCAGGATGGGCTGAAATGCTGCTGTACCAAGTGCGGATGGTGTGACTGTGTGGAAGGGCTTTCTGAAAGTTGTCACGTACATAGTCATATGCCTTTGGGGAGTAAAAGTGCAGTGTGGTGGCAAACTGCTTCAGCTCCTCTGGGGATTTGGCTGACTTATCCACATTGTGTATCCTCCACAGGATGTGTCTCAGTACTTCATCAATTGACTCAAGCAAAGATGCACATTGACTTGATATCAAAAGCTTCTTCTTGACTTGTTTGATGGCATCTTTCATGGTGCGGATCTTTTTCTTTAACCGCCTGGACTTTTGGCACTGCCCTTTAGCTTATTCTTGTATTTATTTAGGATGTCCTCTGTGGCCTGATTTTTCTTTTTTCAAAGACTTTGGAGAGCCCAAACTGTAGCTGTGATCTTCTTCAACGCAGCCAAGTGGTGCACATATTGATGCTGGATAACTATGATCTGTGCTCTCCACTGTTACAGCAGTGTCAGCCTGACAGTTGTCAATGTCTCCTGCCTGCCTTGCCTCTGTGTCACTACTCACCAAAATCCTGTGTTTTGCACCTGCCTGAGAAGAGCTCACCCGGTGATCTGGAAACAGGGTTGGGACAGCTGTTTTCTTCAGGCAACGCTTCCCCTGAAGAAAGACAGATAGAAATCATTTCAAATTAAACTGTTTGCTGTAGTAACATGCTCTGGAATGTGTTTAAATCATTGGCAAACCCTCCACAGATTCAATGAATGATAAATCTATTCAATTACAAATTGTTGAAATGATGAGGCAGACTGTAATGATAGTGCACATCACTGTCCTTTAGCTGATTTAACCTTTGAGTTCGTGACAAAGGCATGCTCTTCAAAATGAGCACTGCAAAGACGAGATGATGGTACAGGTTTCCAGTCCTTCCGTCTCATGTTGACCACCCACTGCCTCAGCCTGGCTGCGTCACTGCTACCTGGAGGAAAACTTTGGAAAAATGCAGCAGTAGTTATTTATTTGTGTTATTTGTCAAGGGATGTATGCTATGCAAAGTAAATGTCATATTTTGAGCATTAATTTATTTTCAATAACAGACTGTTTTGTTTCATCAGAGGTTTGAATCAGAACTCTAGAAAGTGGAATAAAATAACACAAGGTACTGAAGAGAAGGCATTCATAAAAAAATACAAAAAATAAACTAACAAAAATCCTATATTTAAAACATTTCGCATAAGATTCTTAATAAAATGATATATGAATGACCTATTAAAATGAGAATAATGATATAAATGAGTATAATAATGAACAGTTTTACTTCCTGTTCTTTGGATCAAAGGACCGATTGTTCAGGTTGCTGTTAAGTGCTGGCTGCACTGGTTTCGCTGAGGGCTGATGACAGCGGTGAATTGAAAAAAAAAAAAATCACCTACCTTTATAGTAAGGTAACTGTCGATTTTACGATTTTTCAACTCGTTTCAATAATTACAGATGAACTTTCTTTAACTTGTAATCCAGAGCCTCTCCTATCTTAAATTTCTCTTTTATTAAAATCCTTAGACGAGTGGCGGTATAGTCAATGATGTGAAGCCACTGACGGTGTAATATTTTACAACAGTCAGATGCTACAGAGTATGAACTGATATTACGATGATTACAGATTTTGATTAACGTTCAAGCACATAAACCTCAGGATAATATAAACAAAGAATGAAAAGATAACTTAGAGCAGTAACTCCTTTGGTATCAGTAATTCCTGATACCACATTAAATTAGCTGTTTTTAGCTGGCTAGTTAGCTTATGATTCAAACACATTATAAAAGACAATATACAATTAACTAGAAAGAACTGCAGCGATCCATTAGATCCATCAGGCGGTTAGTACAATTTACTGCAGAACAACTCATTTTTCTATTCAAGAACAAGATATAAATCGACCATGAAAATCAAGTAACCGTGTCTCTCCAGCGATCACATTCATTAGCGCTGTCACTCTAAATACAGTCTCGTTCTAGCGTATCTTAGCAAGAATGGCAGCTGTCAATCATTGTGAAACTGCCGTAAATCGCGGTTATTTTTTAAACTCTAATAACTGATGAAAAAGAAACTTTTCAGAAAAAAAAACAGAACTTGGAAAAAACGGAGCCCAATAAAACTTTCATATCAGCACAGCATACGGATGGGAGAAATATTTCTCTGAGGTGTATTAATTTTTGAAGTTTCACTACGGCCCCGTTTATGGTGTAAGAAAGCTGTCAAAAAAGACGTATGCATAACTAATGATTCCTATTTGTAATTTCAACCATTTTTGTGTCAAGAATGTTGTTTCACATAGTATGGATGCTTATATAAACAAAGATAAAAAAAGAGATAATAAGTAGAACAATAGTAATAGTTTGTTATAAAAGGGAAAAAAGTCATTTAACAATAGCAGCTGCAGTATAATGCTAGTAATTGCAAAGGTAATACATAAATATATCATAGTAAACAAAATAAAAAAGAATGCATAAAAGAGTAATAAAAATCAACATTGGATGGAGTACTAATGAGAAGATTAGAAACAACAACAGCATTAGCGGCAAGTGATATGGTGGTAGGGACAGGGAGGATTGTCATTGGTGTGGCTGTTGCATGGGGTGAAGCTGTAAGGGGGCAATAAGTAAAATATATTAAAATATGGGTAGGATGGTGTAAAGGAATAAAGAATAGATATATGGAAAGGAGAAAAAGGGAAAAGTATGTAGATGGTGATATAATAATTACAATAATATGAGAAGGGGATCAAGGAAATGAATGGACAAGTAAATGAGGAAGTCTGATGAATAAGAAATCATAGTAATATAGTAATGGTAATAGTTGTTACAACAACAGTAATATTATTCTAATTAATAATAATAACAAAATTAATAACAACAACAATAATAATAATTATCATTTTTACATTTTATTTTACATCATTTTTTAAATTACCATCGCTGTCACTATAGTATGTGCTAGTTATGGGTGAGGTATATTAAATGTTATGCTGTATCACAAAGACAGATGATTCAGCATATAAGTAAATGTATAAATTAATTAATTGTATATTTTTCATTTGAATGTCTCTCTTTCTCTCTCTCACAGACACACACACAATATCATGACCCTGTACACAAATAAAACAAGAATTTTTTCATATTTTTGTTTTGTGTGCTGTGAGTAATGTACTATTTCAGGCACAGGCTCATGTATGTGCGCTCGCACACACAAACCAGACATCTTATATAAATGATGTTGACATCCGTATTAAACTTTAAATACGTTTTTACTCAGCTGTGTTGGTATAAAACTAAAAAAAGCCATCTGCTTTCAATATTGAGCCGTTTACTGTCACTTTACGCTGCACAGAATACGAGCATAAATGCGTTCACTCCACTTGCTTCTGGTGCTAGACTGGAGTGAAGAGACCCTCAATATGGCGGCGCGCCGCTGGATTACGCTCCAGGCCGTCATGAGGCAGAGGAGATCAATTGCTTTCCCTGCGACCTGTGACCTCAGTGACGTCATTTCAGCACTTTTCTATTCGTACCCGTAAGCTTGGATTTGTACTCACAGGGAAGAACTCGTAGTCATAAAAAAGTGAGTTGTATTCATAAAACTTTGTACTCGTATAAAAACAACTGTAACCTGAACCCAATTTCACAGACTTACGTATATGACAGCAGATTTTTGTGAAACAACATTCTTGACACAAAAGTGATTGAAATTACAAATAGGAATCATTAGTTATGCATCGTCTTTTTGACAGCTTTCTTACACCATACCCGTTCAGATGAATGGGGAGACGGAGAGTTGACCTATACTGCAGCCAGTCACCAGGGGGAGCAGTTTTTGTGGCCACTTCAATTCGAGCCCTGCGACATGACGGCCATGTTTTTTTACAGTCTATGGTTATAACTTGAAAATATATTGTTCTAACAATAAACATAACACGTTATAACGTGTTACTGATCAATTTTCTTTTATATAGGGTGGCAGCAATACACTTCCTTGCTTTTGAATGGTTCAAAGTGCTCTACAAATTATAGAGAAACATATTTGAGCATAATACACATAGCAAGATTTCTTTAGATATAAAGTATACATCATGGAAATGTGGCACAAGCACCTGAAAACACTTTGTGGCGGTTCACAAAGCTCTTCCTTTGTTTTTTATGGAGTCTGACAAGGGCTGGGCAATACAGTGTATCATTTGAGTAAATTAATTCAAATTGTTTTCTCCAGAAGATTTTAAATTAAAATTCAAGATTTTTTCTTCACTTACTTCAATTGTAAGTTGTTGCAATGTGAAAACATGAATACTGAAAAATAAGTTATGATGATGGTTTCATGAAGCACCTTAACAGGCTTGTATTTGTTTTTAATGACATTAAATATTAAGCAGAGAGTTCCATGTTGTGAGTGAAAATATCTCAGCTTTCTGTGTTTATGTAGACAAATCTGCCTGTGTATGAACTGCAAATCACCATTTTATGACATGCAAATCAATTTAAGAGGGACATTCTGTTTGGTTTGGGATTATATTCTTACAACATGAAGGCAAAAATTTGATTCATGCATTTTTTTTGTCCGTTTTTGAAATTGTAAATTGAGTGTCATGCAAAAAAATCTTGGATTTTTTGGGGCACATCGCCCAGCCCTAAGTCTGAGTGCAACACCAAAACCACCTCCATCAGCAACCTCCCTGCACTGAAGTGATCTCCAGTTCATTCACAGTTTTTGTGGAGAGATCAGAAATGAGCTTCCATGTTGGCTGTTGAGGCCCTCGGCAAAGCTGGCCCTCTTCACCCTCTACACTGCTGACTTCTCCCACATGTCCCCCACCTGCCATCTGCAGAAGTTCTCTGGACTCTGCCATTGTCGGCCTCATCACAAGCAGGGGACGACAGGTCGTGCAGAGTACTCATCCACGACTTTGTGGACTGGTGCCAGTGGAATCACTTGCAGATTAACCCTGAAAAGACCAAGGAGCTGGTCGTGGACTTCATGGCGCCCCCACTCCCCCACTCCCCCATCACCCGTGAACATCCAGGGAAGAGACATCGAGATGGTGACATCCTACAGGTACCTGGGTGTTCACCTGAACCATAAACTGGACTGGACTGTAAACACTGCTGCACTTTACAAGAAAGGTCAGAGCAGACTCTATCTGCTGAGGAGGCTGAGGTCTTTTGGGGTGCAGGGGGCACTCCTGAGGACCTTCTACGACTCTGTTGTGGCCTCTGCCATCTTTCATGGAGTGGTCTGCTGGGGCAGCAGCATCACAGCAGCTGACAGGAGGAGGCTGGACAAACTCATAAAGAAGGCCAGCTCGGTCCTGGGATGCCCTCTTGAGCCTGTGGAGGAGGTGGTGGAGAGGAGGACTACAGCCAAACTGTCGCGATCATGGACAGAGACTCTCATCCCCTCCAACACACACTCACTGCACTGAGGAGCTCTGTCAGTGACAGGATGCTCCACCCGAAGTGTGTGACAGAGAGGTATCGTAGGTCCTTCCTTCCTGCAGCTGTTAGACTCTACAACAAAAACCTCTCCAGTGTGCAATAATCTGGATAAATAAACTGGATCTAGTTTCTTCAAATTCTCTGTTTGTCCTCTATGACATATAGTGCACTATATAATATTGTTTAGTGTATTACTGAATATACACTGACTTTCTTATATGTTGTAAATACTGTAAATATTGCGGAAAGGCGAATGCTCTTTTATTATTTTTATTTTTATTGTTATTTTCAATCCACTTATTCTCATCGATCTGTTTATATATTGTTAATATTGCTGGAAGGCTCATGCTATTTCATTTATTTCATTTTCATTTCACTTATTCTCATTCAGATTTTTTATATATTGTTAATATGGTTAATATTCCTGACAGACTCATGCTCTGTCATTTATTTTCATTGAATTGTATTTATGCTATTGTCTACTTTATTCGAATTACTTATAGTTTCATTTGTAAAACTTCTAATGTTTCTCTTGTATCCTGCTGCTGCTGTAAAGCTGAAATTTCCCCCTGTGGGACTAATAAAGGTATATCTTATCTTATCTTACCTTAGGCTTTAAAATAAAACAAAGAAGCAAACACTGAGAGTTTACAGGAACTTTATTATCAAGGAAAAAAAGGTCAACAAAAACAGGAACAATTAAATCCTGGCTCTGCTACAACTGTGATGGTTTCAGCTGCCGCCATCTTGACTTCTTGATGAAGGTAACAAGATGATGTCTAAAATCTAGAAGAAGGAATATTAAAAATTAATTGTAAAAAAAAAACTTCTGTTAAAAAAGGAGATGTACATGTTTGAAGGAAAAACATATTGAGTTTTGTTTATTAAGACAGAAATGTCTGACTTAATTAACCAGAAATGTTCTTGGTGGGTGAAGTTGGATATTACAGAGTGAAACTGAATGAAGGCAGTGTTTTTCTTTGAAATGTGCAAATATGTTTTTTTTTCATTTTAAAAGTACATTTTGTTTTGTCTATTTTGAACTAAATTTCAATTTAAACTAAACAAGCGAAATGAAAAAATCATCCTTCATACTTCTTTACAGGTAACAAACATCCAAACACTCAGACACTCAGTCGGTCGTAGCTGAAGTCCATCTCTGTAAAAATGAATCCACCTTCAGCTGCAGCGTTGACGTCATTTACTCCATCATGGAGGGGGCTGTTCTCCCACAGCAGGGGCAGTGGTTGATGGTTCAGGGCCTGTCCCTTTGTAGGACGTCCTGAACTGCATCTCTGGGGACCACTGCTGCTCCGAGATCCCCTGCAGTTTAGCCTGGGACTGCCAGAGACCCAGTTACCATGTGTGGCCACGAGGAGGCACTGCAGGGGTCTTGGTGGTGGAGAGTCTGTGAGCTGTTGGAGAAGATCTGAACATCTTCTCCTTCGTTCACTGTGTCAGAGGAAAGAGCCGCAGCTGTGAGCAGAGACACCAGCAGGAAGTGCAACACACTGACGCAACTGCACCGCCTACCAGACACTACAGAACACTGCACAGGCTCTCCACACACCCTGTGTGCATGCACACCCACACACACCATTCACACCACATTCACACCACATACACAATACATACACATCCATTCATACTAATTCACACTCATTCATGTCACATTCACACCCAGTTCACACTTAATCATGCCAAATTCATACCGCATTTACACCCATTCACACTGGTTCACACCACACTCACATTCAATCACATCATATACAAACCACATTCACAACAATTCACAGCCATTCAAACCGCATTCACAAAAATTTCCACCACATTTACCCCCATTCACACCCAGGTCACATACACTCATACTACATTCACACTTATCCATAACCATACACACCATTTTAAACCACACTGACACAAAATTCACACCCAATTACACCACATCAACATCCATTCACCTCCATTACCACCAATTCACATCACATTCATACCACATTCACAGCAGTTTCACATCCGATTGACAACACATTCACACAACATTCAAACCACTATAACAACCATCACATCACATTCAACCACACTTTAACACATTCACACCTCATTCATTTCACATTAACAAATCATTGACTCAACAAGCTCAACACATCCACAGTCCAGTGGTTAGATTATAATCACACAGTGTTCAAACCCAATCAACAACCCCATTCACATCACATTCACAACCATTCAAACCACATTCAGGCTCATTCACAAAATACTCACGACACATCTGCACCCCATTTACACAACATTAACAGCACACTAACACCTGATGCAAACCACACTAACACCACATTCACCTACAGATTCACACCAAACTAAAAACACATCCACACACAGACATTCCCTTCACAAAACATTTGCACACCATGTACATTACATTCAAACACAATGAAACACAACACCGTATGCAAAGCACAACATATAACATGTATTTTATAGTTTTGTGTGTTTGGGGGGGGGGGGGGTTCAACAAGGAAACGTGACGTTGCACAACACAAAACAAAAATCTTTTTTCTTAAGTTTTTGTCCTTTTTAAACAAGTAAACAAAACACAACACAAAACAACACCAGAAGTCAAAACACAACATGTAACATCTATTTTTTTTAAATGTTTTTGTCTTCTGAACAACACAACAAGACAAAACAGCATAAGACAAGACAACATGTAACATCAAATTTTTTGTAGTTTTTGTCTTTTATAGACAGCTGAACAAAATACAACAAAACATAACACCACACGTCAAAACACAACATGTAACATGTATTTTTTTTTTTTTTGTATTTTTTAAACACAATAACACAACAATACAACATCAGCCACAGCACAACATGTAACATGTATTTTTTTTGTAGTTTTTTTCTTGCTTTTTAAACACAGACACACAACATGAAACATCTATTTTTATAGTTTTGTGTATTTTAAATAGAAGAACTGAACACAACGCAACCACACACAACATATAACATATTTTTTTTGTAGTTTTTATGTTTTTTTAAACACGATAACACAACAATACAACATCAGCCACAGCACAACATGTAACATGTATTTTTTGTGTTTTTTGTGTTTTTTTTAACAGGTAAAGACAACATAACACAACACCTCACACAAGACCACAGCTAGCATCTATTATTGAAGACGCAGCACATTAGAGTCACAGCACAACACTGCAAGGGTTACATGTTTGCAGAGGCGCTTCCTCATGGGGCGCCCTCAGGCTCTTCAGCACGTCTCTTCTTGAGGCGCCCGCTGGTCTGTGGAGTCAAGAGAGGAGGAAGAGGAGGGACAAGACTCAGAGGCACAGGGAGGAGTCTGAGGAGAGCCAGCAGGTAAAGAGGAGACAACCGGATCAAGGACTGAGGAGGAGGAGTCAGAGGGTGGAGAGAAGAGTCAGAGTCAGTGAAAGAGTCCAAGGAGGAGATAGAGGAGCAGAGACAGCACTCAGGGGCGTGACGAGGAGACTGGGGAGATGAGTGGATAACAGGAGGAGATAGGGGAGTTAGAGCAGAAGGAAAAGACTCATAGTCATAGTCATAGGGGTGAGAGGAAGACTCAAAGTTATAGGCCAGAGTTTGAGGAGAGTGAGGAGGAGACGGCTGGTTGATATAAAGAGCAGGAGTCAGAGGAGGAGGGGGAGAGTCACAGACAGAGTGAAAGCCAGATGAGACAGAGGAAGACTCCAGGATGTGTGGAGGAGTTTGAGGAGGGGAGGACAAGCTCAGAGAAGGAGTTGGAAGACTCAGAGCAGACGGATAAGGGCCAGAGTCAGAGTCAGAGTCTGAGTCAGCAAAAAAGGAGGGAGGAAGAGACTGAGTGGATTGGGGAGGAGGCAAAGGAGAAAAATGAGCACTTATAAAGTTCTCAAGGGCGAGTGTAGGATTTAAAGCATGGGAGAGGAGTCATAGGCATTGGAGGAGAGGAAGGAGTCAAAGTTGTGTGCAGGAGTCTGGGGGAACTGAGGAGGAAAAAGCTGGTTGATATAGGGTGGAGGAGTCAGAGGAGGAGGGGGATAGTCACAGTCAGGGTGAAAGCCAGCTGAGTCAGAGGAGGTGAAAAAGGAGTGAGAAGAAGACTCAGAAAAGTGTGGTGGAGTCTGAGGAGGAAGAAGAGGCTGAGGAGGAGACAGCTGGCTGAAAGAAGGAGGTGGATGAGTCAGGTCGGGAGGAAAGGAGTCATAGAAACCAGACTCAGAAAAGTGTGGTGGAGTCTGAGGAGGAAGAAGAGGCTGCGGAGGAGACAGCTGGTTGGTATAGGGTGGAGGAGTCAGAGGAGGAGGGGGATAGTCACAGTCAGGGTGAAAGCCAGATGAGTAAAGGGAGGTGAAAAAGGAGTGAGAGGAAGACTCAGAAAAGTGTGGTGGAGTCTGAGGAGGAAGAAGAGGCTGAGGAGGAGACAGCGGACTGACAGGAGGAGGTGGAAGAGTCAGATCAAGAGGAAAGGAGTCATAGAAAGAAGAGTCAGAGTTGTGTGGAGGAGACTGAGGAGGAGATGACTGGCTAAAAGGAGGCAGTGGAAGAGTCAAAGTAGGCAGAGGAGAGTCAAGGAAGGAGTTATTGAAGGGTACAAAAGCATGAGTATGAAGGGGAGGAGTCTGGGGAGGAAGAGGAGTTTGAGAGGGGGACAGCTGGTCCAAAGTAGGAGGTGGGATCATCATAGGAGGGGAAGAAGGAGTGGGGGAGAGGAAGGTAAGGAGAAAAAGGTCCAGAGTTTGGGGGGGAGGAGGAAGAGGAGAGGGAGGTGGGGAGGACTGGTGCCAAGAAGGGGTTGGAAGAGTCAGAGGAGGAGGAGGAGAAGAGTCAGAGAGGGAGACATTAGAGGGTGGAAAAGACTCAGAGGTAGATGGAAGAGTCTGAAAAACTGGAGAAGAAGGAGACAGCAGAGGAGGAGGAGAACTTCTCTGTGAAGAGCTCGAGGAGGAGCTCAAGGGAGAGCCTGGAGGGGTGGGCTTAATATTCCCACATCGGGGTCCAGTGGAGCAGCTGCTTGAGGGGGCCTGGACCTCAGTGACCTCCATGTCACCTGTAAAGTCCGACTCAAGGGGCTCCGTCTGGACCGATGTGGACTCACCTGTGTGCGCACAAGGGAGAGGGCTGGAGTGGTCCTGGATCCCTGGGGGACTCTGGTCTTCTTCTGCTTCCAGGATGGAGAATGGAGTTGGATCGAGGCTCTGAAGACAGAAACAAACCAAACGTCAGGACGTGAAGTTCAGAAACACGACATGGCGTCAGCAAACTCACCAGAGAGACTTTAAGAAACACAAACACACAGCTGTGATTATCACAGCAGAGGTCAACAACAGGGACACACTGTTTGACATTTTTAACAAGACATCATATAATCACCTCTGAGTGACAACAGAATCAGATTCAGCTTTTACAAGATCACAGAAGACCAAAATGCACATTATGAAACCCAAAAGCATTAATAACATTTAATAATCAATAATTGACGCTGGAAAAGAAACTTACGGCCCATCACTGCTTTGTTTTCATGCACAAATCAAGACTTTAGAAATAAATCCACTCTGAATGTGTTTTTCAATTAAAACACATATAAGGGTCTCCTGACACTAAAATTTCAGTCATTAAAGATTATTGATGTCATCTCCCTGTATTTGTTTCTATTTCCTGGTTGTGATGCCTTTGACTTTAACAGCAACTCAGATTCAATTCATGGTAGATTGTTAGAATTTAATTGACATTAAAAGAATAATGAATGGGTTTGAATTGAGGGGATGACATTCATCTATTTTCCTCACTGAGAAAACCTAATCTAACATACAAACACAGAGTGAAACTGTAAAGTTAGCTGAAGAAGTGTTGTGTCAGGAAAATGCAAACGCACTCAAGACAAAAACTTGGAGAAACAATCACTTGTACATACACACTCTTTTTATTAAACATAGATCAGAGGCAGGCAATAAAAATAGAAGTTTAATGGATTTATGCACTGATTTTACCTAACAATTCTGTTTAATTTTATTTCATGTTAAATGTTTGTCTAATTAATCTACAGTTGTACTTTTTATATTTATCCTTTGCACTGCACCTCTGATGAGAACTGCATCTGGTTTTAATCGTGTACATGTATACACATTGAAAAATGTCAATAAAAGGAATCTGGAACCTTGAATTTGAAGTTTACCCTTCATCAAATCTTCCATTATCTATCCTGTTTGATCTATTATACATTTTCATGGGTTTGATAAGCATGATGTAAATATGTATGGTACAGGGATATTAGGCTGAGTCAGCAAAGGTCAAATCAACAGAGACCAAAGGTCACACAGACATTTAGAGGAGCTTAAAATGACATCAAATTAACAACCAAACTGTGAATAAAATAAACAGGACTGCTCCTGAAGATAAATCTATTTGAATAAAAATGTCCTATTTAGACCAACATTATGGGGAAATCATGGTGTCATCGATGAGCATATTACAGCACAGATCTAACAGTGAACCATCTTTTTACTGAACATTAAGCCGGCTGTCTGCTTTTAAAGCACCTCTTATTTAACTTCATTGAAACAAAATAATCTTATGTGGTAAGTTGTCTGAAAATATATCTAGATTGTCTGAAAAAAGTCAACATATTTCCAGTCCTGATACAGGCCAAACTCATTTAAAGCATTTCTTTATGGATTTCATCAAAGTCTGAATTATTACACCATCATAAATGATATTTCTATAACAGTAATTAGTCTAATGACTGATTAAGTTGAGTCAAATGTCAGGGCTGTAGCTTTGTCAGTATCTTTAAGAAGACAGAGACAGATAAACTCTTTAATTCTGATTTATTTTCTCCAGTCCACAGAGATTTCATCTGTTTCTATAATCTGCACATATCCGTGTTTTTACCTGAGATGGCGGTCGGACCTCAGTAACATCAAATTAAATAAGCCGGAGTTTTAGCTCCTGCTGAAATATGACAGTGTACAGATTGTGACACAAACTGGGACTTCAGTTAAGATGTCTCAGACTTCAGAGACCTCTGAAATACTAAAAAGATGTTCAAACAGAAAAGAAGAACAAAGTCTCATATAGCCTAGATTACAGCCTTTATCTGATCTTGTTTTTTGCTCATAAACATTTTCACTGCTCTGACATTTTGATTCAACTTTAAATATTCCCACAATATTTTGGTAAAATGCGATTATTTAACCCACACAGTGTCGTTTTGGGACATTTTATTGTGTTTGTCCGTTTGGTTTTTCACAGACGAGTGCTTCAGACTCTCCATGAAAGACGAAAAAAGTTTAATACAATCAAATATCTTACATTTGTCGAGCAAAGCTCACGTTTCTCCATTTTCACTGATGGTCGGTCGATAACTTCTCGCTGTGAACGACTTTTATTCCAAAAACTTTCTCAAAAAATCACTTTAAAGGTCTTAAATCCTGCGGACTGCGGACTCCCGTGATGATTTCAAGTTTGTTATCACTCGAATGACTCGATGCTGTGATAGCAACCAACTCCTGCCGTCAATCATTTTTGACGTTGTCATTACGTCATCACGCAGCCCTCTACTGTATTACTGTATATTAGACGGGTTTCTTGTGTACAAACAATAGGAGCTGCGCGCGCAGCCAGGGGGCAAAACACTGCTTCGACATCAACTGATATCTATTGTAGATGCTCTATTGTTCGTAAGTTTCCCCTGATGCAATAAATGTCATTTAACTGAAAATCTCTTTCTCTTTTATTGTACCACAAATTAGAAAAAACTCTTTCTGAAAGGTCCATAAATTTCACGACATTTACCAGATTGTGATGGTTATTTTAGCTGGTAACATCAGTGACAGCTAACAAAGTTTTTTTTTTTTTAATTGAAACCAGAACAATTACAAACATAAAAGAGAGTGACATACTCATTTCTGTCCATACGTACAGTTGTCACAAAAAAGAGAATCTCACCTCCTACATGTTATATGAATCACAAAACATCTGAATGAATAAGGAAGAATAAAATAAAGTATAATTTAAAAAAATAAATAAATACAATAATAATAATAATAGAAAAATAAATCAATAAATAATAATAGTAAATGGATAAAAAAGAAGAAAGGGTATAAGGGGTTTAACACAGATGAAGATTTTCTATAAGTGTGTACAGTTTCTCAGCTTGGGCATTATCAATTATTTGCAAATATTTTTCAAACAAAAGAAGTTCATTTTTAAGTGAAGACCATGAGGGCAAAGTTTTAGCACATCTGCATTTATGTATGGAAATTTTTGTTATTATAATTATGTTATTCACCAAAAATTCATCTTTTTTGTTTTTGAGGATAACACCAGTCCGAATGTCATTATAAGAGAGGAAATTCATATCCATAGAACTAGAGGACAGCAAATCATGAACACAACTCCATATGTCCTGGACAATTTCACAATCATAAAATAGATGTTCTGTCATTTCCACATTTTTATCACACATTTGACAATTTTCTACTTCAAATTTGAATCTTTTTTTATGAATTCATTTGAAGGATATATGTTATTAATACTTTTAAAATGTATCTCCTTGTATTTTGGAGGAAGTGGAAATTTCAGGAATTTCGTTCTTATCATTGATCTTTCAGATTTGTTGAAATCTTGAAGGATGAGTGTGCTCCTAGTTTTTCCCGGATATAGGGAGTCAACAAGGTGTTCTCTAAGAAATGTATTATTACATTTGCCATGCATCATAAAATCTATACACCCGATTTTAATTTTGGGCAATCTGGGTGCTGTTATGGCCAATGAGCTATTTTTCACTAACTGAATAAGAGCATTTTGTAAAAAGGCCAGGACCCCTCCCCGACACACACACTCTCCTCAAGAGGTTTGACCAATCAGTGGCAAGGATCAGCGCGCGAGCCCGTCATGCTCATCAGCTGCACACTGAGAGAGAGAGAGAGAGAGAGAGAGAGAGAGAGAGACTGCTGCAGCTGCTGATTCATCCTGTTTCTTTACACCTGTTTTGGGATTATTGTTGTGGCGTGTGTCTTCAGAAAACGTAAGTTCTGATTGTTTTATTGCTGTGGTGTATTCGGTTAACTTGTTATCAGTTTATGATAATTATAAGCAGCGCACGAGGCGCAGAAAGTTGGGATGTGTACTCGCTGCAGTAATGTTTATGAGTGACGCGGTATCCACCGCTATTTAATCATAAGATGTTTTTCTCTGTTGAATTGTGAGGCGTGAATGCCCCGTGTAATTGAAGTTGTGCATAGATTGAGTCAGGAAGTTTTCTGACTGCTTAAGCTTTGACTTTATTGCTGTGTGCTGTGTGTGGCTGTGAGCTGGGACAGTTGAGTGCTTGTGGTCACGTGTATGGGGAGAGATTTGTCTCAAAATGATGCACACAAATCTTTCCATGATTTTCACATGTGGTTTTCAGATCCACAAATATATCCATAATTTTCTCACGTGTTTTTCAGATCCACAAATATATATATGATTTTCACATGTGTTTTTCAGATTCACAAATATATATTTGATTTTCACATGTGTTTTCAAATTTTGTGAGTGCATTTATCATGACTTATCATTTGTAAATCTTCAATTCTGCTTGTGAACTGTTGGAAGTGCGTTTGTGGATCAACTGACACCTGCATTCATTTTTGAGACAAACGTAACGCAGTTTCCAAGAAATGCACACACATATTTGGAGGGATTTATCTCATTAATATGCAGACAAATATCCATGAATTTCACATGTGTTTTGCAGATCCACAAATATAAACATAATTTTCTCATGTGTTTTTAGGATTCACAAATATTTTTATGATTTTCACATGTGTTTCTCCGATCAGCAAACATATGCATGATTTTCACATGTGTTTTTAAGGTTCACAAATATATCCACGTTTTTCACATGTATTTCTAAAGTTTGTGAGAGCATTTGTCGTGACTTATCATTTGTAAATCTTCAGTTGTGCTTGTGAATCATTTAAAATGCGTTAGGTGGATCAAGCAGGCGCGTGCATCCATTTTGAGACAAAGCGTACTTGCCAGTTTCACTGAGATTCACACACACACAGGTTGAGAATATTCACATGTGTCTAGAGCCCTGCCCCTCCATCCACTAGGCGGCAGTGTTGCTGTCTTTGTTTAACAGGGGCGTCAAGCGGCCTGCCCTGGCCATACATCCACGGCCTCGGCTCGGTGCTGGTGAAGAAGAAGAAGCCCCTTCAGGAGCAGAAAGGCGCCTCAACTTAGAAGCAAAAGCAGCCTAACCCAGTCCACCAGTATTCATTTCTGGCCCTCGCCATGCCCTGGAGTGTGTCTTTTATATGTGTATAATGTTTATTCATTTTTCTGAGCAGAACTTTGACAATCATTAACAGATGAACGTAAACGCACCAGGCGCAGCATCGCTGCAGACCGCTGGCGCCTCCTCCTGCTGACTGGACAAAGTCAGAAAGATATTCACTGATCTGACCCTCTTTCAGTCACCGTCATGAAGACTGCGAGCTACAACCCGCTTTTTCCTCAAAACGAGCCGCCCTCCGAGCCAGACAGCTTCTACTTGTATCAAAATGCTGTCGGTGATGCTCGACGGCTTAGGGAGCGTCGGCAATTCACCATAGCAAAGGAAAGCGGTGAATGAAAACTCAGTAGGCCTACTGTCACCATGAAAAACTGTAATACACTATACAATACCTTATGTTACTCATAAAAAATGTCACAGTTTGTTAAAAATATCAAGATATTTCACAGGACACATTATTTCTTAAAATATTAATTTCTGTTAATAGGTAATGACTATAATAATTGCAATAACTACTGTTGCAGAACTTGTCTTAAGGATCAAACATCTCTGGTTTAGCCTACTTCACTCACTAAAGAAAGTTTAATGTTGTTTATATATTTTCAGGCAAATACTTTTCAAGCAGTATTGACTTTCAGGTCATTTATAAAATTATCCTTTCACAAATGGAGTTAATGTAATTAACTAAAGTTCGGGAGCTGGACCACGCCACAAACCACACCTCCAATCAGCGACAAGCCTACTTATACTCAGCCATGCCTCTTAGCTCAGTTTGTCTGTGACTCTTCATGACGGACAGACCACGCTGCACGCTGATCGCTTAAGATATTGAACCAAAAAGCAGTCACTTACCATCGCTCCCGAACTCCATATTCACGGTAGGCTACAGACTCAGCGAGCTCCTCCAACCAGGCACCCTCCTCTAACGGCCAGATTCCGACCAGAGCCGGCCTCACAGCAGAGCTCGTGGTCGCGTACCGCCTGCCAGCCATGTCCATACAGCTCCCGACCACGATACCTCCAACTCCGAAAGGTCTCAAAGCCAAATCCACGGAGATCCTCGGACAGGAGACGATCCACACAGCAGCCCTCCTCACTCCGCCGCTCATCTCCAGGCAGCCGTGCACCGGCGCCGCGCGCCCTCATCTCGACCAGCTTCACGTTCTCACACCAAATCGCCTTCAGGAAGCGGATCATCGCTCGCCTCCATCGGTTCCCGACAACGAGGACAACTTCCATAAACACCGCTGCATTATTGAAGGTCCGCTCTTCCGGTTTCTTCGTCAGAGCAACCACCCACGAGGCGGGAGGAGTGGCGTCCGCGGAACCTCATCCGCGACCACAGCCATCCGCCACAGCGCCCTCCGGTGGTCAGGTCGTATCAACCCTCAGGCATCCTTCCATCCCGACATCCCTTTCTCTTCCCTTCCTCCCGCCACTCACGGCAAAGTGGCTCTGTTTTCGTGACATCCCACGATAGCTGCTCCTAGGCTCCTCGGCTCCTCATGGAGCCCTGGTCCTACCAAGCGGCTCCCCTTTCCCTCTTCCAACTAATTCTATCCTGTCCTGTCACCCCTCCCTTCCCCACCCCACCCCCTCCCTTCCCCATCACCCAAACGTATTTTATTCTCGTGTCTCTTTGTCTTTTCTCAATCTTTTCATTCACACCAATATCCACCTAGCAGCTAGCCATAACAGCCCGCTCGATGACGCCACATTCGCTCAGGTTCAACCGCGATTGTATCATACATCTAATGATAGGATGTATAGCCATGCCAGATTATTTCTAACAGTATTCCGTTTACTAATATATCTCATGTTTTCACGGCTTAAAAGATTAAAAAAATAATAATAATAATAATAATAAATAAAATAAACAAATAATAATAATAATAATGATGATAATAATTATAATAATAATATTAAAAATAATGATCATAAAAAAAAAAAAAAAAAAAAGGGAAAAACAGCTTTTCTTCAACTTCATGATGAACTATGAGTAAAGCGATTGTTTCGGAATGCGCTAGTCACCTAATGAGCACGCCATTCATTCCAGCCAAACTTCTAACATCGGTTCCAGCCCTCAACATCGGGCATGACCCACGGTGCTCCGCACTCTCTGACACAGCCAGCCACCACATTCCCCTCGGTAGAAAGTCAAGTCGTTACACAGACACAGCAATTCTGCCTCGTAAGCTCTGGCACTCGTCGTTCCTAGGTCCATAAGTTCGATCCCAACGAGACACATTTTCCTCTTAGAGCTACACTCGCGAAAATCAATAACGGCCTGCAACATCTGACAGTCCGTCACGGAGCTCAGCCCGCCGTCCCGACCAGCCACCTCAGCTTCCTTGCTAGGAAGTTAAGCCATAAATCAACGGCATTCCACGTTGCTCAGTTGGCTTCTCTCTCACAGCGTCAACAACATCAAGCATTTGGCACTCGCTAACATAGCCAGCTACCAGTTCCCTTGGTAGACAGTCATTAGAATAGAGCTGGGCAAAATCTATTAAATCGATTAATTTGAATTATTTTCTGCAGAAGGTTTTAATAAATAAATTGATAACTATAATAATGGTGATGATAATAATAATAATAATAATAATAATAATGATGACAATAATAACAATAATGATAATAACAATAGTAATAATAATAATGAAATTAACAGGAGTTTTGTTTCTTTTAAGGAAAGGACAAAATCAATTTAAATCATAAATCAAGCGTCATAAATAAAATTAAAAGACAAGTACATAAATAAATATTACATCCTAGGCCATATCGCCCAACCCTACATAGTAACAACAATTCCGTCTCCGTAAGCTCTGCCACTCACTGTCCCTAAGTCCATTAGTTCGACCCCAACGAGACACATCATGCAATCAGAGTTAAACTCGTAAATCAATAACAGCCTTCAACATCCGGCGTCCTGTCACGGAGCTCGGCCCGCTGCCCCGACCAGCTACCTCGGTTCCCTCGTCTGAACGTTAAGCCATAAAATCAGAGGAACAAACGCTATTCCTTGTAGCCCCATTGGCTTCGTCTCCAAGTCTATTGCCATGACCTGACCGAGCCATACTATCAATTCCGAACTAAACTGCTAACTTCAATCATAGCCTGCAACGTCAGACGCATCACAGCGCCCAGAACTTGCAACGTAGCCAGCCACCACAGTTCCCTTGGTAAACAGTCAGGTTGTTACACAAGAAACAACAATTCCGCTTCCGTACAGTTCCATCACTCTTCGCCTCTAGAGCACAAATGTGACCTCATCAAGCCACTTTAATGAATAACTCGTGTCACCAATCATGGCACGTACAACAGATGCGCCGTTATGAAGCTCAGCTTCTCCGCCACAACTGGCGACTTCAGCTCCCTCGGTTTAAGTTTAGTGGTATTACAGGGAAGCAATCAATGCAATTCACGCAGCCATTAACCTTCATCTCTCGGTCAATAGCCATGACCTCATCGCGCCACAGCATTCGTTTCGAACCAAACTCCTTACATTAACTATAAATCGCTACATCAGACCACGACACTCACGGAGCTCAGCATTCCCTCCGCAGCCAGCCACCTCATAGTCAGGTCGTAATATAGAGACAAACAATTCCACTCTGGTGGATAGTGGCCCTATCATCCTCAATCTTAGCCACGGACAGCGCAGCAGTCAGTCATCCCGGACCACATGTCAGGTCATCGCACCTCGACATGCGGGTCCTATGACCAAACAGTTAGTCAGGAGATCATCATGCCAAGCTGCAGGGTCATCCCCAGCCAGCTCATTTGTCAGGTGAGGCGGCCTGGACTTCAAGGCTAAGTCAGTTTTGTCATGCCAGACCACGTCAGGTCATCGGACCTAGATGTGCGGGTCACATGACTAAAGGGTAATATAAAAGGAAAGCAGTCTCACCAGAAGGAGAATAACAATAAATAAATAAATAAATAAATAAATATAAAAGTATATTAATGTGATATCACATGAGAGCATCACATTCGCCTATCTCATTGCCAATACGCATTCGTAAAGTTTCTATCGTTAGCATAAGGCGTAAGCTTTACTTGACACCAGTACATGGCCAGGAATGTCGACTAAAGGGTAAGTAACAAAGGAAAGCAGTCTCACCAGAAGGATAAATAAATAAATAAATGAATAAATAAATAAATAAATAAATAAACAAAACGATAAATAGGTAAATAAATAAATAAAAAGTATATTAATATGATATCACATGAGAGCATCACGTTCACCTATCTCATTGCCAATACGCATTCGTAAAGTTCTATCGTTGGCGTAAGGCGTAAGCTTTACTTGACACCAGTACATGGCCAGGAATGTTGACTAACACAAGCTACTCAGTGCGAGTCCCTCACGTAGTACCTTACAGTGTTATCTAAGTCACCATTCAACTAAACCCAAACCTCGGGTTAAACAATGCAGTCTGCAGCCTTACGTTATGGTGTAACAGCATAATCTGACCAAAATGCTGGACACGGTAATTCATCTCGCAAGAAGGCAACTCCAGCTTCAGACAAAGTTAGTTTGACTAACACTCGTCAAGTCCTCAGCTCTCGGAGCTCGCACCAGCCGGGGTCCGACTCTGTATTCTCTGCCGGGTTAAATACAGGAGTTCAGTCTCCACCATACGCTCAGACGCATTCACGATAACATCCACCATCTTTTGGGGATTAAAATGGTCACGAGTCCTTACTCACATCCTCGACATATCAGAAGTTGAGGAGATTCCTTGCAAGGGCTAATACTTCATCGACTATCACAAACCTTCAATATCAAACTAGCTCCACAGCCACCAAACCTCGCTCTACCTCCACAAGGTAATCCTCCACGATCTCACTCCACGTCAGAGTGACATTCCAGTTCCAATCAATCACTCCGATCCACATAACATCTACTCCCATCCACGTCAAAGAGAGTAAGCTACCGTTCAGGGCTCTTCCAATTCCCAATCACGTGTACGAGCCTCATCACATTCATTAAAACAACTCATAATCCGTGTCTGTCCATACTGAGCTGATCTCCGTTCAACATTACTCTTTTTGGGGGTCAAGATCAGCTCGGGCAGAACACGATGAGACCGTACCCCCACTCACTGAGTCTCCCTCTGCCTGGTTTACGACGTCTTCTTGATGGCTCATCTCTCTCGACAAATCTCATGTCACACATCCATCACCGTCATCCCTCTTAATGTCAAATCTTCATTAAACCTTCAAACGCATACATTTGTGGTGTGGTCCTTGCTAGTGAAATGGAGTTAATGTAATTAACTAAAGTTCGGGAGCTGGACCACGCCACAAACCACACCTCCAATCAGCGACAAGCCTACTTATACTCAGCCATGCCTCTTAGCTCAGTTTGTCTGTGACTCTTCAACCCACCCCCCCACCCTTCATTTTCAATCATTGTCTTCTTTCTCCACTCAGCTCCTTCCTCACTTTATCCTAGGTGGGGTCAAGATCAGCTCGGGCAGAACACGATGAGACCGTACCCCCACTCACTGAGTCTCCCTCTGCCTGGTTTACGACGTCTTCTTGATGGCTCATCTCTCTCGACAAATCTCATGTCACACATCCATCACCGTCATCCCTCTTAATGTCAAATCTTCATTAAACCTTCAAACGCATACATTTGTGGTGTGGTCCTTGCTAGTGAATAAAGTTTTCAGGAAGGAATACTATGTGAAATGAATAGCATCCCATTAACAATTTCAATGACTCCTTTAATCATTTTCCATCATTTAAACTCACTTTGTCTTTTTTTAAATAACCATCTTAAGTGTTCTATTTTTATTTCATCCCAAATATTTGATTTCACATACTCTATGGGATTAGTTTTTATTCCTTTAAAGTTTGATAAGTTTGAAGATCATAGAAGTACTTATTCACACATTTCTTTTAATCTGTTATACCAGAAAGTGTAAAATATGAAATAAATTATCACAGCTTTCAATTTCAGTTGCTTTTTTCACTTCCCCAATAAATGTAGATCATATGTGTAAAAAATAAAAATCTCTTCTATAAAAAATGCAGTAGAAAATACCTTATCAGGATCTTTGCGCCTATTATAGACTAATGAAAATATAGTTGGAAAACATATTGCAGCAAACCAGGAATTTTCTATTGCAAAACAACATTTAATCTAAATACATTTATGAAAAGCTCTCGTCTCTAAAGGGCTGCAGTACAAGGCTAGAGAATATTTGATAACTGGGTTGAGTTTGGTATAGCCTATTTAACAGCAGTACAGTTATTGCAGTTTTATAGGCATCAACTAATCATATTAACATCAAAGTAATATTTAAAACAAATCACAGACATCAAGTTTAAACCTATTTCTCTAAAGAGAAAAAGCATATGGCTGTAGGTGGAGGAGATAAACATCCAAATATTTGGGAAAATGTCTGTAGAGCTCATACATTTAATGGCACTGGCTTTTTCCGATCATAAACGTCCTGTGAAATATCTTGATGTTTTTTAACAAACTGTGACATTTTTTATGAGTAACATAAGGTATTGTATAGTGTATTACAGTTTTTCATGGTGACAGTAGGCCTACTGAGTTTTCATTCACCGCTTTCCTTTGCTATGGTGAATTGCCGACGCTCCCTAAGCCGTCGAGCATCACTGACAGCATTTTGATACAAGTAGAAGCTGTCTGGCTCGGAGGGCGGCTCGTTTTGAGGAAAAAGCGGGTTGTAGCTCGCAGTCTTCATGACGGTGACTGAAAGAGGGTCAGATCAGTGAATATCTTTCTGACTTTGCCCAGTCAGCAGGAGGAGGCGTCAGCGGTCTGCAGCGATGCTGCGCCTGGTGCGTTTACGTTCATCTGTTAATGATCGTCAAAGTTCTGTTCAGAAAAATGAATAAACATTATACACATATAAAAGACACACTCCAGAGCATGGCGAGGGCCAGAAATGAATACTGGTGGACTGGGTTAGGCTGCTTTTGCTTCTAAGTTGAGGCGCCTTTCTGCTCCTGAAGGGGCTTCCTTCTTCTTCACCAGCACCGAGCCGGAGCAGGCCGTTTGACGCCCCCTGTTAAACAAAGACAGCAACACTGCCGCCTAGTGGATGGAGGGGGCAGGGCTCTAGACACATGTGAATATTCTCAACCTGTGTGTGTGTGAATCTCTGTGAAACTGCGGTACGTTTGTCTCAAAAATGGATGCACGCGCCCGTTGATCCACGAACGTACTTTAAATGATTCACAAGCACAACTGAAGATTTACAAATGATAAGTCACGACAAATGCTCTCACAAACTTTAGAAATACATTTGAAAAACGTGGATATATTTGTGAACCTTAAAAACACATGTGAAAATCATGCATATGTTTGCTGATCGGAGAAACACATGTGAAAATCATAAAAATATTTGTGAATCCTAAAAACACATGAGAAAATTATGTTTATATTTGTGGATCTGCAAAACACATGTGAAATTCATGGATATTTGTCTGCATATTAATGAGATAAATCCCTCCAAATATGTGTGTGCATTTCTTGGAAACTGCGTTACGTTTGTCTCAAAAATGAATACAGGTGTCAGTTGATCCACAAACGCACTTCCAACAGTTCACAAGCAGAATTGAAGATTTACAAATGATAAGTCATGATAAATGCACTCACAAAATTTGAAAACACATGTGAAAATCATGGAGAGATTTGTGTGCATCATTTTGAGACAAACCTCTCCCCATACACGTGAGGCTGCTTGAGAGTGTTAAGAGGCGCATATCACGGCCCAGACTATAGTAGAGAGCTGAGTTAAGATTACTATTGTTTGTTGTTGCATTATTTCTCTTCCTCCTGTGATAATTGAGGTGGCTGTTAGCTTAAATATCTCCTGTTAGTTCTAATAGTGCTGAAGCATGGTGATTGTACATATAGTTAAATGCTCTTATTGTATGCATATACAGAGTGTATATGATTGCTATGTACATACAAATATGTAAGATATACAGAGGTCTATACTGTCTTTTTATGGACATGCCTTTATTGTTTCTGTATTGTAGAACCACATTTAACCTTCAATAAACCCACTTGGACTATAACAACATCTGGTTAAGTTCTTATCGGACACCCTGCAGCGGGCCAGATTCCACAACCAGTTAGATTTAGTGTTTTACACATTTGGAATGTTTTGAATGACCTTTTTATAATCCTCCATGGGGCATTCAACATTATACTTATTAACAAATACTTTTAGTTCAAGAAAACGACCATATTTGTCCATTAAATGTACAATAGACCAAATATCTTTTTTCATCCAGTTTTCCATAAAAATAGACTTCCTCCTACTCAATATGACTCTGTTATTCCATAATGGGACATTATGAGGAGTGAAACTATGCTTGAAGACCATTTTCCAATGTAATAAAACTTGTTGGTGAAAAGTGGATAACTTAATAGACAGTTTTGTAATTTAAAAATCACATGTTAATAAAAAATGAATACCACCCATTTTATTGAATATAAATGAGGGTATATGAAAACCATATGTCCTCTCCATTCTTTAAGAAAGACTGGAGCCATTTAACTTTTAATACTCCATTCATAATTTCAAAGTCAATAGCCTTAAGTCCACCATCCTTATAGTCTTTCAGCAAATCCCCCTTTTTGATGTAGTGATGTTTATTTTTCCAAATAAAATTAAAGTTTATTCTATTCATCTCTTTAATTTGTCTTGGAGAAATGGCTAAAGAATATGCAGGATAAATTAATCTAGAAAGTAACTCAAGTTTAGTTAACATTGTTCTACCGAATAATGTTAGATCTCTCTGTAACCAATTGTTTAATGTTTTCCTGCATTTGTCAACATTGTTCTGAATATTCTTTTTAATACTGGTGTCGGAGTCTTTAGAGATCCAAATACCTCGATATTTTACATCAGTCTTTACTGGTATATTGCATATTGAAGAGTCAGGGCATTCATGGATACTCATAAGTTCACACTTACTCAGATTCAATTTCAGACCAGATGCCTGAGAAAATGTCTCTATTATTTCTAAAGCCAATGGTATTTGTTCTTTATTTATTAGGAATCTGGTCGTATCATCAGCTAACTGACTTATAATCAGTTTGTTATTATTGATGTTTAGCCCTTCAATGTTTGAGTTTGTAACAGCTATAGTTAATAGTTGTGTGACTATAATGAATAGAAGAGGTGAGATGCTGCATCCTTGTCTAATTCCTCGTTCTACACTAAATCTAGGACATGTACCTTCTGGAAGAGAAACACAACTGTTGATACCTGTACATAGCATTGTTATTATATTAATGAATTTATTTCCAAAACCAAAATGTTTGAAAGTATTAATAATAAAAGAATGTTCTACCGAATCAAATGCTTTATGGAAGTCCAGAAATAATATAAGAGCATCCTCCTCAATTAATTGATTATATTCAATAAGATCCAAAACCAGGCGGATGTTGTTATGTATAGATCTACCTTTGAGAAAGCCAGACTGTGTTGGGCTAATAAACTCAGATAAGCCTGTTTTTAATCTCGTTGCCAAAACTGTTGTTAGAATCTTGTAATCGGTGTTTAATAGTGTGATTGGTCTTAAATTGCTTAAAATCTTCTTGTCTTTTCCAGGTTTTGGTATTAGTTTAATTATACCTTGTTTCATTGTTACCATTAGTTCTTTATGGTTAATACATTCATTAATAGTTTGGAGCAACATTAGTTTTAGATCTTCCCAAAAGTGTTTAAAAAAATTAGTAGTTAAACCATCTGGTCCTGGAGAGCGATCAGATGCCATTCTTTTAATAGCACAATCAAGTTCTGTTATCTTTAATTCCTCATCGCATGTTTCTTTAAATTCTTTATCAATCATAGGAATCAGATTTTTAATTTTGTTGAGGAATGATGAGGCATTTTGTTCTGAATATGAGGACTTGTACAGATTACTGTAAAAGTTGAAAACTTATTTTGCGATGCGGTTGTAATATGCCTGAAAAGGCGAGTAAAATTAAGTGAGTCGACACAACGTGAACCGTCCTCAGGCCATGGATGTAATGACTCTTTCAGTACTTCAGTACAGCATACAGATATCATCATAGAAAATACACTGAGCAATTTCATGTCTCCACTTGGCACAAAACACAAACAATATCATAAAAAAAACAAAATCATTGTACCTGAACCATACACAGCAACTTTAAATCATGTTCAAAGCTTAGAATTACAAACGATGGCAATTGTTCCCGCCACTACGCGCCCCGTGTACAGCAATGCAGCTAAACGGTATCGTTATTCAATTCCTGAAATACTCAAAATGCACGGAGGTACGGACACATAAACACACTCATGAACTCCTCTTTATATTTAGCTATTATGTGAGAAACAAGACCTCTTATCAAAATGGGACACAAACCTGAAAAGGCGAGTAAAATTAAGTGAGTCGACACAACGTGAACCGTCCTCAGGCCATGGATGTAATGAATGAGTGGGGCTCGTGAAGCTCACCACAAGTAGCTCAAAAACATTATACTCCCCCTGCTGTCCCCTCCGGCAACTACAACCTCACTCCACCGTGCATTGATGATAAACGCAAACACAACATACTGTACTAGACCTTAATAACAAGGAAGTAATTTCATTAAACTTGTAAACTCATAGAAAAGATACTAATAATGTAACAAGTTTTACCCTCCACACGGTTAGGTTCTGTGCATTCTATACCTTCAATCAATAGACTATCAGTTGAATTATATTCCTGTCTCGTTTTCCATGTTACAAAAATAGGCCATGTTCTTTACTCCTCTTCAATCCAACAGGCTCTGGATCTTATATATGCACCTTTAGCCCTAGAAATATACATCTCATCCAGTTTAGTTTGCAGTTTATTTATATTTTCTTTATCTTCTTCATTCCAAATTAAGTTTACTATAGAGCATCATAAGTTCTTTGACCACATATGTTTCCTTTGCTCTCTTTTCCATATTTAATTTTTTTACTAAATGTTATTGAGTATTTCCTTATACTGAATTTAGCAAATTCCCATTTCAGGATCGGTGTGACAATAGTATGATCATTTTTTATATCCAGAATCACCTTTTTTATTCCATCACAGAATTCTGTGTTCTTTAACAACTGGGAGTTAAAGGAAAAGTTCGGTTCCTGCAGCTTTACATTGTTTATAGAATGAAGAACAACAATATACTCACCCAGAAGGCTTTCCTGATGCAAAGCGGTGCTTCGAGATATTTAGATCCAAAATCGAGCAGCGGACACCGATATAATGGTAGCCTGTAGGGCATGGATCGCCGCTCCTAAAAACTGCATTAATCGTCCAAAAACTCATGTTTTTCACCAATATTCCATCATGATTCGCGAATGGACCGCCATTGCAGTCTGTGTCTCTCACACAGCGCTGTGTGGCTGAACTAACCTCTGAACTGACGAGTTTGTTTACATGCTCTTCACAAGATGCGCAGTACTCTCCGGAGCGCTATGATCACTTCCTCATTTCTATGAGCTCCTTATCTGTATATCTGTGGCTCCAAACTGTAAGGACGTCCATCATATTCAAAGTCCACCTCCACAACATCTTCATCCCATAGACATTCGTCCATTTTGCACAAAACTGGAAGAAGAAAGTTGATTTGTAGCTGCCGATCTTCCCTGAAACAATGAGCCGCTTTTCTGCATGCGCAAAGGGCATGTAAACAGCTCGTCAGTTCAGAGGTTAGTACAGCCACACAGCGCTGTGTGGAGAGACACAGGCTGCAATGGTGGTCCATTCGGCGCGAATCATGATGGAATATTGGTGAAAAACATGAGTTTTTGGACGATTAATGCAGTTTTAGGAGCGGCGATCTATGCCCTACAGGCTACCATTATATCGGTGTTAACGCTGCTCGATTTTGGATCTAAATATTTCCGAAGCACCGTTTGCATCAGGAAAGCCTTCTGGGTGAGTATATTGTTGTTCTTCATTCTATAAACAATGTAAAAGCTGCAGGAACCAAACTTTTCCTTTAAATTTCCAGTAGTCTTTTGGTTTTGTGTTATGGTTTCTTTTATTTAATTTAAGCTTAATAATGCAATGATCACTTAAAGGAATTAGCAATTGAGGATTCTGTAACATGTTCTAAAATTGAATCTGAGACAAGCCAGTAATCAATACGTGATTTACTTTGACCGTTTGGTTTAAAGCAGGTAAACTGTTTGACATCATTATGTAGAAGTCTCCAGATATCAACCAATTTGTTATTACTTCTGAACTTCTAAAATTGGATTTTTATATTCACTTGACAATTTTGAAGGCCATCTGTCTTTCCACTCATCAGGAGTTATATTGAAATCACCCCAACCACTATGTGAGTAGTGTGAAATTTTGCATTAAATTCTGCTATAACAGTTGATATCTGATGGAATAACTTTCTATTTTTGATGGTTGTTGTAGCCATAAATGTTGAAAATGATAATGGTATTATTATGAATTTCCAGTACACAGGCTACCCAGTGACCATCTTTATCCACTTTTTTCATGCAGGATCTTACCAGGACATTTGTTAAAGCATATTGCAGTTCCAGCCCAATGATTAGTCCCATGGCTAAAGAGGATTTTATCCCCCCATTGTTGTGTCCAGAATTTAACATCGGATGAGTCTGAATGAGTCTCTTGAAGAAAAACACACTGTGCTTGTTGCCCTTCACAAAATAAAAAGACAGCTTTTCGTTTAACAGAGTCTTTGAGACCCCTTGTGTTAAAGGAAATGAAGGAAATGTCAGTTTTTAAATGAAAAACAGAACACATGAACGAATGAACAAGTGAACTTTGAAGAAAAGTTTTAGGGAGGTGGAGTAAAGAAACCTTGAGGTAGAAGTCCCATATTCAGAAATGTTCCACTGTAGCTTATTGCAAGTTCAAAATCTCAGCCCTTCATCTTCTTTCTTTTCCATGATGCGTCTGCCTTCAATGAATCCGAAAGGTCCTCTGAACCCCGCCGCTTTGCCTTCTTTTCTTGCTTTCTCGATTTTCGGCCACAAAGCCTGTCTTGCCTTCCAGTCCTCTTGTGTCAGATCCTCCGCAAAACGGATTCCCTCTTCCTTGCACACTGGGGAGGTTTTGGTTCATCTCCATATCTCATCTCTAACTGCTTTTCTCGCAAATAAAATGATTATTTGCCTTTTCTTGTTTTCCATCATTCGACCCACTCTGTGTACTATATCAACTGCTTCATCCATCTTCTCTGCCAGGTCGGGTGCAGTCTTACTCAGAAGTTGAATCACCTCCTTTCTCACATTCTTCACCAGCATTTTCTTTTTTCCCTTTGATGCACAGGCACCACCGTCTTTTGTATCTGTCATTGTTTACAACCTGGCTCTGCATGACCTCGTTTTCCTTTTGGAGTGTTTCAACTGTTTTCTCCAGGTGTTTTATTTTTTTTGTCTTACATTCGTCTAACTTAGGGATGCACCGATCCAGGTTTTTTCACTTCCGATCCGATACCGATACCTGAATTTGGGTATCGGCCGATACCGATACTTTTCTGATACCACGGCTATTATTGCTGGAATATTTATATTATCAATATTGTTGAAATTATGCGTAAAATTTGATTATGAGGCTGTAATTAACCACAGAACAGTTATTTACATAGAAGATAAACAAAAAACATACACCTGTAAGGGCTTTAAATTGAAAAGCAACATTTATTGAATGAAATGCAGAACACTGTCAGGATACAGTCAATCTCCATAGAGACGAGGGCTGCTTGATATGAACAGCAGAGTATGGGTCTTGTAGCAGGTCTGTTTCCGATTGTCTCACTTTTGATATAAAATGTGTACCAAGAAGACAGTGTCTGTTGTTCTAAACTATTTACACTACCAAAAAAATGATAACACCATACGGGCTAGTGCTTCTGAACAGCACACAAATCAAGTATAGTGCAGCAGCTTTCATAAGTGACATATGAAATAATTGTAAACATCTCTACCCCCCCAAATAAAAAATAATAAATTAAAAATAATCCTGGTGTTTGCTCACGTGGTGCCTTTTCAGATGTTTGATTAATCTTTAACTGTGATACCCGAATAGCTGATCGAATATGGGGATAAATATATGTAACCAAATAGTATATAAATATTTGAATGCAAAATATTGTGTAGCAGCACATCAGAGCGCCTGGAGCAGTGGACCGTTTCAACAGAGAGCGCTGTGAGCGCAGCTTGACCCTCAGATACATCCGCTGCTCTGCTGATCTCAGTGCAGAGTTTCCACTCTGAACGGAGCGGAATAAACAGCTCTAAGTCATCTGATGAGAGCTGTGAGGACGTATTTTTGGTTCTACACCGTTGATGGCAAACTTAAAATCAAAGACCAGGCTGTGTGTTCTGTGAAATACAGTTCAGTCACTCGTCCTCCTCTTATTTGAGGGCTCAGCCGACGGCTTTTCATCCAGCCGAGTGCAGCAGAGCTTCGTCAAGAGTTTTACCCCGAGTGGCTGTGTTGTTTACGGCAGGGTGTTTACCGAAAGGGCGGATAATTGAGTCTCTGTACCTTATTTTCGAGGGGCATATCCGAAAACCATTCGGCTTTGATTTTGAGGAGAACTGACAGAATTACTCCACACAGCAGATATGTTGTTGTTAGCGCTTGTTAGCTCAGGTGGCTAATAGACGGCGTCACACTCACAGGGCACGATGCTCTGCACACACTGGCTGGCTGCAAACTGTGGAATGGATTTCTTGAAATGAGGAGTGGCGTCACATGTCTCCTGTGTGTTGTGTGTTGGATCGGGCGCCCGTGGCACGCCGGATCGGACCGATCCGCAGACAATTGGACTCGAGTCATAGGACTCGGACTCGAGTCGACTCGAGCGGCTAATGAGACGACTTGCAACTCGTCTCGGACTCGGGAGGTAAAAACTCGAACTCGGCTCGACTCGGGAGATAAATACTTGAGACTCGGCTGGGACTCAGGAGAAAATATCTCCAGACTCGACCTGACTTGAGACAACATGATTCAGAAAATTTTACTCACTCAGGCTTTATATGAAGAGCCAGACAGGACATATACGCCGCTGTTGATGCTCCATTCACAGTACACATGTCCGTCAACTATTATGGTCCCGCACACAACACAGCGCTACACACATATGTTCCTACCACACACCCGCTCCTGCTACAGTGATTTTCAGTGGGCAGATAGCGCGGGACGCAGGCTTCAGCTGCTATGTCTTTTGTGCCCAAGTTATTTTCTTTGCATATAAAGAATTTCACTCAGATGGAAAACAAAGATAGCCAAGTGTACGACCTGCAACGCTTCGATAAGCGAAAAAGAGGGCACAACATCGAACTTTATCACGTGCAAGTAAGTAAAGGAAAATCGGCCAAACGGCGTAGGATAAATGATTTTAAGTGTATTTTTTTTTAGCCCACGTATATATGTGTTTGTGTGTGTGTGTGTGTGTGTGTGTGTGGGGCGTGCGTGTGTGTATGTGTGTGTGACACACACATAAGCGACTAACTACCTTTCACCTTGTGAAATTCTCTACTATTGACTGAAAATGGGACTATTTAAACACACTAGATCTGGGTTATCCAGGTGTGTCAGAATAAGATATCAGGAGTTCTCTCTTATTTTTAGGTTCAGCAGTCAAAGTGAGTGTGTGCATGCAGTTTTATGTTTGCTGAATTGCAAGCTGAGCCCCCTATTTGTTGCAAATAACTGTTGCAAAATTGTTTAGATAGAAGAATTTTTTATAGGAAACATGCCATTTCTTTAATGTAGCCTTTCTCCTCTACCTAGGTCTAAATAATCAGACATGCAATATCTTATTGGTAAATGACCAGCTTTATGCTGCATTAATCCAGGCAGACTAGTCTGATGCAGTTTTTTTATGTTGACCTTGGGAACATAAGGTTTGTATCTTCAAGATAAAAAAATCTGAGTCCTTTTTGGGTGGACTGGGGAACAAAGGTGAGGGACTCGACCTGTCATAACCTGTGACTTGACTTGACTTGACTTTACAAAACCTTTGACTCGACTCGACTTGACTTGACAAAACCTGTGACTCGACTCGACTCGACTTGCCCACAACAGAAAAAACTTGAGACTTGCTTGAGACTCGGATCAAATGACTCGAGACTTGCTTGGGACTCGGATTGGAGGGACTTGGGCAATTGTCTGCCGATCCGATCCGTGAATTATGCCTGGATCGGACGCCAATCGATACTGGATCGGATCGGTCCCATCCCTAGTATGTAGAATGAATCAAACCTGTGTGTCTATTTTTTTATGCAGGACGAGCTTGATGAAGTTATGAGGACCTGGAATTCACATAAGATGAGAGCAAAGGCAGGCGATGGTGTGACGGGAGGTCGTCGATTCTGATGTACACACTTCCAGAGATTTATGGTGCAGAAGACAGTCTCAAGACCGTGGATATGGAGTTCCGATGACGATGTGGAGAGGAGAGGCTGCGTACTGAGGAGGCTGCGATGCTCCAACTATATTTGTCAAGTAAAATAGGTTGAATGAACAATTCATTGTAACTTATACAGTTGTCTGAAAAGGAAAACTTATGAAGAGGTCTAGAAACCCACGTGGAAGGAACGATACAAGCCTGAAAATCGATAAACTCCTATCGACGCCACCTCAAGCTAACCGAATAGCCGGAAGCTAAGGCTACGGCTACAGCTAGCAACATGTCCGCAGCTAACAACTCGGAAGCGGACAACTCCGTTATATTACACGAGATTCGTAACATGAGCCAAAGCCTGCAACAACAGATACAGAAAGTGGCGGAAGATGTGACAACAATCGAAGTAAGCTTGGATTCACTACAAGCTGATGTAGCTAAACTGGGCTCCAGGACCAGCGAAGCAGAGGCTAGAATCTCACAGCTAGAGGATGAGAAAACACAGCTCGCCAATAAATCACTAAGTATGGAGAATAAAATCACACAACTTCAAGCCCGCATCGAGTACCAGGAAAACTACAGTAGACGAAACAACATACGTATTAAAGGGGTGCCAGAAGAAACAGAGAAAGGACAGGGCGTGGAGGAATGTATGAAGGACTTGTTGCGGTGTTTGTTTGCCGACACATCAGAGGACCCGGGCGACATGATCATCGAGAGAGCCCACCGGACACCAACAACTCGCTCCCCCCCAGACAGACGCAACATTGACCCCCGTCCACGGCACATACTGGTGAGATTCCTCCGTTTCACTGACAGAGAAAAGGTACGATGCAGAGCAAGGGAAGAACAGCAAGGTTGACTTTTTCCCGGACTTCTCTAAAGATGTGCAGGATAAGAGGAGTAAATTCACAGAGGTCAGGCGTGTAGCGTGAAGCGGAGGCTGCAGTACTCAATGCAATACCCAGCGGTGTTTTGGGTCACGGCTGGGGAAAAACAGGTTCGAGGATGCATCAACAGCAAAGAGATGGGTCGAGGAGTATCATCCAGCAGAAGAAGTACAATGACTTGTAGTTAACAAGGACAACAAGAGAAAATGTGGGACATAATGTGATATAAAACTGTAAGTAATACATTGCATAATACACTGAACACAGTTATTATTATGTAATGTGATATACAGATTACAAACACTCACCGGAACAACTAAGTAGACAATTTACTGAGTAACCTCGGATTGAAACATTCGTGTTTCTTTATGTTTACATGGCTTGACAAGCCTTGAACTCTAACAATTTAACCAGAACTTTAATTTTTGGAAACAGGAGTACACACTTCAATTCTGACTGGAATCTGAATATTATTTTCATTTTTATTTCTCTCTTTTCCAGCCATATATGGTTCCATATAAAATATGACGGTTAAGGTTTACTACAACGCTTAATTTTTATATCTTACTTTCATATTTTTAAATTTATTTTTTATTTTATATTATCATTATTGTTATTTTATCATAACTTAAACTAACTGCCTTATCTCCTTCCAATTATTTTTGTTTATTTATTATAATTATTGTTTCGTTTTTATTATTTTATTTTATTTTTTTCTTTCCTTGAACATGTTATAAGACAATTCTCAGACTATATCTAAGTATGGTAGTTAGATTTGTTTACAAGATGGTTGGAGCTCCAGCACTCTAACAAACTCGAGACACGTCATGAGGACCATGGTTATACTTGGAGGGGTGGGAGAGGGACTAAAGGGGATGTTCTGTTCAGAGGGGTTTTCGAGTTTTTGTATGGGGAGGAGCCTCAGTTTGGGTTTTGGTGTTATTCTATGCACTTTTCATGGACAAAAATAATTGTAGTTGATTGGTTCAGGATCTTCAATGCAGAAAAGTATATTAAGTTAGATTGTCATTGGTCCTAATATGATCAAAATCTCTTCCTGGAATGTTAATGGCCTGGGTTCATATGTAAAAAGGCGGAAAGTTTTAAATTATCTTAAACACAGGGATTCAGATGTGATCATGCTTCAGGAGACACATCTCTTAGAAAAAGATACAGCTAGAATCCATGATAGGTGGATTAAATGTGCTTACCACAATAATTTCATTCAAAAAAAGCGAGGGGTTTCTATACTGTTCTCAAAAAAGACTAATATTATAGTGGAAAAAGAATACACAGATAAAGACGGGAGAATTCTTATACTTTTAGCAAACCTAGCAGGACGAAAGGTAATTCTGGGCAATCTATACGCTCCTAACATAGAAGACCCAGATTTATTTCTACAACTGAAGAAAATTATACTAGACTTTGGTCATTTCCCTGTGATCCTAGGAGGGGACTATAATCAAATACTTGATGTGTTTCTAGATAGATCCGGTCAGAGCGTCATCAGATCATCCAAGACTCAGGAAGCTATTAAATCACTTTGTAAAGATACAGGACTACATGATGTCTGGAGACTGTTAAATCCAGATATCCGAGACTACACATTCTTTTCACACAGACATTCAGTTTACTCCCGTATTGATTATTATTTGATTTCACATGCCCTGATTGAAAATACGGTTGCTTGCAATATAGGCACTGTTACGGCCTCTGGAGCATAAAAATAACAATCAATCACCAATTAAAGTTATAAGGCTCAACTCAAAGAGACCAGTAGCATATAAAAGGACACAAACAAAGATGTTAGGAGTTTTCAAAAGAAGGTATATTTTATTTAGCACAAAACAACTTAAATATTTACTTAAACAAAGGAAAGAAAATAAAAAGGCTGCAGGTGCTGGAAAAAGAACAAAAAGAGGGATGGTGGACATGGCTAACCACACAGTGGGCCATCGAACCAGCCACCACCCCGTAACTAAACTGCCTAACCAAAAAATAACCCTATCTTTAAGAAAATAAGCCGCGAAAATGGGACTACCAGCACACTACAGCCAAACTAAAACAACAAAACCCAGCAATCTGATATTCCTGGGGAAGAAAGAGAAAACAAACACATGATTAAAGGAGGAACATTTAAACAAAAGAAAACAAGTAGAAAACCTCCTCCAAACCTGTCTGCAGGTAAATCTATGTGTGTGTGCAGCCCAGCTTCCCAGCTCTCTCTGCCAAGTTCCTCTCCCTGCTCCACTAAATGCTGACCTGCCACACCTGAGCGCCAACAGCACACAGGTGTTGCAGCCACACAGGTAGAGGGAGGAGGGAGGGGGAGACAGAGAGAGGAGACCCCAGCTGCCACCACACAAAACAGGCACAATAGTCATGACAGACCATGCTCCTGTCGACCTAGTGGTTATCTTAGGTGAGACACAAGAGAGATCTAAAGGATGGAAAATGAATACAAGCATGTTACAGAATGAGAATCTGTGCACTAACCTTAAAAAACATATCAAAACTTTCTTTGAAATAAATAACGGCACAGCTAATCAGAATGTAGTATGGGACGCTTATAAATCCTATATACGGGGTATCTGTAAACAACAAACAGCTCTAATAAAAAAAACAGGATATGATATGAGGAAGAAATTAAAAAAAGCTAGAAAGTCAATTTTGGCAAAATCCAAATAACACTTGCCTTACCAACCTAATCAAAATTAAATATAAACTAAATATTATATATACAAAAAAAGCTGAATATTCTCTCTATAGATTAAAACAGAAATGGTACGAATCTGGTGAAAAAGCAAGTAAGCTATTAGCCAGTCAGTTGAAAGCTAGAGAAGCTGCTCGTCAAATAGGAGCAATAAGAAATAAAACCGGTGCACTGATTACTAATCAAAAAGAAATTAACCAGATATTTAAACAGTTCTATGACGAGCTTTATAGAGCAGAGGGCGAACTAGATTTAGACAAAGCAAAACAATTTTTTGAACCTTTAAACCTCCCTAAATTGTCAGAAGAAGATATGAAATACCTGGAACAACCAATAACACTTGAAGAGGTGAATAAAATAATACAATCCCTGCCCTCTGGAAAAACACCAGGTATAGATGGGATTCCAAATGAATTCTACAAGCAGTTTGCAAAGGATGTTGGCCCTGAGTTACTTAAAACATTTAGTTCAGCCATTAATATGAGACAACTTCCAACTTCTATGACAGAGTCAGTAATCACCCTTATACTGAAAAAGGGGAAAGACCCTCTGGACTGTGGAAGTTATAGGCCTATCAGCCTCCTATGCTGTGACGAAAAAATATTCACAAAAATCTATGCAGTTAGAATGAATAAAGTAGTAACTTCTATTATTCATCCTGATCAGGTGGGATTTGTGAAAGGCAGGACCTCCTCAGATAGTTTCAGACGCTTATTTAATCTAATATGGAAGGTCAAAGACTTGGGCACTCCAGTAGCTGCACTATCTTTAGATGCAAACAAAGCATTCGATCGGGTTAGCAGGAGCTACCTCATCTTTGCCTTACAAGAATTTGGTTTTGGTTTGGGATTCCAGAATATTATTAAACTCATTTATAACCAATCTAAATCCATGGTTACAACTAACGGTCTGAGATCAGACACTTTTGCAGTAAAACGAGGGACAAAACAGGGAGACCCACTTTCACCTCTCTTGTTTATCATAGCACTAGAACCCCTTACAGAAGCTGTGAGATCAAACAAATTAATCAGGAATAACGATGGAGGGTCAAGAAAACAAATTATTGATTTTTGCAGACGATATATTGGTCATGGTATCAGAGCCCCAAAAATCGATACCAATAATTCTAGAAACGATTAACTTGTTTTCATCTATATCCGGATACACGATAAATTGGGATAAGTCTGAAGTAATGCCGCTTTCCAAAGGCTGCTACAAAAATAACTTCCTAAACTGGAAATTCAAATGGGTAGCTAAAAATTTAAAATACCTTGGAATACTTTTGAACCCAGGATTAGAGAATATAGTATTGGATAATTTCAACCCAGTTTTGACCAAGATAGAACTTTTATTCAAGGGATGGGATAAATTACAATTATCATTATGGGGGAGAATACAAGCTATAAAAATGGTGGTAACCCCGAAGTTGAATTATCTTTTAAATATGATACCATTAAATATACCAATAACTCTTTTTAAAACCATAGACAAAATGTTCAATCAATTTATATGGGCTGGGAAAAGGGCAAGGATGAAAATTACAAGACTACAAGCTAAAGTAGAATACGGAGGTTTAAGACTCCCTAACATGAAGCTCTACCAGGAAGCCTTTATAGGGGCTCAGATAACTATGAGGGGCCGACAGGGACATTATTCAGGATTACTATTCACACACACATATGAAACTAAACCTATTCACACATTATAGTAAAAACCTCACACACTTACAACTGAAATGCTCTCACACACACTACTGAAATGTTGTGCTCTCATACACACTAGTGAAACACTCTCACTCACAAAAGTAAAACGCTCTCACACACACTATTGAAATGCTCTCATATACACTACTAAAATGTTATGCTCTCACACACACCACTGAAACGCTCTCATACACACCACTGAAACGCTCTCACACACACTACTGAAATGCTCTCATACACACTACTGAAATGTCATGCTCTCACACACACTACTGAAACGCTCTCATACACACTACTGAAATGCTCTCATACACACTACTGAAACGCTCTCATACACACTACTGAAACGCTCTCACACATACTACTGAAACGCTCTCACACACACTAGTGAAATGCTCTCACACACACTACTGAAACGCTCTCACACACACTACTGAAATGCTCTCATACACACTACTGAAACGCTCTCACACACACTAGTGAAATGCTCTCACACACACTACTGAAACGCTCTCACACACACCACTGAAACGCTCTCATACACACTACTGAAACGCTCTCACACACACTACTGAAACGCTCTCACACACACTACTGAAACGCTCTCATACACACTACTGAAACGCTCTCATACACACTACTGAAATGCTCTCATATACACTACTGAAACGCTCTCACACACACTAGTGAAATGCTCTCATATACACTACTGAAACGCTCTCACACACACTACTGAAATGCTCTCATATACACTACTGAAACGCTCTCACACACACTACTGAAATGCTCTCATATACACTACTGAAACGCTCTCACACACACTAGTGAAATGCTCTCATATACACTACTGAAACGCTCTCACACACACTAGTGAAACGCTCTCATACACACTACTGAAACGCTCTCATACACACTAGTGAAACGCTCTCATACACACTACTGAAATGCTCTCATACACACTAGTGAAATGCTCTCATACACACTACTGAAACGCTCTCATACACACTACTGAAATGCTCTCATATACACTACTGAAATGCTCTCATATACACTACTGAAACGCTCTCATACACACTACTGAAATGCTCTCATATACACTACTGAAACGCTCTCATACACACTACTGAGATTTCAGTGTAACCGGAAGGCATTTCACTGTAACCGGAAGGCATTTCACTGTAACCGGAAGGCTGCCCGTAAGAGGAAGTGGAGCGTCTTTGGAGCGCAAATGTCACGGCAGGAGCCCTCGGGTGGGCTAACAGAAGCTGCTACGTTGTTAAGCAACATTTTGGCATCGGCGGAGACAATTCGAACGTTGTCCAATGCAGCAACAGGCGGGCAACATTCTCATGCTGCCTCAGGTGCCAACACAGTGGAGGGCCAACTTACTACACTGTTCCCATCTCGCGGCCGCAGCTGCGCGCCACGGCCAGAAGTTGGCCCGATCCGGGCCTCCATGCCGCGTTATCAAGCTCAGCAGTGCTTCGGCACATGGACATCCGGCACACGGAGAAGGAGGTAAGATTCGTTGCCAGTCTAACTATTCATGCATGTTCTGTTTTTTTATGACTGCGCTCGTTAACCGAATTTTAACCGTTTACATGCAGACCAGCAGCCATAGTTAAAATATCTGAGACTTGATGGTGTAGGTTGGGCAAGATGCTCTGCTGCCATTGTCTCTGAATTGGTTGTGGCAGCATGACCCTCACTGTCTGTTTACACTCAGTCTGTTCTATTGATATTATTTCAGAGTCCGTTCACAGCAGCATGAACATTTCAACAAAGATGTTATACTACTCCCGAATCCATCATGGGGAATTGTCTGCAAACAAGGCACAAAAGTTTGGCTGCACAAACACGGACACGTCCTCAGTGCTTTTGAGTTCCAGAAGGTGTGGGACCACCAGACTGTAATCCAACACATCAGGGATGGATTTGGGGAGCGTATTCCTGAAGATGTCAGGTAAACCCTTTCTCTCTTTGTATCACTAAAGAAAAAAAACACACTGTAAGTGTAATGTAGGGATGTAACGGTATTAAAATTTTCTATCACGGTTATTGTGACCAAAATTATCACGGTTATCATTATCACGGTGTGCTCAAAATGTTCAAAATGTACTTTAACACACAATTGAAATCATTAACCCCTTTAATATAATAAGTTTAATACTTCTTTTTGTCTTTTTTCAATCAATAAATGTGTTTTAAAATGCCATTTGAGTACATTTTTACCCTTCTTTCATGAGAAATAAAAGTAAACAATTCTAACAAGTATTTGTCATTATTATGTAATAAACACTTAAACTGTGTAATTACAAGAACAGAAAACAACAGATTTGAACTTTAAACAGGATTCTCTTCATAAACAATTGAAAATGAGCAACATTTAACCTATTTTACAAAAACTCGCAGGTTTTTGTTTGCCTGCAGCATTAGTGTCCATGTTACAGCTCGTCATATTAGACCATATCTTGGCCTTTTTTTTTTTTTTACTGACGATAGTCCCTGTTAGCCCCCTTCATGACTCTCCTCTGGTCTCCTTCTCCTCTCCCCAGCAGATCTCCTCGATATTTTTTTCCAGAGTACGATCGATTAAATCCATAAAGCACAAACTTTGACAGAAAAAGACAATCAATTTCAAAATACGGTGAAAACACGGCAAAAGAACGGCAGGAATACACTCCAAAATGATACTAATGCTGTTATTTACAATATCTAGACATTATTTAGACAGAGAATACTCACAAACCTCCTGTAATTCACTCGGGTATGGCTCATTGAATATTTTCTCTTGCTCGCTCTCTCTCTCTCTCGACCTGTCTCGCTCTCTCTCTCCCTACCCCTACGGCTTGATCAGTTCATTTACTCGAGGAGTTACAGAAGTTTTAACCGTGCACGTCTTTTTCTTTCGCCGCAGCTTCGTGTTTAGACAGTGTGACTGTCTTCTATCAGTTTCCCTCGGCATCCTTGTAAAATCCAAAATTTAACCAGACTTAAGAGTCCGTTTCCAGAGGGAACTCTCCGCTGTCTCTAACTTCCGCTGAGGACAAACAATGCAAACTGCGCATGCGCGCTTCCCATGAGGCCATTTAATCCAGGAAGAGCCTAATATAGGGATGGGAATTGATAAGATTTTATCAATATCGATGCTGTTAACGATCCTGCTAATCGATCCAATTCTTTAACGATTCCCTTATCGATTCCTGCAGATTTTCCATCTGAGCAAATATTGGTCTGATTTCCGTGGCAACAATGTCAGACACATGTCACAGCATGTATAACTCCCTCTGCAAATTGCTGGTGTGTCCACTCACTTATGGTTGTGTAGTAGGTGCAGTTAGGATTAAGTCACAATTCTGATGCTTCTGAACCCTGTCAGTGGAAGGAATTGATAAGGGAATTGATAAGCAAAAAAATTAATGATGTCGATTCTTTGATGGAGCTGTTAACGGTTCTCAACTGGAATTGGTTTTCGATTCCCATCCCTTGCCTAATAGTTCAGGCATTTCTAGGCAAAGAGCAGCATCACTGTGCGTTTTCACGCATTGTGGTTAACAAACACGGTAAAACGATAATTTTTATAGGACACGGTAATGATTACCGTGGGAAATTTTACCGCGGTTTACCATTTTACCGGTAACCGTTACATCCCTAGTGTAATGATAGCCCTATATCAATTTAACAACATTCTATAATCACATTTTTATTTTGTGTAATTTTTGGTCACGTCTGTACAGCTAAGTATGTGGGTACATGTTTGTGCACACAGACACACACACTCGCATTCTATCTCTAAGACTGGAGTATAAAATGTTTTTTTTTTCATTGTTCCCCATCTTTTTGTAGCCTCCAGTTTCTAATGGCTTGTGGCAACAAGCTGGTGTGCCCTAAGCTTCAAAAGGATCAGGAGCTGAATGGAATCCTTATCCATAAGGTGTATAAAACCAAATGTCTTTATGTAAGACCATCAAGGATGCTTTTGGTAAGTATGCCTTTTTATTTGTTTCTAGCATTTACAATTTAAACACCCACACACACACACACTTAAATACACACACACATCTATATGTCATATTTAGGCCTTCTTTTCTGTTTCAGGATGACAGTGAAGACGAAGCCAACTTTCATCCAACAGTATCCATTCCTCGTCCAAAATGACTACAAGGGTTAGTGTTTGCATTTTCAATGATGACCAAGATTGCTTTTGCACCACCCTCAACAGTGAAGAGAAAGATGACTGGAATCCTGACACCAGTGGTCCTGACCATGGTCCTGGGACTAGCAGCACAAGAGGAATCGGTGGTCCTGATGGAAAGTGCTCTGCAGGAAGTGACTGTATTCCTGACACCAGTGGTCCTGATGATGGTCCTGGCACAGCCCTAACGAGAGGCATTAGTGGTACCGATGAAGTCTGCCTTGCAAGACATAATGGAAGAAGCTGTCTTGATGAAGACAACTATTCTTCTTATTTAACACTCGTTGCAACCATTTCTGATGACAGTTCTGAAGATGATGGATTACAGCAGGCAATAATTGCCAGTATGGAGAGTCACATGTGAGTAGTGCACACATATTTGAGAAATAAGGGTGATATATGGAGAGAATTTTGTTTCTTTATATGCAACCAAAAAGACTACATTTGAAAGCACAAAAAAAAGCATTTGCAAACAAAATTATGATTTCAAAAATGCAGCAAAACATATGTAATTAATTAGATATACAATCAGAACAAATCATCAGGTGTGTGTGTGTGTCAATCGATTTGATCGTAATACTTTTGTCTCCTGAAGTTGCATAAATGACAGACTCTGTATTTATCACTGTTACTGGTACCAGAAAGCAGCATCAGTCAAGAGGTTACTGAGGTAACTGTTAGAATGACAGATTTTACTCATAAAGAATCATTTGTCTTGTCTCCATGGCAGGGCCAACTGAATGAATAATAATAGTAATAAATTAAAACTACAACAATCAACATCAAACTATTTAAATAGCCACACACTTTGCAGACAGTAACTCAATACACATGCAACATTTACACTGTGCAGTAACTGCATACAAAAAAACAAAATGAGATAACTATATAAAATGCCTTATAAATTACCCATACACAGCTATATGCAAAACTATAGCTGCACATCATTTGAAGTAATTGTAATTTGGCATTGCTTTACACTTGCATCAATGTTAGCTCTTACATTTTAAGACTTTACAGTAGTAGACCCTCTTAAAACTACTTCTTAAAACTAACTATAACATGCCAGCAGGTCTTTTCTGTCTAATTTTTCTCCTCTGTAAATTTTCACCCTTTTTTCATGAGAAATAAAAGTAAACAATTTTGACATATAATTTTCATTTTTACATTGTGTAATTCGCTACATGAAAAGAATTAAAACAGATCTATATTTCCAACAGGATTCTCTAAATAATTGTAAGTGAACAAGCACAAATATTTTTTGGACTACCAAAAATAACCTTAACCTTTTTTACATACACTCAAAAAATTTTTTCCCAACAGCATTCAGTGTCCATGCTGCATTTTGTTATATTAGACCATGTCCAGGTGTTTTTTTTTTCTTTTCTTTTTGAAGCAGTTCAGTGCAGCAAAGGAACAGCAAGAGAACGCTGCAGAATGATGCTAATGCTTTCCTGACAATATTTTTACATTATTTACACAGAAGATACTGATAAATCACAGATAAATAACATGTCAAGCACTGAGTCGTCTTATTTTATTTATTCATCTCAAAGTTGAAAAAAACATAAAATAAAATAAAAATAGATAAACACCAAACAACCAAGTCAATGCAAAGTAATATGTACACCAAAATGTACATGTCCATCAAACAAATATAGCATGCGAGTACACACACATGCACAACAACCAGTGAATTTATCAAGATACAATTTTTTATCACATATATGGAATTTTGTTCACCTGCATTTTTTTTGTATTTTTTGAAGTCATAACTTTGTTTGCAATTTTCTTTTTGTTCTTAAATCTTTTCTTTTTGATTGCATAATAAACAAAATTTTCTCCAAAATGATAAGGTTTGTACAGATCATTGATAGACTGTTTCGATATTATGTGATGTTATGAGTAATTGAACAATTAATAGCTTAAACATGGGCTAGTTCTATTACTTTACTGTAGGAGAAAAGGATTTTCAGTTAATTGCTTGGTTAGAAGCAATAATTTTGTGAAATACAGGTTGTTATGCATTATGTCAAATCTCTGTGTTTCTGATCTTTATTTTTATTTTTATTTTTTTGTTTTTTCATAGTGTCGAAAATGTTCCAGTTAAGAACATACTGCTGGAACTGGCCAGCAAAATCGATGCAAATCAGCGGTGCAAATTTAACATAAATAGATCTGCCGTCTGGGAGGGAGCCATTCGTGGATTCAAGAGATTGTCCTATGAGCCCCACCTGATGATGTCTGTAAAATTCTCAGATGACATGGGAAAAAATGAGGAAGGAGTTGATTTAGGGGGTCCAAGGAGGGAATTCTTAAGGCTCCTAATGGAGAGCATTGCACAGTCCCCCATGTTTGAGGGAAAAGAAAACAGCCAAAACTTTGCTCTCAATAGTGCCGGTACTATTCTTCTTTAATAAAAAAAAAAAAAAGAAATAAAAATCATTGTAATTAAGTCATTTTAATGTTGTGGCTTTTACATGCAGCTTTTTCATTTTTGAACTGATTTATAATTTAAATAAATAAAATAAAATGTGATTTAATTAGTAAGTCTCTGCTATGTTATGTGTTTTTTGTTTGTTTTTTGTATTATTACATTTCCTCTTATTATGTTGTTTTGCAGCTCTAAGAGAGGACTGGTACTACATGGCGGCAGAGCCATTGCGATAAGTTTGGTACATGGTGGTCCACCACCAAACTTCCTCTCCCCAGTGGTGTTTTCTTTACTGGTTGATGTTCCAGCAAATCCAGTCCTAGATGACATTGCTGATACGGACCTCTTGGAAAAAGTCAGGAAGGTCAGTTGCCACTCCTTTATCCACCAAGACAGGAATTGCAGGTTCACTCTAGTGTGGCCTAATGCTTAACTCCTGTATTTCATGTTGCAGTTTGAATTCTGCATAATTTAATCAACAAATTTGGTCATAAAATTTTTGTCTTTCACCATTTTAAACCATTGGCATTACAGTGTCACAGTGAATACTTGCACTGTGATGAAAGTATGAGAACAATAGAAAACCAGTGATACAGACCTCGATTATCCAACATGTTTTAATTAGTATTCAGTTATCTTGGTTGCCTCTCGCTGTTTTTTCGTTCATGCAGTCCCCTTTATGAGAACTGCCTGACCTAAGTAGATTTTCTTAATGTATGCGCCATATGCTGTTCATTTAATATTACTGATGTTTATGCCCGTGCCAATAAGTTGTTAACTAATAACTAGCTTCTATAACAAGCCAATATGCTGCTCCTTGTGATACCAGGTATCTGAAAGCACAACCATTGAGGACCTTGAAAAAGCAAAGGCACCTCTGCTTGACTACTTGGCCAATGCAGGATGTCTGAGGCCTCTTCGGTCAGTCAGAGACAGGGATCTGCTGGTACAAGACATTGTCATGTTTCAGGTCATCCACAGGGTTCAAGGTCCATTCCAAAGGTATTCAGTGTAGATGTACAGTCAGTTTAATCAGAATATGGAGTAGAAATTCAACCATCAACCAACACAGACTACGTTCCTGTAACAAATTGACGATGTCAGAAATTCTGAATGAATTCAACAAATACAGTTAATTTTTTTGTTTGTTTTTTTACAGATTCCGTGAAGGACTGAAAACTCTGGGGATTCTGGAGAAAATACAGAAACATCCAGGCAGCTTTCGCCCCCTGTTCTGCTATGAGCCAACCACACTGACTGCTGACCAGTTAGATGATCTTTTCACCATTCGTCTGTCACCAGAAGGGAGCAACAAGAGAGTTGTAGAGGAAGTGGTGATTCCCTTTTGGAGAGACTATCTTCAAGATGCAGAAGGTAGTTGACTGAATCCTTGCCATTCAGTTGAGAAATAATACGTTTTATTATGAAGAAACTACTGTTGAGACAAGGACTTTATAGGAAAAGCCGAATTAATTAGGGCTTCATTTATTGATTCTTGTTATAATCGAGTACTCTACAAAGTATTTTGGCAGTTAACCAAGTAATCAGATAATGGGTAAATTGTGTACACACTGCAGTTTTTTACATTGAGTCACTTCAGCTTCATTGAAACTCATCAGTAACATACGAAACAGAAAATAAGCCATGTCTCTTAAATAAACATTTTTTATTATTGTTATTTTGAACATTTTTAGCAAAAATGGGATCCCAAACTCAAAATACAATTTTTCTATTGGAAAAGTGATTCCAACATGAAACTGGTCTCAACAAGGTTTTGCAGGTTATTTTGAGCAACCAGGTCTGGATTTTAAAATGAGACACTGGTTTTGAATTTTTCAAATGTATTTTTGGTACTTTGAGCATCACAGGACTTTTGTGAATTACTATTTGTACCAGAGAGAAGGGAGACAACTTTATCGCTGATATCTCAAAAATCTACAACTTATACATATAGTAGAAACCTAAATGGATAAACAGGCTCTTTAGATACAAATTTAACTCTCTGCAGTGAGCACTACACCAGTAACAACTAATCAAATAATATGGATATTTACCGATGTGCAATGGTGTATATATTTTTCTAACTTTTAAATTTGTTTATGTTGTTCTTGCATTTTTTTTGTATTAGTCATATCTTTTTTTTCTTACTTTGGTTATTTTTATTTATTTGTTTTTATTCAAGTGTATCTCTTTTTAGCTGTTTTATTGCCTTTACTGCTATAATAATGCTAATTACCATATTGAGGATCTTATTTATCTTGTTTTTTTACTAGGCCCAAGTAATATCATACTAAGAGAATTCAAACAGCTAATGTTGCTACATTTATTTAATATATGAAAGGATGCCCTACACCTGCTTCCTCTACTCACTGTCAGCATTTTCTGTTCTTCTCACTGCACTCAAATTAAATGGAAAGTTACTGGATGTGACAAATATGTGCACAAAATACACATAATTTAAGGCAAGTAGCCCCCACATTTATTTACATTCTGAACCAGCCTTCACAAAGAGCCATAATCAAAGTTTGTTTAATGCTAGACTTAATCTTAATAATTGATCACATTAACTGCCTCTGCTAATGTATCATGAGTGTAATCTTGTTGTGTCCAGTCCGCGGACTAGACGCACAGACCTGATGTTTACTGTCTGGTTGTTATTATGGTTGTTGTTGTTGACTGTTTACAGGCACATAATTTGCCTCAAGGATTGTTTGTAATCGAATTACCCGGATTATCCGAGGAATCATTTCAGCTCTAGAATGATTATATCTTTATTTGCATGCATATGTAGGATATACTTCTAGGCTTAAAACTGAAGAGAAATATATACCTATATGTATACCCAGTAAAACAAGTAAATGGAAATTGTTGCTGATAGGTTTGATATACAGTGAAGCATTATGATTTAATGATTGGTTGATTCTGTTCTGTTTTTATAGAAGAAGGACTGTCTAAACTACAGAAGATATTGGCCTTTGCCACTGGAGCATCTGTAGTCCCTCCGATTGGTTTTTCCCCAAGTCCGTCTGTCGAGTTCATTCATAAAGGAGACGACGATTTCTCTTCTTCACCACTGTTCCCAATGGCCAACACCTGTGTGAACTGTATCAGGTTGCCTCTCCATGTGTCATACCAACTCTTTAAGGAGAAGTTTGACTTTGCCCTTGGAAACACATATGGGTTTGGCAGAGCCTGAATGCCATTTTTGTGTCTTTTATGTTCCATTCTTTCTCTTTTATGTACACATTGTTCATTAGTTTTACAAGAAGTTTGAACAATACATAGTTGAAAAGAAACACAATAACATGGCCTCCTTACAAAAAGATGTGGAGGAGTGAGGAAAACAAATCAATGCCATAGTTCCCATCATTTTCCATTGGATTCACTTGTTGGATCCTGTTCATTGTGGTCTCATTGATTGTTATTGTAATGTCTGGAATTGTAATGTTGTTATTAGTTTGAAGTCGCGGCAAAGGCTCATCTTCATTGATGTCATACTCTGTGTCCAAATTAATAATGTCATTTATAATTGGTTCAAGTCCAATGTTGTTAATGACACCTGAATGCCACAACTGAAGAGGTGTCTGGCCCCCTTGTGTCGAGAGGCCATGGTTGTTCCACTGGTTAATAAATTCTGTCACTGCCTGCTGAATTCTTGGCAAATAAACATAATGTAGACAGAAAAGATGTAGTTCATTTAATGAATCAAGAATACCTTCTTCTTCCATGAAGTTAAAAATGTTGATGAAATGTCTGCAGACAACTCTATTGAGTTCTGCCCATAGTCTTTCTATTCTCTGATTATGGACGGAAACACCTGTAATAACACTGTTCAGTCCCCTTCTTTCCAACATAAAACGTGCAACAAGTATATTTTCCATGCCATGATCACATCTGACCCTTGCAGGCAATCCAAAGTTCTCAACACCCTCCAAAAACAATGATAAAACAGTTGAGGCTCTGTTATTAGATGAACACTGCAGGTATATAATAGTCCGGCTGAAGCCATCAACACAGCCGTGCATGACCAGACGCCACCTCACGAGCTTGTGGTTTCCATCAAAATGCCTGTTGGGAGACCAGAATCACTATTAATATTATTATCATTATTAATAATAATTTATGTCTTTACCGCTGCGGGTACACAGGGACATTTTTGTCCTTTCAGTCCAATTTTGTTTAGCTTTTAGCCATAATTTTGGTTCTGTTATTCTATGAAATAATCATTTGTAGGAAGGTATTTTTCATGAAAAGTGTTACTATTCAAAGTTTGATTTTTTTTCAGAGGTCAAAGCTTAACGGGACAAATTTATTAACCTTTGAGGTCATCTGAGGACAGAACCAATATCTACAAAAGCTGCCATCAAAACATAACATGAATATTTTTTGTATTTTTTTGCTCAAATTGTTCTGTCTGCTTCAGCCCTGATCAAAAATACTAAATATTTATTTTCTATTTTGAACCTTTGAATGCCAGTTGGATAACATGTCACTGTTTTCATGAAAAAAAATTAAAAAACAGTTATCAATGTAATAAATGTTGGAGAGCTGGGGATTTTTTTAAAAAGATCAGGCTTGAATATACACAAGACTATAGAAAATATTGCTTTTATGCATTGTTATTTTTTTATATATTCTGCAGTATCAGATTTGTAATGTATTACCCTTTGAGGTCACCAGAGGACATACATTTCCTTTCTCAGGAACTGCTTTAAAAACAAACAAAAAAAATGTACTTTTTTTGCTTAGATGATTCAATAAACGTTACACCTAATCAAAAATATAAAATATTTATTTCTTTAATTTTAACCCTTTAAATGCCCATTTGATTACACGATGTCACAGTTTTTATTAAAAATAGCATAAAATCAATTCTATACAATACATAAATGTCATAGGGCTGGGGATTTTTTAAGAACAGACTTAAACTTAAGATAAGTGATAAAAATTTATTTTAATGCATTGTTATTTTTTTACAGTGACAGATTCTAACTTGCTGTTCTTTCATGTAAACAGCACAACTGTGTTATGATGGTAATTTACAAATTATGGTTATAATAGGACTCAATTGAACATTTTCGCAGTATTTACCTGAAAGGGTAGTAAGTCAGAATCTCACTCTGCAAAAAAACTGCATGAAAATATTGTTACTAATCTTGTTTGAATAAAGTCTGGTCTTTAAAAAAAAAATCCACAGCCCTCCAACATTAATTTTATTGATTATGTCAAATTTTTTGTTTTTTTCTTTTCTTCTTTTTTTTCATAGAAACAGTGACATCGGGTTGTCAAATTGAAATTTGAAGGGGTAAAATAAAATAAATACATAGTAGTTTTGATTAGGGGCTGAAATTGAATGATTCAAGCACAAAAACGTACAAAAATATGAATATGTTTTGTTTTTGTAGCAGTTTCTGAGAGGACATGTATGTCCCCTGGTGACCTCTGATGGTCATCAATTATGAATCTCACACTGCAAAAAAAACTAATACAATGCTTGAAAATCAATTTTATCACTAATCTTACGTATATTTACACTGGATATTTTTCAACAAATCCCTTCTAACATTATGTTTATTTTTTCATAAAAACAGTGATGTAATCAAATTGGCATTTGAAAGGTTAAAATAAGAGATAAATGTTTTAGTAATTTTGATTAGGTCTGAAGTTGATTTGAGCAAAAAAAGTAAAAAATATGTTTGTTTTTACTGTTTTTAATGCTAGTTTCTGAGAGAGGTCACCTATGTCCTCTGGTGACCTCAAACAGTCATCAATTATGAATCTCACTGCAAAAAAAAATTACAATGCATAAATATGGATATTATCACTGATCATGTGTTTTTTTTTACACCTGATCTTTAAATTAAATAGCCAGCCCTCCAACATTTATAACATATTTATAATAACTCGTTTCAGGTTTTTTTATATATATATATCTAAAAACAGTGACATACTGTTGTCAAGTAGGCATTTGAAGGGTTAAAAAAAAAAAAAAAAAAAAACATTTTAGTAGTTTTGATTAGGACTTAAGTTGATTAAATGATTTGAGCAAAAAAAGTAAATGTTTTTTCTTTTTTTTTTTTTTTTTTTTTTAGTTTCTGAGAGAGGTCACCTATGTCCACCGGTGACCTCAAAGGGTCATCAATTATGAATCTCACTGCAAAAAAAAAAATTACTATGCATAAATATGGATGTTATCACTGATCTTGTGTTTTTTTCACACCTGATCTTTAAATTAAATACCCAGCCCTCCAACATTTATTATATAAATGATAACTCGTTTCAGTTTTTTTTATATATATATAAAAACAGTGACATAACATAATGTCAGGGAAGCATTTGAAGGGTTAAAATAAAAGAATAGTAAAAATAGAAATAGTAACATTTTTAGTAGTTTTGATTAGGTCTGAAGTTGATTAAATGATTTGAGCAAAAAAAGTACAAAATATGTTTTTTCTTGTTTTTGTAGCAGTTTCTGAGAGAGGACATGTATGTCCCCTGGTGACCTCAAAGGGTCATCAATTAAGAATCTCACTGCAAAAAAAGATTACATTGCATAAAAATGGATATATCCATAAAATGGATTTATCTCCAACGTTTATTATATTGATAGTAACTCTTTTTTTTTTCTTCAAATCAGTGACATCATGTAATCCAATTTGCATTTAAAGGGTAAAAATAAATATTTAGTAGTTCTTATTAGGACTACAGCTGACTGAATGATTTGAGCATAAAAATGTACAAAAAATATGAATCTGTTGCATTTTTATAGCAGTTTTTGGGAGATGGTATTTATGTCCTCTGGTGACCTCATAGGGTCACAATTTAAAGCGACCCCAAAGAGTTAATGGTACCTTTACTGATCTTGGCAAGTGTTTTATTGTGAGCTTACCACAATTGGTTGGGGGACTGAACACTGTAGACCCTCCGCCTTATAGCATGACGACGTCGAAATGATCGCCCGATGGGATCCACTCGATAAAGACTTTCTCTGACCCGCCAACGCTGGATCCTTATATGGCGTGATCTCAGGCTTCCAAGAACATAAGTTTCCCCTGCATTTGGGGTATTCTGTAGTATTAGAGTCACAAGGGTATCCAGGTCTTGATTTGACATAACTGCATATCTTGGTGGTTGAAATCCCAGTAGCTGTCGGTGTCTGTGCAGAGTTCTTCTACTGATCCCAAAGCAGGATGCAATTCTCTGCCATGTCATGCCAATGGACACACAGTGAGAAATCTGCTGACTGGTTATGGTGTATCTGGGACGGCCAGGTTGACCAGTGAAGGTTGTTGGGGGTAGCAAATTTGCATCAGCTGACCTCTGCCTGGCGTCACGTTCTTGAAGCAAATTGCAGAAACACCTGTGCAGTGATTCCAGTAGGTGACAGACGTCCCTATTTGAAGGATCATATCTGGACACCGCCGTATGCAGAGCAGATAAAGTTCTTGTATGGTCATCAAGCTCTCTGTAGAGACGTTCCTGGTCAAAATTATTGGGCTCATTTCTCTGAAGCGATTCAATACAACGCAAAGCACTTGTGAAAAAACATATGACATCCTCTTCATTCCCTTTGACGTCATATAATGAAGTTTGCACTAAAAAACAAAAAACAAATAGGACTAGATGAAAATTCATCATAAGCACCATTACTTTACACTCTTCACTGCGTTTCCTCCAGTGATTATCCACCATTAACGTCCCAACAATGCTCCAAAGAAGGAAAATGGCCGAAACTTCCTCTATTGAGACAGCTTCCTGTTACACTTAAACAACTTCCTGTTACGCTGAAATCTCAGTAGTGAATGTAAGAGCATTTCAGTAGTGTGTATGAGAGCGTTTCACTAGTGTGTATGAGAGCGTTTCAGTAGTGTGTGTGAGAGCGTTTCAGTAGTATGTGTGAGAGCATTTCAGTAGTGTGTATGAGAGCGTTTCAGTAGTGTGTATGAGAGCATTTCACTAGTGTGTGTGAGAGCGTTTCAGTAGTGTGTGTGAGAGCATTTCAGTAGTATGTGTGAGAGCGTTTCAGTAGTGTGTATGAGAGCGTTTCAGTAGTGTGTGTGAGAGCGTTTCAGTAGTATGTGTGAGAGCGTTTCAGTAGTGTGTATGAGAGCGTTTCAGTAGTATGTATGAGAGCGTTTCAGTAGTGTGTGTGAGAGCGTTTCAGTAGTGTGTATGAGAGCATTTCAGTAGTGTGTGTGAGAGCATGACATTTTAGTAGTGTATATGAGAGCATTTCAGTAGTGTGTGTGAGAGCGTTTCACTTCTGTGAGTGAGAGTGTTTCACTAGTGTGTATGAGAGCACAACATTTCAGTAGTGTGTGCGAGAGCATTTCAGTTGTAAGTGTGTGAGGTTTTTACTATAATGTGTGGATACGTTTAGTTTCATATGTGTGTTTGAATAGTAATCCTGAATAATGTCCCTGTCGGCCCCTCATAGATAACATCCTTACTCTCAAACCGAATGGACAGACCTCTGTGGGTGGACCTAGAAGAAGAGTTAAATGCTCCATTTAAAGCAGTAGATTACCTGAGTCATTGTTCAAAATCTCAAGGACAGAACCCAATAATCTCCAATACAAGGGACATTTGGCACCGCATTCATAACAACGAAGATGTGTCTCCCTTCCTTACAGGTTCATCATCAATATGGAATAACCCTTTAATAAAAATAGGGGGAAAGGTGATCTTCTGGAAGGAATGGCATGCCAAGGGAATCGAGCACATTCAATGTCTCTACCACAATAACACATTTAAATCATTTCAAGAGTTAAAAGAAACGTATAACTTACATAGTAGAGACTTTTGGAAATTTTTACAACTCCGAGATTGTATGTCTGGGTTAGTCCCCAGAGGAACTGAACTACCTATTCAATCCACAATTTCCACAAAACTTTTATTGCTAAGTTCAACACCTCATCTTGTGAGTAAAATTTACAATCACCTTATAAATGGGTTTAAGGGTAATACAAAAAGCTTAAAGGCTGTATGGGAAAAAGATGTAGGAATAATTTATGAGGAGGAAGAATGGAGCAGACTGACTGGGGCGATGGTAAAACCTATGAGAGATGCCAGGTCTTAACTCATTCAATTTAAAATATTCAATAGGTTATACTGGACACCAGTGAGGATGAACAGAATGGGGCTAACTGAATCAAACTTGTGTTGGCGTTGCAAAACTGATAAAGGAGATTTCCTCCACATGTTTCTTCATTGCCCTGTGCTAACTATCTACTGGCAGAGAGTTACAGAAAAGATCATAGACAGCCTTGGAATGAATATTAATCTTACACCCGCCTTGTGTCTCCTGAACAGTATGAATGGTAACGTTAGAATAAATGAGAAAAAAGCTCAGTGGCTAAAAATAGCAATTACAACTGCTAAAAGAGTTATATTGAGGCACTGGACAGGGAAGGACATCCCATCTTACTCTGAATGGCTGAATGCATTAACAGAAACAGCCTCATATGAACAACAAATATATAAAATAAATGGCCGGATAGATACATTCACAGAAATCTGGGAACCATTTTTATCACAAATTAGGAATTGACAACCAGAGAATGAAACTATCAATTAACTAATCAATATAACTATATATATATATATATATATGTATATATATATATATATATATATATATATATATATATATATATATATATATATATATATATATATATATATATATGTTTGACTGATGGCTGGGGAGGTGGGGAAAGGGGACTGTCTTTTTTTTTTTTCTTTCCTTTTCTTCTTGTTCTTTCAAAGATGTTGATATATAATTTTAATGTACATAAGTTATACTATGGCTGTTTACAATAGATGACATCTGTATGGATACATACCAGTTTACTTTGTAATAATTTTGTGAAATGTATAACTTTCACATGGAAAAGCTTGACAGCTTTAACAGCCTTGTTTATGAATGTATGATGTACATTTATTATAAAACCAATAAAAAAGTACAATTTCAAAAAAAAAAAAGACCGTGGATATGGATGAATTGGCCCTTTGTAAGGAAGAATGCACCCCCAAGAGCCAATAACTGAACTGAAATACTGCAAAGTATCTGAGTGTAGACATTTCTCTCTGCAGAAAATCTCGTCTCTGCACTAATGAACCATTAGTGTAAGCTTATTCGGTGCTCACATATGCCACACAATTAAAGAATGGTTCCCTCTAAATCAACTGATTCAGACTTCGTTAAAAAGAAAGTTCAGCCATCTCCATGGGAAAGTTTAGTCAGTGTTGATGATAAATGTATCAACTGAAGCACTACATTCCTTGGTGCTTGCATATATCTATATATATATATATATATATATATATATATATATATATATATATATATATATATATATATATATATATATATATATATATATATATATATATATATATATATATATACATATATATATGTGTGTGTGTATATTTATATATATGTGTATGTATATGTATATACGTATATATATATATATATATATATATATATATATATATATATATATATATAAGTGTGTGTATATATATATATATATATATGTGCCTTTAAGTACAGTGATGTTCAAGACCAGATTTATACACAGCCAGACAGAAAAATTATTTATCCTCCTTTCAGCATGTGAGATGGACCTGTACATTTGGTTTGAATGTAGTCATCTCAGCTATCATACATATCATATTAGTAGTTTCAGAATTGTTCTTCATTATAAAAATATGTCTGTGATTTCTCTGGGCTACCTAAACCAGTTTTTGCTAAATAGAATAAATTGAATTTAAAGCTAGGGACTGCTGTAAATTAAACTAAATTACATAGAATTTCACTTCTGAGTTATTCAGTGCCTTCAACCTGACTCTCTATTTCCCTCTGAATATTTTCGACCACATTAAATCCTTGTTTGTAGTCATGTGCAGAGGCAGAGTCTGATTTATTATCAACTTGAATTTATGTAAGCTGTCACTTTGTTGCAGTGACAAATGTGTAATAGTGTCAATCTGAGAACTGATTATTGACTAAACATTCTGTCTTATTAAAGGCTGTATTGCAGATGACACTTGCATGTGCACTTAATTTCAAACCAAATAAACTGGGTGCTATACTGAAAAGAGTATCCTATTAAACAAAAATGTTTACTAGAAATACTGTAAAGACATGTTGCAGTATTGGCCTGCAACACTATAGTGACTATCCTGTCCTTTGACTTAATGAACAGTTCAAAAAGAGTGTACACATGATATTAGCTTAACCGTTGTTTATTAACAAATTGTGAACATGGCTTGGCTCATTTGTAATAAAAACAGAACCCCCAGAGCCCTCACATAACAACTTATTTCTTTTTTTCTTAGCTACAGCAGCAAACTTGTATTTGTTTTTATTCCCAACATATTTTGTAGGGCAATTTGTGTTTAATTTGGTACAAAATGCAAACAAATACACCACCTAAATTCACAGAATATCTGAAGTCCAGTAAAAAAAAAAAAAAAAAGAGTTTACCTGCAACACATGCCTGTGGTGGTTTCATAAATTAAAATTAGTGTAAAATCACAATAAAGAACATTTTCAAATTGGAAAAAAATCAAATCACAGCATTTAAACAACAGTTTAAGGCAGCTAATGTGCATTTGATAACTGAAACCACAGAATGCATTTTAAGGCACAATACAAGCATTTATGCAGTAGCTGCAAATTGCACAGCATATGAAGAAATATACAATATAGTGCTGGACAGGTGTTTAAAAGGGAAACTGTCCCATAACAATGTACAAGTACATTCTAAAACATTTATTTAACAGTCTAAAACCATCACAACATCTAACATTTGAACAATTTATAGGACCCTTAGTTACTTCATGAATACAGGACACCTGAAGACAATAATTGCACTTTGTGTGTCAACTGAGTAATATTTTGTCAAAAACACAAAAGTAATTAAATGCATTAGCCTAACAAAAAAATGGTCATAACAGTTGACTAAATGTGCAGTAGCATTTAAGATTTAACTTGGTATCAATTCAGAACATCCGACATTTGTAATTTATTATTCCCTCAGATAATATATGAATGCAGGGCATCGGAAAACAAACTGTGCCTATAAAACTTTCAGAGTAAATAAAATGATTGCTTTAGTATTTTGTGAGCATCATTTTGCAACTGTTCGCTAGGAAGCAGTATGGCCACAATCATGGTTGAAGGGCCACATATTGTGTTACACAATGTCCATCACCCAGACATCGCTGTCAAGGATTTCATTGAATTCAGCACGAAAGTCTGGGAAATGATCATAGCACTCTGGTAGCTGTAGGAACATTCCACATGTTCGTCCAATTGGACGTCTTGTGAAATCAGACATGACTATGAATTCAATAGTGATACTGTCTGACACAATTAAATCGGACCCTGTACAGAATCTTAGAATTTTTCCCAGTTTTGCTTCATCCAGTTCCCTAACATACCGTCTGAGATGATGTTCAACCTCTTTTTGCTTTTCTGTCATATCTGCTGGGAACTTCAACAGCCTTGACACCTTCTTAGTTGTTGGTTTAAGGTCAGCATACATCTTTGTCAGCTTTTCATAACTGAGACTCATCTGTGGTTTTGCGATGTCCCTCCAACAATCAATTACAAAGTTTGGCTTTTGCACAAGTTCTTTGTGGGAGATTTCTTCCAGAATTGCTGGAAGGGTGTCTGCTGAGACTCTTCTTCTGCATTCATAGTTGTTGAGGACCTCCAAAAGGTCATCAGGGTCAACAGAAGAGAAGTCTTGTAAAGCTTGCATGAGAATCTCTCTCTTGGCAGCTCGTGAACTGAAGGAAGACTTCTGTCAGGTCACTGTACACTGCTCCAAATAACATTTCCTCAATGAAAGGAGGCGCAAGCTTAATGGGAAGGTAGTGGCAATCTTGCTATCCTCTCAAAAAAATTCTGCCAATGGCTTTCCAGGTGTCAGCCTTGAAATCATGTCTGATGAAGGGTACTTTCAATGTTGTCCCGAGTGTGCAGCAGTCATAGAACTCCTGCCAAAATGCACTAAAGACATCTCTGAGAAGCCCTGACCCACTACCTGCTTCCTCAGAATTATCTGGTAGTAATCGCCTGATTTCCAGTGGTCTGGTCAGAATCTGAGAGTCAGAAAATGCTTCAATCATTTCACTGAAGCAATTTGCATGATGTATCATAATAATTTTGGGTAAAGTCGCATGGTCAGGTGATTCAGGCTGATAGTGTGTCATCTTGATCAAACTCAGCCTCAGCATCTCTGTGTGGGCCAAATGTAATTTCAGAGTCAGAATTATCATACGTGATGTCTCCTTCTAAAATAAGGTGGATCTCTGATAATGCTGGCTAATCTGTGATGACTGAAGGATTTGCAGCAGAAATATCTGTGACACCATGGTGATAAAGACTGCATGTCTGATCTGAGTAACCGTGCCACAGATATAAGGACTGGCTGTCAGAAACCTCAATAACTTCATCCTGCTCCTCAAAGCTCAAATCATTGTCTTTGAGGTCTGTGTTACAGGCATTTTCAATTGATGGTGATTTTGGCTGAGTGGCAATGTAGAATCTCAGCTTTTATAGTTTTACAGTGTCATATATGGTGCCAATTGAGTCATCATCAGAAAAAGAGTTTTGTTTAAAGTCCCACACATCAAATGTAAAGTCTGATTCATGGCCTTTACTTGAAACACCGTTTGGGAAAAAAAGACTCTTCCCCTCTTTCAGGATCTCATTAAATCCAGCACTGATGTCCATAACAACCTTTCTGGTGCCCCCTCCTTGTTTGGCTCTAACCTGTTTAGTTTCATTTTTTTCTTTGTATCCAACTGTTAGGAATAATTTGACTCTTGTACATATTGTATATGGGTTTTTCTTATGCATTTGAACTGTCTTGATATGCTGTAAGATCATTGCTTAGAGACATGAACTAAGGTAACCCTCCTTGACCTGTGTGTAAACTTGCTCAGTCCCCTCCTTGCTAGAGACTGCTCTCCCACAAGCTGTGTGACCGTACATAGACCTCTTGGCCCCCTCATCACCTTCTTTTCCCAGACTCTGTAAAATTTCCCATGGTGAACTTGTTGAACCTTGCAGGTGCAGGTCCATCTTTCTCATGAGAAACAGCCTCACGTGACCACATACAATGCTATAAAAGTAGATGATACTGAACTAGATCTCAGTTCAACTCTTGGATTTCTTTTGGACTCTTTGGGTTGCAACTCTCTTGTCGAGACAAGACGAAGAAGGATTAAAAGGCTTCATCTGATTTTGTATCCAGCTGTTCTCTGTGTCATCTTTTATTTGGAATAATTTGGAATGTCAGGTAGAGGTACGAACCATCTGGGCTATTGAAGGATTATAAAGGGAAAATTCCTGACACCAACCTATCTCAATAGTCCGTGTAGTTAACTTTCGTCTGGAAAGCGGTTCAGAGGTTTGTGGTTCATCCTCACTTTCTTTGTTTTCCCTTCTTATCTTCATTTTGGCCCTCAGCCTTTCAAGAAGACCCAGTTTGTGTTTTGAGACTGGCTGTTGATTTCTGCAAAAATTGAAAAGTGCAAGTCTGTCTCCATATGAGGGAATGTAGTTGGCCAAAGCTGAATCTTCCATAAGCCGGATCACATTGATGTCGATCTAAAGAGCAAAGGAAAAACATGACAAGGGTAAATAAATTTAATGGGTACTACTTTCACACATTCATATATGTTGCCATGTAATACAAAACTAAAATTAACAGTGAGCCCAATAAGTAGACAGACAGGGAAAACTGTTTAGTGTTTTAGCTTTCTATTATTAATTTGAAAGTAATCTGACACAATGATTTTGTCGCTAAAGTGAAAGTGCCATCACTTTCACTTTATGCATGTAGAATCATCAGGTGAAAAAGGGGTAGCCATTTTTGTTTTTGTTTCCCTATTATATTCATAAATTAATAGTTTCATTTTGTCAATAATTTTTTCTATATGCACAATACTTTAACCTCAGGCCATACTGGATGCTTGCATCTGCACTGCTGTGCCTTGCCTGCCTGCGTTGTTGAAAAGATAGTATTTTACTTGCATGTAAGCCACCCTCCAGCCGTTTAGGGCTGTCTGTTTCTTTCACTTTGAACCAGGTGAGAACTCATACTGTTTTGTGGTTACATCTCTTTTTTCTCTTCAGTACTCTTCAACTGAAACACTAAGTGAAGCAGCAAATCAGCAATCTATCAGGCACAGGTACAAGAATGGTATGTCAATGACTAGCCTGTCTGCATTCCCACAACACACCTTTTGCTCCTCCATGAGTGTGAGCGTCCTCTGGGACCCCCCGATCTCGTAGGAAATCTATGGGCCTTTCTCAAACCGCCCCCTACACACTCCCCCTCCGAAATGGAGTGCACTCCGTCACGGAGTCACACTCGCAGCTGAATGTAGTCCACTTCATCACGGTGAAGGGTAGGACTACAGCAGTCAGCTTTGGGATAAACTTCCCTCCCTCAGGCGGAAACAGGAAGCGTATGTTGCCATGGTTTCGAAGCGGCATCTTGCACGAGCAGCAGTTCTTGCATTGATTCACCACTGACTGAAACATGAGCAGATGAGACCCTCCAAAAGGCGCAGAGGTTTAAGACGTCTTTTACATTTGGTTACGGAGCAGTGGAATGTGAGCCTCTGGACCTTTGTTGCACACATTCTGTAAAAACTCTCTCTGGATATTGATTTTATTTATCTTTATTAAATTATATGAGATTGAACAAGAAAAAAATCGTCCTTCAATGCATAATTTAATGTAAGGTCAATTTATTTAAAGTTTCCCAACATATTTTAAACCTTGGCATAATAATATTTTTTATTAATATTTTGAGACTGAACTTGACCCTTAATGGTAAGTTGGGTTTTAATTTTTAGTATGTTTTAATGTCAGAGAAGCAAAAGGCAGCGAGGCTATTTTTTCCTGTACTTTGAGTTTATGAAAAAAAATCCTAAGTACTTAATGAAAATATAAATGGACTAAATATTAGCAGAGAACCTTTCTGCAACGATTTTAATCAGCCTATATGTATCTCAGTGCTGAAATTTGCCTAATTAACATGTCTCAGGTAATTAAAAAAATGTTTTTATCCTAGGACAATACAAATTATTTCACTTATTCCGTATCATTCTTTTCTTACTGAAGCGCTTTCATTTTTCACTCACATTTTATTAATTATTTGGTTCTAGTTACATTCCTTGTAAATATAACATATTTCATCTAACAAACTGTTTTTGGACTAATGCAGGGAAGGCCTTAATTTCATAATCAGTGACATGTACAACTAAAGTTGTAAACATCTGGATGACAATCATGAATTATTTGTCTTAGTTTAACAGAGTTTGTTCAGGCTGCGTGGAACTTACATTTGTTTGTTGCTTCCTCTATGGCTGACACCGGACACACTTTAGCGCTGCACGTGTTCAGCGAGTCGGCATCTGTGCAGACTCGCTTGTGGAGGGTTTTACAGCCCACTACCCCTCTCTGTGAATCGGTTTTGGACAGCCCTTAACATGGCGGACCCTCCGCGAGGACGCAGCATAAGCGGAGGGGTAGTAGGTAGGGAGAGTGTGTAGAGGGCGGTTTGAGAAAGGCCCTATCACAGTGACTGACATTTTGGCCAAGTCCAAGGAACCGGTGTTCTGGTAGATTGTAGTCCTCTAAAAAGTGTAACATGTTACATAATTTAGTCAGTTAAGACCTTCATTTTAACAATACAGTAGGGATGATTATTGGCTTATAAATTAATAATCATCACTCATCTAGATATAATGAAATAGAGTAGGTGATAGTAATAAACAGATGTTAAAAGCTGGAAGAAGTTGTAAATAAACAAGTGTTATTCTTTTCCAGTAACAGTATGCCTTAGTGGTTTCATGAAAGCACCAAATTACACACTGTTTTAGCATAAGCAGAACCTTGGCAACAGTTGAGAAGATTTAAGCAGGTGAGTCCACATTGCAAACACATTCAACACAGTATTAAACTCTGACTTTAAACAAAAAGCAATAGCTATGTCATAAGAACGTGTTTCTACAGAAAGAAAGGCAAGAATAACATAAACAAATCTTAGCTTTGCAAACCTAAACTACAGCAACTTTTAATACTTACTGTATGTTTGTTGTATAATGTAGAAAATAACGTTGACTTCCCAGAGCGTTGTGACTCAGCCACTGCTACCCCCAGCACATAGATGGCACCCTAAATGAATAAAACGGTTGCTTTACATTTCGTTTTGATCATTTAACAATGAAATTGTAACAACATAACAATACTGCTCCTCTCATTTGGACGTTATTTCATGTTGATTTTGTCGATTGATTCCACTAACCCTGGAATTATTTGTAAACAGTCACGAGCAATACAGAAAGAGCATCACCGTTTTAGCTAGCTTCAGATGCTTTAGTGTCGACTACTTGAATTATGTTAGGTTGAACAACAAGATTAATGATATGATAATGAATGATAAAGTCCTCACGCAGTTGCAAAACTTCAGAAACTTACTCTTTACTTTACACTCCATGTTACAGCATGCATCTCTGTCGTTCTCCTCACTGGATTTATCGAAGAGAACTGGGACGGAACAAAGGAGACATCGACTTTTTTCTCGACATTGTATGTAGACTTTATTCTCGACATCATATTTCAACTTTATTCTCGACATTTTGACTTTTTTCTCGAAGTGCACGATGAAAAAAAAATTCTACCCCTTCTCATTATTTTTCTCACTGGTGGCCCTAATACTCTTCCGTACTTCCGTAATGTCAAGCTCAGGTTTATACATTTTATCTTATGACTCTTTGTTGCTGACTGAACTTAAAAATAGCACACTGTTTAATGTACATTAATTTTATGACCTTAAGGGTAACAGATAGAGATTCATTATGTGTTATACAATGAAACACATCCCATAATAACAACATATTAAATAAAATAATAAAATATAGTTATGATGTTTATATTACACCACAAATTATACAGAGTGCTCAGGTATCAAACTGCAGCTCCTTATTCTCTTCACCATGTGTTTATTTTTACTTGCCCTTTGACCTCTGTTGACTGTTTTTGTTCTGAATTTTTTTCTCATGTGGCTATTTAAACAAAAATTGAAAAATATATCTACTCTTTGAGCTTTGTCCTACCTCTAACAACACGATACATATAACGAGCATTTCAACACAGGTGGCCCATCTTAGTTGAAGGCCCACTCACCACGACAAGGTGCAGGCCATGAGTGGGGACACAGGACAAGACAGACTTGGCCAACAGGACAAACTGTGACGGGACAAACATATAAATACATAAAAAAGTGCATAGAGAAACTCAGAACTTTTCTGGAACAAAGAGAGCACACATAAAACACATATCAACTGAAGTAATGCAGCTGATATGTAAGTAAACACACTTTAAACATTTGACTGAACATTTTTTTTCAGATGGTATTTTTTTACTTATTTATTTTTGGTTTGGTTTTAAAGCTATAATCCGAACTTGAAAGAGCAAACATGCTAACAGACTCCATTTGTAACAGAACAGTCAAACTACAACCCCCCTAAAAGCAGTATTTACAAACCATAACTTTTAGAAGTAAAACAATAGGGTATTACAAAACAGCTATAAAATACATTCAACCTATTTACATTACACTGCAGTAAGAAGTTTGTTTCCAGTGTATGAATCAGTCCTGTTTATGCGGACTGTAAATCATACCAGCAGCAACGACAGTTTGAGAGAGGATCAGTGGAGGACCAGGCATCTTCAGTGTATGAATCAGTCCTGTTTATGCGGACTGTGGTTATACAATGGTGGCCAAAATGACACTTTGCATATTTAAGAATCTGTCTATTAAAATACCCATAAAACAAATTAAATATCCACAAATTCAGAATAAAATTAGTCCTGAACACACGTTGGTCTTGGCAAAGGAGAAGAAGGGACTAACTGGGGAGAAATGGGCACAAATAGGGGCCCTTTTAGATGCTAGCTGGAGTTACCCCTGCATAGCCAAAGACTTGAGAGGCAGTCCAAGCACTACAAAGTACACTTTACTGCCACGATGCCACAAATTCATACCAGAACTGAAAGGGGGGAGGTTGACAAAATTTACCTTTTAGACAGACAAGTGAAGCGAATCAAAATTCTCATAAACCAAAGAAAGACCTAATGTTCTGGAGGCAAAAATGGGTCTATATTTCAAGAACTGTCAGGTGTTCTAATAATTTTGGCCACCACTGCAGGTCACAGTGATGCATGTTATTCACCATAAAAGTGAATTAATTTAGTCAGTCTTCTTCGTACACTCTTGCCATCTCTCGCCATCTCACTTTCCCTCTTTGCAAAGTGACTGAACCTGACTTTGCAATACCAGGAGGAGGCCATTTTCACCAGTACATGAATGTGGTTCACTTCAACGCATGTGTCAAACATATGGCTGTGCAGATGTGGGAAAAGGTCTTTCTCGCCACAGTCTGCAAGAACCTGGATGACAATGGTTGATGTGATTCCACGCCCACAGGGAAGTTGACCTCCATTCATTCTGATCCTCCTCTGAATACTTTTCTCCGTGGTCAAACACACAGACACCATGCCTGGTGATGGCTTTTGGAGACCGCCTCTATCTTTTAGGTGAATAAAACTGTGTGCGCCATCAGTTGTTAAAGCTTGTGAGCAAGGCAAGCAGGTGATTTTTCTTTTATCTTCTTCACAACAAATCCTGCGATGTAGTTGATCACTGCCTCTTTGTATTCAGAGAGGCAGGGTACATCTGGGAGGTCAGGAATGGTGTCATCTTCCGGCACATCCACCTCTACCAACTGCACTTCCATTCTCCGTGCAATGTTTCCAGCTGCAGGTGTTGAGCTGAGAATGTGGGTGTTATCTCGAAGTAAACAGTTGCCTGTGCCTCTTTTCACTTGGTGCCTCACAAGTAGGCGTTTGTAGGCTCCCCTGAACTGCCTGGCATTGGGGTTGTTATTGTGCCCACCCCTAGCTCTTATGGCGGCAAAGAAGAGCTCCAAGTGGTCCTGACTCAGTTTGTAAGTAAGAAGATACCTGCATGAAGCATTGGCCCTCTCAACATGGTCATGATAGATGTTGAGTGCACTTCTGCCAATAGCAATGAAGCCATATATGGCAGTCTTCTTTTTTGTTGTGTGAAGTGGCACCATCTTGTTGGACTGCTGGTCCTTCAAGCCGAGGAGGACATTTTCTGCCTGCTTCAAGATGTTCTCAGCCCGATCTTTAGTTGTTGGTTTGATCGGTGCTTTGAAACCTCTTCGAAGGATTGCGGCTGTTGAGAACATCAATAGCTGCGTCTACAGTCTTGCACAAACTGAACAGTTGCAGCGCAACCTTTGAACTCCTCCAACTTCAAGCCTTGCTCACAGAACTCCATGGTGTCTGCCACACTGCAGCTGAAGAGCTGTGCTGCCAAATGAACTTTGATTTTTGGTTCCTCCATTGTATGTGAGCCATCTTCAGCTTGTTACCAAGCTGTAGTCCCCTTTTCTTGGAGTTTATTGAGAGCTTCAAAGTACTTCCATTTTATCTTTGCCCGTCTTCTGTCTCAAACTCCAGAGAAGATGCAAAGGCATTGTGAAGAAGCTTCAGCATGTGGCAAGCATCCAGGATGACATGTACTTTTTGCTCTGTTTTTCAGGATGCAAAAAGTATGGCTTCATGTTGTTGATATCAAGGTCGGCTCCAAGTTCTTTTATCATGGCCAAATTGCTTGATGGGGCATCACAAGTAAGAGAAATAACTTGAACACCAACCTCATGAAGCCTGCTAAGGCTCTCCCTCTACAACGTTTGCCTTCTCAGATCCATCCATACCTGTGATGAAAAGTATGCAATGGGAATCTTCCAGGACTCATTGACAGCCACAACCATGAGGACCAAGGCCTGGGTGGCGAGGGTGTTGTCTATTTCCCCAGTACCTATGTCCACATAGCCATGGAACTGGTCCCTGAAAATTCTGTCATCTTGTGGATGTGCATTTCATCCATCATGAGGGCACAGATGGTTCCTCTTCCCTTCTCTCTGTTTGCCTGCACATGACTTTTTAGCGCTGGAAAGGATGCTACAGTAAATCCAGGATGGGCTGAAATGCTGCTGTACCAAGTGCGGATGGTGTGACTGTGTGGAAGGGCTTTCTGAAAGTTGTCACGTACATAGTCATATGCCTTTGGGGAGTAAAAGTGCAGTGTGGTGGCAAACTGCTTCAGCTCCTCTGGGGATTTGGCTGACTTATCCACATTGTGTATCCTCCGCAGGATGTGTCTCAGTACTTCATCAATTGACTCAAGCAAAGATGCACATTGACTTGATATCAAAAGCTTCTTCTTGACTTGTTTGATGGCATCTTTCATGGTGCGGATCTTTTCTTTAACCGCCTGGACTTTTGGCACTGCCCTTTTAGCTTATTCTTGTATTTATTTAGGATGTCCTCTGTGGCCTGATTTTTCTTTTTCAAAGACTTTGGAGAGCCCAAACTGTAGCTGTGATCTTCTTCAACGCAGCCAAGTGGTGCACATATTGATGCTGGATAACTATGATCTGTGCTCTCCACTGTTACAGCAGTGTCAGCCTGACAGTTGTCAATGTCTCCTGCCTGCCTTGCCTCTGTGTCACTACTCACCAAAATCCTGCATTTCGCACCTGCCTGAGAAGAGCTCACCCGGTGATCTGGAAACAGGGTTGGGACAGCTGTTTTCTTCAGGCAACGCTTCCCCTGAAGAAAGACAGATAGAAATCATTTCAAATTAAACTGTTTGCTGTAGTAACATGCTCTGGAATGTGTTTAAATCATTGGCAAACCCTCCACAGATTCAATGAATGATAAATCTATTCAATTACAAATTGTTGAAATGATGAGGCAGACTGTAATGATAGTGCACATCACTGTCCTTTAGCTGATTTAACCTTTGAGTTCGTGACAAAGGCATGCTCTTCAAAATGAGCACTGCAAAGACGAGATGATGGTACAGGTTTCCAGTCCTTCCGTCTCATGTTGACCACCCACTGCCTCAGCCTGGCTGCGTCACTGCTACCTGGAGGAAAACTTTGGAAAAATGCAACAGAAGTTATTTATTTGTGTTATTTGTCAAGGGATGTATGCTATGCAAAGTAAATGTCATATTTTGAGCATTAATTTATTTTCAATAACAGACTGTTTTGTTTCATCAGAGGTTTGAATCAGAACTCTAGAAAGTGGAATAAAATAACACAAGGTACTGAGAGAAGGCATTCATAAAAAAATACAAAAAAAACTAACAAAAATCCTATATTTAAAACATTTCGCATAAGATTCTTAATAAAATGATATATGAATGACCTATTAAAATGAGAATAATGATATAAATGAGTAAAATAATGAATAGTTTTACTTCTTGTTCTTTGGATCGAAGGACCGATTGTTCAGGTTGCTGTTAAGTGCTGGCTGCACTGGTTTCCCGTTGAGGGCTGATGACAGCGGGTGAATTGAAAAAAAACTAATCACCTACCTTTATAGTAAGGTAACTGTCGATTTTACGATTTTTCAACTCGTTTCAATAATTACAGATGAACTTTCTTTAACCTGTAATCCAGAGCCTCTCCTATCTTAAATTTCTCTTTTATTAAAATCCTTAGACGAGTGGCGGTATAGTCAATGATGTGAAGCCACTGACGGTGTAATATTTTACAACAGTCAGATGCTACAGAGTATGAACTGATATTACGATGATTACAGATTTTGATTAACGTTCAAGCACATAAACCTCAGGATAATATAAACAAAGAATGAAAAGATAACTCAGAGCAGTAACTCCTTTGTATCAGTAATTCCTGATACCGCATTAAATTAGCTGTTTTTTAGCTGGCTAGTTAGCTTATGATTCAAACACATTATAACAGACAATATACAATTAACTTACCGAAAGAACTGCAGCGATCCATTAGATCCATCAGGGCGGTTAGTACAATTTACTGCAGAACAACTCATTTTTCTATTCAAGAACAAGATATAAATCGACGATGAAAATCAAGTAGCGTGTCTCTCCAGCGATCACATTCATTCGCTGTCCACTCTAAATACAGTCTACGTTCTCACAACGTATCTTATAAGAACGCAGCTGTCAATCATTGTGAAACTGCCGTAAACCGCGGTTATTTTTTAAACTCTAATAACTGATGAAAAAGAAACTTTTCAGAAAAAAGAGGACTTGGAAAAAACGCAGCCCAATAATACTTTCATATCAGCACAGCATACGGATGGGAGAAATATTTCTACGAGGTGTATTAATTTTTTGAAGTTTCACTACTGCCCCGTTTATGGTGTAAGAAAGCTGTCAAAAAAGACGTATGCATAACTAATGATTCGTATTTGTAATTTCAACCATTTTTGTGTCAAGAATGTTGTTTCACATAGTATGGATGCTTATATAAACAAACAAAGATAAAAAAAGAGATAATATGTAGAACAATAGTAATAGTTTGTTATAAAAGGGAGAAAAGTCATTCAACAATAGCAGCTGCAGTATAATGCTAGTAATTGTAAAAGTAATACATAAATATATCATAGTAAACAAAATAAAAAAGAATGCATAAAAGAGTAATAAAAATAAACATTGGATGGAGTACTAATGAGAAGAGGAGAAACAACAACAGCATTAGCGGCAAGTGATATGGTGGTAGGGACAGGGAGGGATTGTCATTGGTGTGGCTATGGTTGCATGGGGTGAAGCTGTAAGGGGGGCAATAAGTAAAATATATTAAAATATGGGTAGGATGGTGTAAAGGAATAAAGAATAGATATACGGAAAGGAGAAAAAGGGAAAAGTATGTAGATGGTGATATAATAATTACAATAATATGAGAAGGGGATCAAGGAAATGAATGGACAAATAAATGAGGAAGTCTGATGAATAAGAAATAATAGTAATATAGTAATGGTAATAGTTGTTACAACAACAGTAATATTATTCTAATTAATAATAATAACAAAATTAATAACAACAACAATAATAATAATTATCATTTTTACATTTTATTTTACATCATTTTTTAAATTACCATCGCTGTCACTATAGTATGTGCTAGTTATGGGTGAGGTATATTAAATGTTATGCTGTATCACAAAGACAGATGATTCAGCATATAAGTAAATGTATAAATTAATTAATTGTATATTTTTCATTTGAATGTCTCTCTTTCTCTCTCTCACAGACACACACACAATATCATGACCCTGTACACAAATAAAACAAGAATTTTTTCATATTTTTGTTTTGTGTGCTGTGAGTAATGTACTATTTCAGGCACAGGCTCATGTATGTGCGCTCGCACACAAACCAGACATCTTATATAAATGATGTTGACATCCGTATTAAACTTTAAATACGTTTTTACTCAGCTGTGTTGGTATAAAACTAAAAAAAGCCATCTGCTTTCAATATTGAGCCGTTTACTGTCACTTTACGCTGCACAGAATACGAGCATAAATGCGTTCACTCCACTTGCTTCTGGTGCTAGACTGGAGTGAAGAGACCCCTCCAATATGGCGGCGCCGCTGGATTACGCTCCAGGCCGTCATGAGGCAGAGGAGATCAATTGCTTTCCCTGCGACCTGTGACCTCAGTGACGTCATTTCAGCACTTTTCTATTCGTACCCGTAAGCTTGGATTTGTACTCACAGGGAAGAACTCGTAGTCATAAAAAAGTGAGTTGTATTCATAAAACTTTGTACTCGTATAAAAACAACTGTAACCTGAACCCAATTTCACAGACTTACGTATATGACAGCAGATTTTTGTGAAACAACATTCTTGACACAAAAGTGATTGAAATTACAAATACGAATCATTAGTTATGCATACGTCTTTTTTGACAGCTTTCTTACACCATACCCGTTCAGATGAATGGGGAGACGGAGAGTTGACCTATACTGCAGCCAGTCACCAGGGGGAGCAGTTTTTGTGGCCACTTCAATTCGAGCCCTGCGACATGACGGCCATGTTTTTTTTACAGTCTATGGTTATAACTTGAAAATATATTGTTCTAACAATAAACATAACACGTTATAACGTGTTACTGATCAATTTTCTTTTATATAGGGTGGCAGCAATACACTTCCTTGCTTTTGAATGGTTCAAAGTGCTCTACAAATTATAGAGAAACATATTTGAGCATAATACACATAGCAAGATTTCTTTAGATATAAAGTATACATCCTGGAAATGTGGCACAAGCACCTGAAAACACTTTGGCGAGCGGTTCACAAAGCTCTTCCTTTGTTTTTTATGGAGTCTGACAAGGGCTGGGCAATACAGTGTATCATTTGAGTAAATTAATTCAAATTGTTTTCTCCAGAAGATTTTAAATTAAAATTCAAGAGTTTTTCTTCACTTACTTCAATTGTAAGTTGTTGCAATGTGAAAACATGAATACTGAAAAATAAGTTATGATGATGGTTTCATGAAGCACCTTAACAGGCTTGTATTTGTTTTTAATGACATTAAATATTAAGCAGAGAGTTCCATGTTGTGAGTGAAAATATCTCAGCTTTCTGTGTTTATGTAGACAAATCTGCCTATGTATGAACTGCAAATCACCATTTTATGACATGCAAATCAATTTAAGAGGGACATTCTGTTTGGTTTGGGATTATATTCTTACAACATGAAGGCAAAAATTTGATTCATGCATTTTTTTGTCCGTTTTGAAATTGTAAATTGAGTGTCATGCAAAAAAATCTTGGATTTTTGGGGCACATCGCCCAGCCCTAAGTCTGAGTGCAACACCAAAACCACCTCCATCAGCAACCTCCCTGCACTGAAGTGATCTCCAGTTCATTCACAGTTTTTGACGGAGAGATCAGAAACGAGCTTCCATGTTGGCTGTTGAGGCCCTCGGCAAAGCTGGCCCTCTTCACCCTCTACACTGCTGACTTCTCCCACATGTCCCCCACCTGCCATCTGCAGAAGTTCTCTGACGACTCTGCCATTGTCGGCCTCATCACAAACGGGGACGACAGGTCGTACAGAGTACTCATCCAGGACTTTGTGGACTGGTGCCAGTGGAATCACTTGCAGATTAACCCTGAAAAGACCAAGGAGCTGGTCGTGGACTTCATGGCGCCCCCACTCCCCCATCACCCGTGAACATCCAGGGAAGAGACATCGAGATGGTGACATCCTACAGGTACCTGGGTGTTCACCTGAACCATAAACTAGACTGGACTGTTAACACTGCTGCACTTTATAAAAAGGTCAGAGCAGACTCTATCTGCTGAGGAGGCTGAGGTCTTTTGGGGTGCAGGGGGCACTCCTGAGGACCTTCTCGACTCTGTTGTGGCCTCTGCCATCTTTATGGAGTGGTCTGCTGGGGCAGCAGCATCACAGCAGCTGACAGGAGGAGGCTGGACAAACTCATAAAGAAGGCCAGCTCGGTCCTGGGATGCCCTCTTGAGCCTGTGGAGGAGGTGGTGGAGAGGAGGACGACAGCCAAACTGTCGCGATCATGGACAGAGACTCTCACCCCCTCCAACACACCCTCACTGCACTGAGGAGCTCTGTCAGTGACAGGATGCTCCACCCAGTGTGTGACAGAGAGGTATCGTGGGTCCTTCCTTCCTGCAGCTGTTAGACTCTACAACAAAACCTCTCCAGTGTGCAATAATCTGGATAAATAAACTGGATCTAGTTTCTTCAAATTCTCTGTTTGTCCTCTATGACATATAGTGCACTATATAATATTGTTTAGTGTATTACTGAATATACACTGACTTTCTTATATGTTGTAAATACTGTAAATATTGCGGAAAAGCGAATGCTCTTTTTATTATTTTTATTTTTATTGTTATTTTCAATCCACTTATTCTCATCGATCTGTTTATATATTGTTAATATTGCTGGAAGGCTCATGCTATTTCATTTATTTCATTTTCATTTCACTTATTCTCATTCAGATTTTTTTATATATTGTTAATATGGTTAATATTCTGACAGACTCATGCTCTGTCATTTATTTTCATTGAATTGTATTTATGCTATTGTCTACTTTATTCGAATTACTTATAGTTTCATTTGTAAAACTTCTAATGTTTCTCTTGTATCCTGCTGCTGCTGTAAAGCTGAAATTTCCCCCTGTGGGACTAATAAAGGTATATCTTATCTTATCTTACCTTAGGCTTTAAAATAAAACAAAAAGCAAACACTGAGAGTTTACAGGAACTTTATTATCAAACATAAAAAAGGACAACAAAAACAGGAACAATTAAATCCTGGCTCTGCTACAACTGTGATGGTTTCAGCTGCCGCCATCTTGACTTCTTGATGAAGGTAACAAGATGATGTCTAAAATCTAGAAGAAGGAATATTAAAAATTAATTGTAAAAAAAACCTTCTGTTAAAAAAGGAGATGTACATGTTTGGAAGGAAAAACATATTGATTTTTGTTTATTAAGACAGAAATGTCTGACTTAATTAACCAGAAATGTTCTTGGTAGGTGAAGTTGGATATTACAGAGTGAAACTGAATGAAGGCAGTGTTTTTCTTTGAAATGTGCAAATATGTTTTTCTCGTCATTTTAAAAGTACATTTTGTTTTGTCTATTTTGAACTAAATTTCAATTTAAACTAAACAAGTGAAATGAAAAAATCATCCTTCATTCTTCTTTACAGGTAACAAACATCCAAACACTCAGACACTCAGTCGGTCGTAGCTGAAGTCCATCTCTGTAAAAATGAATCCACCTTCAGCTGCAGCGTTGGCGTCATTACTCCATCATGGAGGCTGTTCTCCCACAGCAGGGGGCAGTGGTTGATGGTTCAGCGCCTGTCCATTTGTAGGACGTCCTGAACTGCATCTCTGGGGACCACTGCTGCTCCGAGATCCCCTGCAGTTTAGCCTGGGACTGCCAGAGACCCAGTTACCATGTGTGGCCACGAGGAGGCACTGCAGGGGTCTTGGTGGTGGAGAGTCTGTGAGCTGTTGGAGAAGATCTGAACATCTTCTCCTTCGTTCACTGTGTCAGAGGAAAGAGCCGCAGCTGTGAGCAGAGACACCAGCAGGAAGTGCAACACACTGACGCAACTGCACCGCCTACCAGACACTACAGAACACTGCACAGGCTCTCCACACACCCTGTGTGCATGCACACCCACACACACCATTCACACCCCATTCACACCACATACACACCCATTCACACCACATACAGACCACATTCACAACACATACACATCCATTCATACTAATTCACACTCATTCATGTCACATTCACACCCAGTTCACACTTAATCATGCCAAATTCATACCGCATTTACACTCATTCACACTGGTTCACACCACACTCACATTCAATCACATCATATACAAACCACATTCACAACAATTCACAGCCATTCACACGCATTCACAAAAATTTCCACCACATTTACCCCCATTCACACCCAGGTCACATACACTCATACTACATTCACACTTATCCATAACCATACACACCATTTTAAACCACACTGACACAAAATTCACACCCAATTACACCACATCAACATCCATTCACCTCCATTACCACCAATTCACATCACATTCATACCACATTCACAGCAGTTTCACATCCGATTGACAACACATTCACACAACATTCAAACCACTATAACAACCATCACATCACATTCAACCACACTTTAACACATTCACACCTCATTCATTTCACATTAACAAATCATTGACTCAACAAGCTCAACACATCCACAGTCCAGTGGTTAGATTATAATCACACAGTGTTCAAACCCAATCAACAACCCCATTCACATCACATTCACAACCATTCAAACCACATTCAGGCTCATTCACAAAATACTCACGACACATCTGCACCCCATTTACACAACATTAACAGCACACTAACACCTGATGCAAACCACACTAACACCACATTCACCTACAGATTCACACCAAACTAAAAACACATCCACACACAGACATTCCCTTCACAAAACATTTGCACACCATGTACATTACATTCAAACACAATGAAACACAACACCGTATGCAAAGCACAACATATAACATGTATTTTGTAGTTTTGTGTGTTTGGGGGGGGTTCAACAAGGAAACGTGACGTTGCACAACACAAAACAAAAATCTTTTTTCTTAAGTTTTTGTCCTTTTTAAACAAGTAAACAAAACACAACACAAAACAACACCAGAAGTCAAAACACAACATGTAACATCTATTTTTTTTAAATGTTTTTGTCTTCTGAACAGTAAAACACAACAAGACAAAACACAACGCAAGACAAGACAACATGTAACATCAAATTTTTTGTAGTTTTTGTCTTTTATAGACAGCTGAACAAAATACAACAAAACATAACACCACACGTCAAAACACAACATATAACATGTATTTTTTGTTTTTTTTGTATTTTTTAAACACAATAACACAACAATACAACATCAGCCACAGCACAACATGTAACACGTATTTTTTTGTAGTTTTTCTCTTGCTTTTTAAACACAGACACACAACATGAAACATCTATTTTTATAGTTTTGTGTATTTTAAATAGAAGAACTGAACACAACGCAACCACACACAACATATAACATATTTTTTTTGTAGTTTTTATGTTTTTTAAACACGACAACACAACAATACAACATCAGCCACAGCACAACATGTAACATGTATTTTTTTGTATTTTTTGTGTTTTTTTAACAGGTAAAGACAACATAACACAACACCTCACAAGACCACAGCTAGCATCTATTATTGAAGACACAGCACATTAGAGTCACAGCACAACACTGCAAGGGTTACATGTTTGCAGGCCTGGAGGGACAAGACTCAGAGGCACAGGGAGGAGTCTGAGGAGAGCCAGCAGGTAAAAAGAGGAGACAACCGGATCAAGGACTGAGGAGGAGGAGTCAGAGGGTGGAGAGAAGAGTCAGAGTCCGTGAAAGAGTCCAAGGAGGAGATAGAGGAGCAGAGAGAGGACTCAGGGGTGTGAGGAGGAGACTGGGGAGATGAGTGGATAACAGGAGGAGATAGGGGAGTTAGAGCAGAAGGAAAAGAGTCATAGTCATAGTCATAGGGGTGAGAGGAAGACTCAAAGTTATAGGCCAGAGTTTGAGGAGAGTGAGGAGGAGACGGCTGGTTGATATAAAGTGCAGGAGTCAGAGGAGGAGGAGAGTCACAGTCAGAGTGAAAGCCAGAGGAGTCAGAGGAAGACTCCAGGATGTGTGGAGGAGTTTGAGGAGGGAGGACAAGCTCAGAGAAGGAGTTGGAAGACTCAGAGCAGACGGATAAGGGCCAGAGTCAGAGTCAGAGTCTGAGTCAGCAAAAAGGAGGGAGGAAGAGACTGAGTGGATTGGGAGGAGGCAAAGGAGAAAAATGAGCACTTATAAAGTTCTCAAGGGCGAGTGTAGGATTTAAAGCATGGGGTGAGGAGTCATAGGCATTGGAGGAGAGGAAGGAGTCAAAGTTGTGTGCAGGAGTGTGGGGGAACTGAGGAGGAAAAAGCTGGTTGATATAGGGTGGAGGAGTCAGAGGAGGAGGGATAGTCACAGTCAGGGTGAAAGCCAGCTGAGTCAGAGGAGGTGAAAAAGGAGTGAGAAGAAGACTCAGAAAAGTGTGGTGGAGTCTGAGGAGGAAGAAGAGGCTGAGGAGGAGACAGCTGGCTGAAAGAAGGAGGTGGATGAGTCAGGTCGGGAGGAAAGGAGTCATAGAAACCAGACTCAGAAAAAGTGTAGGGAGGCTGAGGAGGAAGAAGAGGCTGCGGAGGAGACAGCTGGTTGGTATAGGGTGGAGGAGTCAGAGGAGGAGGGGGATAGTCACAGTCAGGGTGAAAGCCAGATGAGTAAAGGGAGGTGAAAAAGGAGTGAGAGGAAGACTCAGAAAAGTGTGGTGGAGTCTGAGGAGGAAGAAGAGGCTGAGGAGGAGACAGCTGGACTGACAGGAGGAGGTGGAAGAGTCAGATCAAGAGGAAAGGAGTCATAGAAAGAAGAGTCAGAGTTGTGTGGAGGAGACTGAGGAGGAGATGACTGGCTAAAAGGAGGCGGTGGAAGAGTCAAAGTAGGCAGAGGAGAGTCAAGGAAGGAGTTATTGAAGGGTACAAAAGCATGAGTATGAAGGGGAGGAGTCTGGGGAGGAAGAGGAGTTTGAGAGGGGGACAGCTGGTCCAAAGTAGGAGGTGGGATCATCATAGGAGGGGAAGAAGGAGTGGGGGAGAGGAAGGTAAGGAGAAAAGGTCCAGAGTTTGGGGGAGGAGGAAGAGGAGATGGAGGTGGGGAGGACTGGTGCCAAGAAGGGGTTGGAAGAGTCAGAGGAGGAGGAGGAGAAGAGTCAGAGAGGGAGACATTAGAGGGTGGAAAAGACTCAGAGGTAGATGGAAGAGTCTGAAAAACTGGAGAAGAAGGAGACAGCAGAGGAGGAGGAGAACTTCTCTGTGAAGAGCTCGAGGAGGAGCTCAAGGGAGAGCCTGGAGGGGTGGGCTTAATATTCCCACATCGGGGTCCAGTGGAGCAGCAGCTTGAGGGGGCCTGGACCTCAGTGACCTCCATGTCACCTGTAAAGTCCGACTCAAGGGGCTCCGTCTGGACCGATGTGGACTCACCTGTGTGCCCACAAGGGGGGCTGCTGGACTGGTCCTGGATCCCTGGGGGGCTCTGGTCTTCTTCTTCTTCCGGGATGGAGAATGGAGTTGGATCGAGGCTCTGAAGACAGAAACAAACCAAAGCGTCAGGATGTGAAGTTCAGAAACACGACATGACGTCAGCAAACTCACCAGAGAGACTTTAAGAAACACAAACACACAGCTGTGATTATCACAGCAGAGGTCAACAACAGGGACACACTGTTTGACATTTTTAACAAGACATCATATAATCACCTCTGAGTGACAACAGAATCAGATTCAGCTTTTACAAGATCACAGAAGACCAAAATGCACATTATGAAACCCAAAAGCATTAATAACATTTAATAATCAATAATTGAACGCTGGAAAAAGAAACTTACGGCCCATCACTGCTTTGTTTTCATGCACAAATCAAGACTTTAGAAATAAATCCACTCTGAATGTCTTTTTCAATTAAAACACATATAAGGGTCTCCTGACACTAAAATTTCAGTCATTAAAGATTATTGATGTCATCTCCCTGTATTTGTTTCTATTTCCTGGTTGTGATGCCTTTGACTTTAACAGCAACTCAGATTCAATTCATGGTAGATTGTTAGAATTTAATTGGCATTAAAAGAAAAATGAATGGGTTTGAATTGAGGGATGACATTCATCTATTTTCCTCACTGAGAAAACCTAATCTAACATACAAACACAGAGTGAAACTGTAAAGTTAGCTGAAGAAGTGTTGTGTCAGGAAAATGCAAACGCACTCAAGACAAAAACTTGGAGAAACAATCACTTGTACATACACACTCTTTTTATTAAACATAGATCAGAGGCAGGCAATAAAAATAGAAGTTTAATGGATTTATGCACTGATTTTACCTAACAATTCTGTTTAATTTTATTTCATGTTAAATGTTTGTCTAATTAATCTACAGTTGTACTTTTTATATTTATCCTTTGCACTGCACCTCTGATGAGAACTGCATCTGGTTTTAATCTGTACATGTATACACATTGAAAAATGTCAATAAAAGGAATCTGGAACCTTGAATTTGAAGTTTACCCTTCATCAAATCTTCCATTATCTATCCTGTTTGATCTATTATACATTTTCATGGGTTTGATAAGCATGATGTAAATATGTATGGTACAGGAATATTAGGCTGAGTCAGCAAAGGTCAAATCAACAGAGACCAAAGGTCACACAGACATTTAGAGGAGCTTAAAATGACATCAAATAAACAACCAAAATGTGAATAAAATAAACAGGACTGCTCCTGAAGATAAATCTATTTTAATAAAATGTCCTATTTAGACCAACATTATGGGGAAATCATGGTGTCATCGATGAGCATATTACAGCACAGATCTAACAGTGAACCATCTTTTTACTGAACATTAAGCCGGCTGTCTGCTTTTAAAGCACCTCTTATTTAACTTCATTGAAACAAAATAATCTTATGTGGTAAGTTGTCTGAAAATATATCTAGATTGTCTGAAAAAGTCAACATATTTCCAGTCCTGATACAGGCCAAACTCATTTAAAGCATTTCTTTATGGATTTCATCAAAGTCTGAATTATTACACCATCATAAATGATATTTCTATAACAGTAATTAGTCTAATGACTGATTAAGTTGAGTCAAATGTCAGGGCTGTAGCTTTGTCAGCATCTTTAAGAAGACAGAGACAGATAAACTCTTTAATTCTGATTTATTTTCTCCAGTCCACAGAGATTTCATCTGTTTCTATAATCTGCACATATCCGTGTTTTTACCTGAGATGGCGGTCGGACCTCAGTAACATCAAATTAAATAAGCCGGAGTTTTAGCTCCTGCTGAAATATGACGGTGGACAGATTGTGACACAAACTGGGACTTCAGTTAAGATGTCTCAGACTTCAGAGACCTCTGAAATACTAAAAAGATGTTCAAACAGAAAAGAAGAACAAAGTCTCATATAGCCTAGATTACAGCCTTTATCTGATCTTGTTTTGTGCTCATAAACATTTTCACTGCTCTGACATTTTGATTCAACTTTAAATATTCCCACAATATTTTGGTAAAATGCGATTATTTAACCCACACAGTGTCGTTTTGGGACATTTTATTGTGTTTGTCCGTTTGGTTTTTCACAGACGAGTGCTTCAGACTCTCCATGAAAGACGAAAAAAGTTTAATACAATCAAATATCTTACATTTGTCGAGCAAAGCTCACGTTTCTCCATTTTCACTGATGGTCGGTCGATAACTTCTCGCTGTGAACGACTTTTATTCCAAAAACTTTCTCAAAAAATCACTTTAAAGGTCTCAAATCCTGCGGACTGCGGACTCCCGTGATGATTTCAAGTTTGTTATCACTCGAATGACTCGATGTTGTGATAGCAACCAACTCCTGCCGTCAATCATTTTTGACGTTGTCATTACGTCATCACGCAGCCCCGCTCTACTGTATAATAGAGAGGCAGGTAGAACGATGGATTAATAGAAAGATATTAATCCCTCTGGGGGAATTCAGGAGTAATAATAGCCTGAATATTTATTTATTTATTTATTTATTTATTTATTTTGAACACAATCATTTAGTTGAACAACTTCTTTCTATGTTGTTATGTTATTGAAAAGGCACGAGCATTAAAGACAAAAACTTTGAGAAACAGTTGGGGAGGGGCAGTAATAATACAAGTTAAGTGGATTTGTGCACCAATTTTATCTAACAATTCTGTTTAATTTTATTTCATGTTAAATGTTTATCTAATTAATCTACAGTTGTGCTTTTTATATTTATCCTTTGCACTGCGCCTCTGATGAGAACTGCATCTCGTTTTAATCGTGTACATGTATACACATTGAAAAATGTCAATAAAAGGAATCTGGAACCTTGAATTTGAAGTTTACCCTTCATCAAATCTTCCATTATCTATCCTGTTTTATCTATTATACATTTTCATGGGTTTGAAAAGCATGAAGTAAATATGTATGCCTCAAAACCTCAATACATCTACAGTATCTACTTTTTAATTACCACATAGGCATGAGGTCCCTCTGAAAATGGGATGTCACATCTCAAGAGGCCTTTAACAAATTTATACTTCACGGAGACAAATATGGTTGAGATGCACTTGTGGTCTGGGCACCCATGAGTTCGTCACTACCATAAATTCTTATTTTCAGTAAGAATATCATTGATTATGCTTCTATAAAATGATCACCACAACCATTCAGACATGAGGACCCCCTGAAAATGAGATGTAGCATCTCAAGAGGCTAACCTCTAATAAATCAGATGACAGGTCTATGGTTCATGAATCTGTCCCTAACAACTTTACCGGTCTCAGAATTTGGTGATTTTTTTCCCACTTTGAGAATATATATGTGGCCAAATAATTTGTAAGTATTTTAGTTGTACAGCAACTGTAAGTTGGTCAGACACATCTCTGAAGAATTGAATTTGTTGAAAAATCATAAAAAACTATTTTTTTTCCAGTTAAAATTCAATAACTTCTTTCAATTGTAATACTTAGCTTTACATTTGATTTCAAAAGATGCACCAGACTTCAGTGAAGGTGATTTGACCCAATTTGATGATTTATTATTTGTGTTTGAGTAAGTTTTGGGGTAAAGTGTGCACCCTGGCTCACACCTATGGCAATGATCATAAAATAGGTCATAGTACAGGCCCTGGATGACTTTTGGATTTTCTAAAGGTATATTCTTGGGAGTCTCTGGGTGTACTACAAATACCACACAATAAACAAAAAATTGGGCTGTGGGCAAAATGACATGTATTGTGAAAGAGGTCCTTTGTGGATCTGCTAACACACACAGGTCGAATTACACATTTGTAAATAGTTTCAGTTACGAAGGTCATTCCGCCAAAAGAGTGCAATTTGCTTGTTGTAACTCTTCAAAATTAAACTTCATTTTTCATTCCATTTCAATATAGAATTTAGTAATAAACACATTTACTCATTCAAAATGAGCACTGGTCAATCTCAGGCTACTTTATTTAATTTATTGCAACTTTTGAAAGTTTATTATCATTGCAATTTTTTCTCTGCTGTTACCAAAACTCAAATGCCATTTTAAAACCATGTTTAAAGGAATATCAACCACATACAAGGTTTTCCTTTAGAAAAAGAGTTAATTTAGAAGAAATGGTTGGTTACATGTTAAAAATACTAATATTTATGACAAAAAATGGCTTCTTTTTTTTTTTAACCAGAGTTGTATTTTTCTGAGAATGCAAATCAAACTTTTCCTTTATAAGACATAAAAAAAACCCAAATTTAACCAAAGATTGAGCGTGTAGTTCATTAAGCAATCAGAGAGCTGTTGGAACCAATGTAACCTCTTAAGACCCGAGCTGTTGTTTCAAATGCATTTTTTATTTCTCTTTGTTATTTGGGCTTATTGGAACCAGAAAAGTATAAAAAACTAAGCATCATCTTTCCATATGATGTAGTTTTAGAGAAAAATGATGTCCACGTATGTGGACACTGGGTCTGAATTTCCATAAAACACAATAAAGTCAGCTTTGTGTAATAGAGTGCAAAATTATTTATTTCCAACCTGAACAAAGCAGTTTTCTTTCCTGACTGCTCCTGTATTTATAACATATACAAACATATTTTTTAAAACATTTTCTGAACATCACAGTGCAAAAACCAACTTAAAATCACATTTCTGCCCCTATCGAACAGTCACAACAAGGCTAATATGAAATGCTGCAAAAAGTGCAAGAAGAGACGATGCTTTTTGCATTGCCTATGTAAAAAAAATTACGAATGCACTTTTCCTTTGAAACATGAACACACCTACAGCTGCATGAAAAAGTATGTGAACCCTTTAGGATTACTTGGATTTCTGCTTAAATTTGTACTACAAATACCACACTGTAGCGATATCAAACTGATCAACTTTAAGGAAACTCTAAAAGGATAAAGAACATTCCTCTCTGACTCTGTGCCTCCACGACCGTAAATCTTCAAGAGGCCTGTAGCGCCATGAAGCCTGTGTTTTTCTCCTGAGGACCACAACAAGAAGACATAGGCATCTGATGTGTTTACTTCTGATTGGCTGAGAGAGTCCGTTTTTGAGGTCATAAATAACAATTCGGTGACACCTAAGTTGACCTTTGACCTCCCTGGACACGCAGACCCCTCACCGACTCCAGATGTGGTCTCTGTCCACACAGAAAACCCACAAACCTTTTAAAACTGAAACTCTTTAAATGAAACACTTCTAACAATGTGATATCATATTCTGTCATGACAAATGCTTTCTAATGATGTGACTTGTGTGTTTTTAGCCCTAAAAATCCCCAAGTTAGGAGAAAGTTGGGTTATTATTACTCTGTGTTATTTTATCACTCTGTTTCATTGAAGAATGCTTATAATAGGATTTCTACACCTTAAGTTTTAGTTGCAAACCATCTTAAAGGCATGTTAACTTGTATGTCTAAAGTTAACTACCTCTATTTTGTTTAATTGACTGTTTAATAGGATTTGAATTGTTTAATTCTTTCTTATACTTTAGATATACAGTATTTGGTATCAAAGTGATCGCCGTGAGATTTCCTATCCAGTTGGAGTGCTTATATTGGATGTTTAATCAAAATACAACTTAATATTGGCCAAATATTAGTTGATAAAAGTTTTGATCACCACAAAAGGCCCTCCTCCTCTGAGATCCTCATCAGGAGACAAAACAGAGAAACATGCGGTCTTCTTGCCCTCTTCCTCTCTGCTCCCCTCTTCTCTTGTCCGTCTCCTTCTTCCTCCTCGTCTTCGTCACCACTTTTGATTTTTGGCTCACATATTTTTCTAACTCTTTTGTCTAAGTTTTGTGACATGCCCGCCGATTCTTTCTTTATAAGCCAGTAAGACTTCAAAGATTTGCTTCATAGTAAATGGACTTTCGTTATTAATTTCAGAATAGAATTTGTTTGGCCAATGAATTCTTGATTTTTGGAATTAGTTACAAATCCACTTTTTATACAATCGAGACACCAACGCCCAAGCTCCAGCTTCACCTTGACAGAATCTGCCAGTCCAATCTAAGACTTCTCTCCCGGGAAACCTGGGACCACATCGGACAACCTCTTTGGATCCATCGCACTGGATAGAGTGTGGACTCCAGCCCTCTGGACGATAACCAGAACCAGAACAGTTCTTCTCTCCAGTAGCTCCAGGACCAGATGAGGCCCGATTAAGTAGAGGCAGTTCTATCTTCTTTCAGATGGGCTTGAGTGTGTCTTGGTTCAATTCTCTAATAATTTCCCCTTGATTTGACCTTTTACAAGTAGGTTAATTCGGAAATTAATCCACTATAACCACTCCATATGCTTAAATGTTCCTTGAGGGTTCATATCTTCTTTCCTGATTGATAGCATCATTGATTTAGTACATCTCTGACATTTGTTCCTTCTTAAGTGTTTATTTTATTTTATTTTGTCTTATATATTCATTTTAATAAATCACCCTTATATATTTAAAGTTCTGTCTGTTGGTATTCTATTTGGAAGATTGACATCACTGCATGAGAGTTCTGTCTTTAGATTTGAGATTGATTAAACAACTGAAGTTTGACTTAATTGATTAAACTGATAAGTTTGACTTAATTGATTTATCTAATTTAAATGAAATAAATTAATAAATCAGCTAATTAAGTTAATTTTGCCTTTTTTGTATAAAAAGGATGGTGCCCCCTTTAATTAACGAGAGCAAACCTGGTTATTAAATGAATATTAATTACTTTAATTAATATCCAGTAATATCCAGAAATTAATCACTACAGTATATTATGGTGCGGCCCGTGTGAGGCCCTGCAAATAGAAACTTCCAAAACAATACCAGACATATTATTTGGGTGCAACTGATAGAAAACATTCTAAACATAAATTGATATTTAAGACAAAAATCATACCTCTTTGAATAGAAATAAAGCGATCCCTGCTTTTATTCTTGCTGCTGTGCTTGCTGAAACGTGTTGGGCTATGTTTAAATGTTTTTCTTTATTCTGCAAAATTGCACTGTGCTTTGTGTTGTGGTGAGCCATGTTTGTTTGTTTAATAAACGAGTTTAATCACTTAAAGAAGTGTAGAGCCTTCCTGGCTGCATTCTGTGACTCTGCGTGCTGAACGCGCACCACGTGAACGAGTCCTTACAGTGTTTAAAGGCCTAAAGCTGATACGCCGATATCAGTGATAAAATAGTTACCACGAGACTCTGGTTTCTATTAAAGAAATAATTAACCCCTCATCTCTCCATCTCAGATTAGCTACCTGATACGAGAGGCCGCTCTTAGCGGGAGGATTAATGTGAGTTTAACTCATTGATTGTTCGAAGCCGCACAACATTTAAAGTGTTGCTGAGCTCTAAATTGTCCGCTTGGACCGCTGTGAAACACTGCGCTTGTTGATTTGTGTTTTTCCACAAAACGCTGTGTTTGTGGTCGGCTGAGGCCGCTGCTTTGGGACTTGGGCCCCTGAGAGTTTGTCTTGTTCATCACTGTGTGTCAGGCTGCACGCACAGCCTGCTGTTGGCCCTCAGAGGTCTGAAAAGTGAATGAGTCGTATTATGTTCGACAAACGACGTCCTTCAGGAAGGTGGAGTCAAACCCCACATCCTGCATCTTAAGTGACTAGTCACTCCCAGTGGCTAGCTGTTAGCCTTTGAGCTATTTCTATTAGCTGTTAGCATGCTATTGTGCTACACATAGCATAAACAGACTGGTTGCTAGACAACCAGCTTCTTCCTGTGGCTAACTGAGAACTTTTTACTTGTTATCGCCGTCTAGTGGTGAGACGGACTGCATTGCTGCTTTGGTTTCAAGACAACCAACTCTTGTTCCTTTGCATTTGCCCTCTGGTGGTGTTTTGTGACACAAGTCCTCCCTATAACACTGTCCTGCTTGGTTGGTTTTGATAACATGCACACATAACTCTTATTTCCCTGCACACATTGTTTTCGAAAAGTTGACATAGTCAACATTGTGTAACATGCAGACTTAATTGCCTGTAACTTTCATACTTAAACTAAAGTTTAGAATTTAATCATTCTAACTTCTATGCAGTAATTAATTGACACATAAAGTCACTCTTCTTCGATTACTTAAATTGAAGCATTAATTGTCTTTCTTCTGTAAGCATTGAAAAACAATTAGTGTGATTAACCCAGTTCTTTGAATGACATTAAGACTTTATTTAAAGTTTAATGGACTTTCAATTTGATTTAATCCACTGTTTAAGCTTAGCTTACAGCCTGTAAACATTGATACAGTTTACACTGTTAACAGTGCAACTTAAATTTCTTCCAATGCTTTATTGACTTTATTTGATTTAATACTGCTTCAACAATTATTTTAACTTCGGTTAATATTTTGTGCACTTTGACAGAGCTACCAAATTAATTACAAGGATTTTCTCCCTTTTGTTTTCTGTAAAGCTTCAAAGCTTCCTTCAGAGATTAATTGACTGTTATACAGTTATTCCCTCTTCTACATTAGTGTGATTTTGATTTAAGATCAGAACAAATCCAGATCTTCATTTCAGATTTTGGTTCCTCTTTGTTTTAATTCTTTAATGATACTCTAACTCTACAAGTTGATCTTGTTCTTGTATCTTACTGCAGAACAATTAATCAAGCTTTAATTCAAACTTACATTTGGATTTTCTTTATGTTCTAATTACAATTGATTGCTTTTCAGCTTTCTTAATGGTCCTAAATTATTCTTTTAATTTGATCACATCTTGTCGTTGACAACTTTAAAATTGATCATCACTCGATTCTATGGTTGATCTTCTGTACAAGTTTTATTTCTTAAAACTATAGATCGCCTTCTCTTTTACAAAACCTTAATCTTAATCCACAATCTCAGATTTGATCCTATTTTGAATAATTTCTTCCCTTTTACTAAGATTTAACTCTGGAGTTTAATCATCCTCAGATGCCACTCCAGTTTAATATACCTTAGTATTTGAAGACAAATTCATCATACTTGTGGCTATGCCTACTAAGTTAGAGTTTTATTTTCAATTAATTTCAGCAGTCATGTTGATTTATTCAACATTTATCCAAGCTTAATCCCTGTCCTCTGAGACATTTTGCTTGTCAAAGTTTAGATCATAACAATGCTATTGATTCTTAACAACTTTAATTGACACTTTGTGTAATCACTGAAGCTATAAAGAATTAAACTACTGAACCAAACATCTTACACACACAATCTTAACCCCTTTTGTTTTCAAACCAAACCAACCATGACAGACACCAGAGAGTCCATCCATGGAAACCCAATGGAGGACAATGGCACAATATTAGCAGAAATGACCAATCAGCTGATTCCAGATTATGTGTCTACAGCTCAAAAGACCAACCCCACTAATCTGGAAGACATTATGGCTGAATTTCTAGTGAAGGCTTCACTTTCGTCTTTTCAAGACAAGGAGCCCACTCACATCCTGAGACGCATGTTCTTTGTGATGGCATCACAGTTAAAGCAAAAAGAAAATTTGCTTGTACACACCACAGATAAACTAAAGGCACAAAGAGAAGAAAACATCGCGCTGAAAAAAGAGCGCTGGATGAGACTCAGCAATCTCTTGACAAGGCAAAACACAAATTGCTGAATTGAAAACAGCACAACTGCCTGCACCTATGGACATCAAGGAGAAACTTTTTCTCAAAGAAAAGGCTGAGAAACTTGATGAAGACCTTGAGAAAAAAAAGACGAGCTGTTGGAAACAACCAGAAAGCTTGAAAACTACCCATAAGCTGGAAAGGGCAGAGTCCCTTCTTGAGCATACAGCTGGGGAGTTAACTCACTTAAAAACACAAGTCAAAGTTCACGCTACAGCTCTCCAAGCTGAAGAAAGGCATACTTCGATGCTGCAATATCAGCTCAGAGAAGCTCAGAGACAGCTGAGCCTCTGTCAAGATCAACAACAAGAAACAGAAGAAAAGCTGGCTAATGCCCAAATGAAGCTACAATACTCCCTCCAACTTGGTCGAGACCAGAGGGAACAATTTGATCCAAGCTTCTTCAAAGAAAGAAGGGACATTCGTCCTTTGGAACGGGCCTTTTCGCCCACATTTCCAACTACTCTTGACTTTCCATCGCAACATTGCGATCGAACATTTCTTGACCCTGGCACGTCGCCACCATCTCAGAGATCATATTCGTTCTCTAATGATCCTCTCCTGCCTTGCCCCTCTGACAGGGACCTCGACAAAATTGCTAGAAACATAGCACGCTTCGAGCCTGGTCATCAAGGCACTCATGACGTAGAAATCTACTTGAAGGATATCGACTTTTATCTTAGAAGATTTCCAGGTGCTACAACCGACGACAAGATCTATCTCATTAAAGCAACCTCAAATCGAGAGGTAAGCAGCTTCATTGAACGTCAGCCATTCCAAATCAGAAATGATTATGGCGCGTTATGTCAAGCTCTGATCTGCGAGTTTACAGACCCATTGACACCAGCTGGCTTGTCAGCCGCTCTAACTGTCAAACAGGGGAGATCTGAATCTCCACACCAATACTACACTCGCCTACGTCAGGCTTACTTTGGTTCCAAGAACGAACCAGGAATGGAGGAGGACCAACATTTCAAAACTCTGTTTGTTCAAAACCTCCATCCCACAGTCAGCCACCATCTTGGAGTTGCAGCATGCCCTCAAACTCAGACGAGTCGTCAACTTCGCGAGTTAGCTGTAAAGGGTTTTGCAAAGCAAAGGCAGATCACTGCTAAGAAAGCAGAGCCATCTTCCGTATTGGCTCTGGAAGCAAAGTTCCTGCCCATGGAACTTAAAGGCGTCTCTCATGGCAACCTCTCACATGCCAATGAGACCCCAGCTGGAAGACTCGAGGATTTTAAACCCTGCTGGCCTAAACGTTCTGGCCACACTTCCACTCACCGTCAAACAGTTAAACGGTTAAACAAGGGTCGACAACCATCCAAACTTGATCCTAAACGTTTTCTTCCAAAACCCCAACGTTTTGGGACTGTCCCAAGAAAACACCAACCCTATAAGGGGGGTATGAAACATGAAGGGCCTGACCGTTATGACCCTCACTTCCAGAGGCAACGGTCCACAAACTCACCCTGTACATCATCCTCCACTCAGAAGATGAAAAGTTCTGAAAATCCAGACTCTTCAGAGAAGAGCCATCACTCTGAAAAGGACTCAATAGAGTCAAGACTGAGTGATGAAGAGCTCGATACTCTTAACGAGTTAATCCAGAAACTACGTCGACAAAGAGACAAAAGGGTGGATCTTCTTCCAATTTCCACCACTGATTCAGACCTACCTTTTCATCAAGATTCCCTTGTACAGAACAACAAGGAGGAAATCAACCCCTTTCAGTCAGTACCTGAACCTGAGACCCTAACCATGTCAGACCTTACTAAAGAACTCAATGTTTCGCAAAGTGACTCAACTAGTGATCCATCTTTTGATGATCCAGCAATCGTCAAAGTTGTCCGTCTCCTTCTTCCTCCTCGTCTTCGTCACCACTTTTGATTTTTGGCTCACATATTTTTCTAACTCTTTTGTCTAAGTTTTGTGACATGCCCGCCGATTCTTTCTTTATAAGCCAGTAAGACTTCAAAGATTTGCTTCATAGTAAATTGACTTTCGTTATTAATTTCAGAATAGAATTTGTTTGGCCAATGAATTCTTGATTTTTGGAATTAGTTACAAATCCACTTTTTATACAATCGAGACACCAACGCCCAAGCTCCAGCTTCACCTTGACAGAATCTGCCAGTCCAATCTAAGACTCCTCTCCCGGGAAACCTGGGACCACATCGGACAACCTCTTTGGATCCATCGCACTGGATAGAGTGTGGACTCCAGCCCTCTGGACGATAACCAGAACCAGAACAGTTCTTCTCTCCAGTAGCTCCAGGACCAGATGAGGCCCGATTCGTAAGAGGCAGTTCTATCTTCTTTCAGATGGGCTTGAGTGTGTCTTGGTTCAATTCTCTAATAATTTCCCCTTGATTTGACCTTTTACAAGTAGGTTAATTCGGAAATTAATCCACTATAACCACTCCATATGCTTAAATGTTCCTTGAGGGTTCATATCTTCTTTCCTGATTGATAGCATCATTGATTTAGTACATCTCTGACATTTGTTCCTTCTTAAGTGTTTATTTTATTTTATTTTGTCTTATATATTCATTTTAATAAATCACCCTTATATATTTAAAGTTCTGTCTGTTGGTATTCTATTTGGAAGATTGACATCACTGCATGAGAGTTCTGTCTTTAGATTTGAGATTGATTAAACAACTGAAGTTTGACTTAATTGATTAAACTGATAAGTTTGACTTAATTGATTTATCTAATTTAAATGAAATAAATTAATAAATCAGGTAATTAAGTTAATTTTGCCTTTTTTGTATAAAAAGGATGGTGCCCCCTTTAATTAACGAGAGCAAACCTGGTTATTAAATGAATATTAATTACTTTAATTAATATCCAGTAATATCCAGAAATTAATCACTACAACACAATAAACAAAAAATTGGGCTGTGGGCAAAATTACATGTATTGTGAAAGAGGTCCTTTAATCCATATCCCTTGTAAGAAGATAATATCCTGTCCTAATGCAACTAATCTGAAACTTGCTGTGCTCAATGTTAGATCTCTGTCCAACAAATCATTTTTAATTAATAATTTGATCACCTCTTATAAACTTGATTTTATGTTTTTAACTGAAACATGGCTTGACAAAAACACAGGTAATGCAGTTTTAATGGAATCAACTCCACCCAACTTCAAATTTGAATCCGAAACTCGAGAAAACAAAAAGGATGGAGGTGTCTGTGCATTATTTAGAGATCATATGGTTACGCACAGGTTGTCATTTGGGGTGTTTTCATCATTTGAGTATGTGTCCTTTAAAATGGAGATAAGACTATCCCCGTCCATACTCTATATAGTTCTATACAAGCCCCCGCAACACTATAAAAGTTTTATTGATGATTTTACTGGGATGCTTTCAATTGTATGCACAGATTTTGATAGTTTGGTCATTACAGGTGATTTTAATATACATGTGGATAATGTCTGTGACAGAAATGCTAAAGAGCTCAGTGCTGTCCTTGAAACCTTTGGCCTGACTCAGCATGTGTGTGAGCCCACCCATAGCAGAGCACAGCACACTCTGGACCTGCTCATTACAAAAGGGGTTAATATTTTAAATGTCAATGTGGTTGATGTTGCCCTGTCTGATCATTTCTGTGTCTTCTTGGACCTGTCTGTTTCTCCCACACCACCGGCTGGTCCTGCAGTAGTACAGAGGAGACACGTAAATAACAGTACAGGTGCTCTGTTCCTGGAAATGATTAACTTTGAAAATGTCTCATTTTCTAATGTTGATGATTTGCTGAGCTCTGTTACTTCAAGTGTTTTGAATGTTCTCACTCACTCAGATAGTTAACATGTCACTACAATCTGGAACATTCCCAAAGGCCTTGAAAACTGCGGTCATAAAGCCTCTCCTAAAGAAGAGCAGTCTTGATGTTACAGTACTGAACAACTACCGGCCCATCTCAAATCTGCCGTTCTTAGGCAAAGTCCTTGAAAAAGTTGTTTACCAACAGCTCACTGACTTTCTCCTAATGAACAACTCATTCAGTGTTTTCCAGTCAGGTTTTAGACCCCATCACAGCACTGAGACCGCTCTTATCAAGGTGACAAATGACATCCGCCTGAACACTGACGCAGGCAAAGTCTCAGTCTTAGTCCTGCTAGATCTGAGCGCTGCTTTTGACACTGTCGATCATGAGATCCTTTTACAAAGACTAAAGGACTGGGTGGGCATCTCGGGGACTGCCCTACATTGGTTGAAGTCCTATCTAGAAGACAGGAAGTACTTTGTAGAAATTGGTAACTGTGTCTCAGACCACATGGCCTTGACTTGTGGGGTGCCCCAGGGGTCAATCCTGGGACCCCTCCTGTTCAATCTCTACATGCTGCCTTTAGGCCAGTTAATACAAAGTACTAATGTGTCCTACCACAATTATGCAGATGACACTCAGATCTATGTCTCACTGACAGCAGGTGAATATGGACCAGTGGATTCACTCTGTCACTGCATCCATCAGGTCAGTGTGTGGATGCAGAAAAACTTTCTCCAGCTAAATTCAGACAAGACTGAAGTCATCGTGTTTGGTCCACAGAAACAAAGAGAAAGTGTCAGCAGTCACCTCCAGTCTCTCTCTCTAAAACCTACAAATCAGATTAGAAATCTCGGGGTAATAATGGACTCAGACTTGAACTTTGGCAGCCATATAAAATCAATAACATCAGCAGCCTTTTACCATCTAAAAAACATTGCCAAAATCAGAGGTATAGTGTCTAAACCTGACCTAGAGATACTTATCCATGCATTTGTCTCTAGTAGGTTAGATTACTGTAACGGCCTGCTCACCGGCCTCTCCAAACGAGCCATAACACAGCTGCAGTATATCCAGAATGCTGCTGCTCGGGTCCTGACCAGAACCAGGAAGTACGAACACATTAGTCCTGTGCTCAGGTCCCTACACTGGCTTCCTGTTGCTCAGAGAATAGACTTTAAAGCAGCTCTGCTTGTGTACAAGTCTCTCCACGGCCTACCACCAAAGTACATCTCTGACATGTTAGTGCCATATGAACCATCTCGGACTCTGAGGACATCAGGGGCCGGCCTTCTGCTGGTGCCAAGAGTCAGGACTAAACATGGAGAATCAGGGTTTCAGTTTTATGCAGCTAAAATCTGGAACAGTCTTTCTGAAGATGTGAGACAGGCCTCTACTCTGACAATGTTCAAATCTAGGCTTAAAACAGCTCTGTTTAACTGTGCATATGACTGAAAGGATCTTATCTGCACTCTTTTTAAATTTATTTTATAATGATTAATGTTGATTTTATTTTGTATTGTGATTTTTTTAAAGTCATTTTATAATGATTATTGTTGATTCTATTTTGTACTGTGATTTTAATGCATTTTTCTTGTTCTGTAAAGCACTTTGAATTGCCTTGTGTATGAATTGTGCTCTACAAATAAACTTGCCTTGCCTTGCCTTGCCAGATATGTTGTTGTTAGCGCTTGTTAGCTCAGGTGGCTAATAGACGGTGTCACACTCACAGGGGCACTATGCTCTGCCCACACTGGCTGGTTGCAAACTGTGGAATGGATTTCTTGAAATGAGGAGTGGCGTCACATGTCTCCTGTGTGTTGTGTGTTGGATCGGGCGCCCCGTGGCACGCGGATCGGACCGATCCGATCCGTGAATTATGCCTGGATCAGACGCCGATACCGATAATGGATCGGATCGGTCCCATCCCTAGTCTAACTCAGGGGTGGGCAACTTTAATGACCAAGAGGGCCACATAAAACCATTTTTCCCAGCCTGAGGGCCACATTGTTACAAATTTTCAGGAACTCTCGATGAGGAAAAAGAATGTTGGATAAACAACGTATGAGAATATAGATGTCATAAAATTAGCATACAAATATTCATATATTACAACATATTTTTAATTTTTAAATATAGTATTAAGTAATACTTAATATAATGTTCAAAGGCTTCATAAAAGAGATTTAGAGACACTATTATTGCAAAGTAAGGTCATAAACAACTTACATAAGCTAATAAAACATCAGTCTGGATTATATAGAATTATTTCTATTGGATATCTGAGTTTTCTTCATATTTACAGCTGCTGATTGGTAATGAATGGAGGGCCACATTTAGTGATGTGAAGGGCCGCACTTGGCCCCCGGGCCGCCACTTGCCCACCCCTGGTCTAACTCCTTTGCATTTAGCTGCACCGACTTAGCAATGGTTGCTAGCATAGCACTGTGTTGTTTAATCTGCGTGGTTACATCTTCAATACGCTCGTCAACACGCTTTCCCAGAGCGTCGATAGCTTTCAGTATAGTCTCTGTGTTTTTTTCTTCTTGAGGCATACCTTTAGTTTTTTCTCCAAACGCGTTTTTTCTGGAGTGTCGGGGTTCCCATCGACCTGTCCCGTTTGTAGTAGTTAGCCGTAGCCGACTCCTCCATGGGTGCTTCCGCATAGTCATGTTCACTCGTCTCACATTTTTCAAAAGAGAGACTTTTCTGTGCCAAAAGCTTCACTTTGCTGTTCTCCGTCATGTTTGGGCTGAGTGCTGGTCAGGAGACAAATTTTAGTGGAATTATTTAGCATTTTTTTAAGTTTTAATGTCGGGGCCTCTGTGGAGCTCAGAGAGATGCAGCTTGTCAGCGCGCCATCTTACCCAGAACTCCTCAGCTAACAAAGTTAACAGCTAATCAAAGTAACATGTTTACGACAATGCTACGGCCTGTCGAAAAAATATAATTATTATTATTATTATTATGATTACTACGACAGTTATGTGTGCGAGCTCGTTAGCACAGACATGACTCAAGCTACTTACATCAACAGCCTAAACAGATCGGACTATATAGATTATCAAAACAAACTCTTTCTCAGTAATGGTGGGAAATTACCAGACCCTTATGGTATCCCCAGCGACAAATGGATCTCAGATATGTCCAAATGGCCTGTTATTACTTGGCCCGACATATATAGTTACCTTATAGAGAAACCCAGTGTGTACACAAAAGAAAATCTGCGTGCATACAAATCTTTACAGGCGTATAATTATGTACTTTGTGGTCATGTACAAAACCTCAAGGTTTATGACACTGGGTCTGGTTTTTGCGCATTGAGGGCAGGTGTCCTGCCCAGCCAGAGACTGGGACTAAAGATAAAACCATATGATGCTTGGGTGTACGTGCACAGGGATCTAGGGTACATCCTAACCGCCAACTGCACATGTATGGCAGGGTAAGTGTCACAAAACAGATATTGTGAGCTCGTGATTTCACTTACTTTTGCTAAGAGATCTATCCATCGCACCAGTCTAGCTTCTTGTTGCAGTCACGCTGCTGCCATCATGTGCCAAGTCGAGCTGTCAGGACGCAGACGCACCAAGGATGAGGTCGCCTGCACGTCCCAAGCAAACGCTTGGAAAGACATGTCCCGAAAAAAGGTGGAGGCACAAAAGCTGAAGGATATTAACTTCAGCCGACCAAAGTGGCACCTGACAGAGTTGCCTCAGGTCCATCAAACACCAACACCCCAAAATATACCAGGTACATAACTGATAACTCTATGAATGAAAGAAAGTTTATTCGAACATGGAATAAAAGAAAAAAGACAAAACAAAACAAGACTAAATTAGGCCTAAATATAATTCTAAATATCAAGCATCTTTAGAAAATCACAAGTTAACTCCCTCTGATGTGATCCTTACATTTCCTCCTTTTTCAGCAATTACAGCAGAAGATCTCCAGGCACTCAAAAACATTAGTCCAGATGCTGCTATTTTTACATCAATTGACACAGCCAAAGACTCAGACACAGACACAGCATCAGAATCTGGGTCAGAACTACCTGAGCCTCTGACAGCAATGTACGACCCATCAGCTAGGGACCTTAAGTCAGCTGACCTGCAGGAGAAGTGCAACAAAAGTTTTGGAAAGATGAGAGGGCAATACACAATTGACAGACTGGAATATCTACAGGATGTCACAAAAGAGCAGGCCAAGTGCACAACATGGGCACTCCACAGAGCAGGCAGCACTTTTCTCAGGGTTATACATTGCAAAGACACCACTGTTGAAAATGTTCTAAAACAGATCATGCAATATGCAGCCACAGATCTGACTGTTCCAGCTGTCATGTGGGGGAGGCAAATGGAAGATACTGCACGTAATAATTATAAAACAGAAATGCAGAAAATCCACATAAACTTTGATGTAAAAGCAGTGGGTCTAACAGTGAGAGCAGATGAGCCATACCTGGCTGCTTCTCCTGATGGGGTATTTTCCTGTGACTGCTGTGGGACAGGCCTTCTAGAGATAAAGTGTCCATACAAATACAGGGAGGGGCTAGAGGGGTCAGAGTCTGACACATCCTTTTGCCTTGATGGAAACTATGATTTGAGACTAGAACTGAAACGATTCCTCGAATATTCGCGAGTACTCGATTACAGAATATCCTCGAATTAAATTCTGTGCCTTGAAGCCTCGTTTAATATATAATTATACATATAAATATATATCTGGACTACTATACAGTGCACAGTGTTTGACACGGACGGTAATTTCTGTGGCACACCTCGCCTGCTACCTCCGCTGCTGCACAGCTTGTACAATCATGAAGGAAGAGAAAAGAGAGGGACAGAAAGGAGAGAGTCCGCAGAAGAAACAGCAGAGAGTATCCAAAGTGTGATGTCACTACAAGAAGGGACGAAAAGAAAACACAGTGCAGTGTGTCTGATGTCAAACGGAGTGAGCTTAGCATGTAGCTTATCATGATAGCATGTTGTTAGGGCTGCAACTATTACTATTACAGCATTTTAAATATGCTCATCACAGACATGCGTCCTCTTTCCATGGTGGAGGACACAGGATTTAAGAACATGATCAAGGATTTCAATCCAAACTACACAATGCCCTCCAGAACACACTTCACAAAAATAATTGCAGAATTATATTACTGCTTTGTAAATCAGTATTTTCTTGGCTTTGTTTTACGCCAGTACTGGTTTAAACTTTGAAAGTTGTTAAAATAAAAACCCTTTTCTGAGGAATAAACGACATTTGGTTGCTCATTTTGAAAGCCCTAACATGTTGCATTGTATACAATTGATTTGTTTAAAAACAAAAAGGTATATTTTGTTAGAGTACTCGAGTACTCGAAGAAATAATCGACAGAGTACTCGATTCCAAAACTACTTGATAGTTGCAGCTCTATTTGAGACCCACTCACTCATACTACTCTCAGATTCAGTTACACATGCATGTTTTTCAAATGGATGTACGTGATTTCATGGTGTGGACGAAGACAAGCAGCATTATTTGTCGGCTACGGAGAGATGAGGCATTTCTAAAAGAAACTCTTCCCAAGGCTGAATCATTCTTCATGGACCATCTGCTTCCAGAACTTGTCTGCCGCCGCAGAGACCCTGACCTGGCGGAAGAGATCAAATGTCAGCACTGCAAAAAGCCAAGCTTTGGCAAAATGATCATATGCACAGACTGCTGCCACCACTTTCACTATGCATGTGTAAACATTACTAGATATTCCAAAAAATGGAAATGTGGGTACAAATCGACAGATATAAGATGGATGAACACAGGACAACAGCACATGAGGTAAAACGAATGTATTGAACAAAAATGAATAGGTACAGCTCTCAAAATATTGATTTCCTTACTGTTAACACAACAACAAAGAACACATCACACTCTTCAAGTGTTCATATTTTTACATTTACAGTTTTATGTTACAACAGTTGTAAGTTCAAATACTTTTACAGTACTTACACTTTGAAACATTTTAGTTCACAGAGTTAGATTTAGTTTTGGAAATAACTTCTTAAAAAATTCAAAATATTCAAATCATTTCAAACATTGTCAGTGCTATGTTAAAGAGACTGTGAGGAGTTTCTAAGTCATTACAAAAAAGTCTCACTTTTAGATATACACCTGATCAAAATACACACTTTAAGATGAGTTTTATAGCATCAAAATAGGTTATCTATAAATGCTATTCCTTAGCCTTTGGTCGGGTCGGACAGGGCTGGACTGGCCTGGATACTCAACTTCAGGAACAAGACAATTAAAACTAGAGCAAATGTATATTATTGGGACACGTCTTAGAGCACTGGGCTGTAAGTAGCGATATATAGCTGTCTAAAACTACGATGATACGTTTTCCAAAAATTGCTTGTTGTCACTAGGGATGTAACGGTATGAGAATTTCATATCACGGTTATTGTGACCAAAATTATCACAGTTATCATTATTATCACGGTATTGTTGCATTGTGCTCAAAATGTTCAAAAAGTACTCTGACACAGTCTTGAAATCATTTAACCCCTTTAATATTATATCTTTAGTAGCTCTTATGTCTTTTTGTCAGGAAATGTCCTTCAGGAATATTTTTTTTTTATAAGAAATAAAAGTAAACAATTCTGACAAGTATTTGTCTTTATTATGTTATAAATGCTTAAACTGTGTAATACAAGAAAAGAAAAAAACTGATTTGTTCTTTTAACAGGTTTCTCTTCATAAACAATTTTAAATGAACATGTTCAAAGTTTTTAGATGGCCAAAAATAAATGTAACCTATTTTACACTCACACGTTTGTTTGTCGATAGCATCAGTATCCATGTTACAGCTCGCTATATTAGACTATGTCCAGCCCTTTTATATTTTTTTTTTGTTTTAACTAACGATAGTACCGGAAGCAGTTAGCCCCTTTCACGACTCTTTTCTACTCTCCCCTTTCCATGGCAGATGTCCTCGAAATCTCCTTTAATACTTCCAAATTAGGCTTGATTAAATCCATAAAATTACAACAAAATACAGCAAAACACGGCGAACGGACGGCAAGAACACACTCCAGATAGATACTAATGCTGTTATTTACAACCTTTATACATTATTTACACAGAAAATACTGATAAACCGCCTTTAATTCACTCAGGTATGGTTAACTGAATCTCTCTCTCTCTCTCTGCTCGTTTACTCGAGGAGTTACAGCAGTTTTAATCACACACATTTTTGTCTTTCACCTTAGCTTCATGTTTTAGACAGGGTGACTGTCGTCAATCAGTTTCCCCCCGACATCCTTGTAAAATCTGAAGTTTGACCAGACTTTAGCCGTTTCGAGTGGGGAAACCTGCTAAGAGTCTGAGCGAGGCTCCGCTGCCGCTAAACTTTCAGAGACTAAACAATGCTAACTGCGCATGCGCGCCTCTGTTTGTGAGACACGCCTGCTTCATCGGGGGAAGACACACATAGTTCCTGCTTTTTGGGGCAAAGAGCAGCATCACCGTGCATTATAGACACAGTGTGGTGATCAAACTCGGTAATTCGGTCATTTTAATCGGACGCGGTAATGATTACCGTGGGAAATGTTATCGCTGTTTACCAGTTTACCGGTAACCGTTACATCCCTAGTTGTCACACATCAAAAACCACCGCTACGCAACTAGAAAGAGATACATTACCTCGTCGCTTTGCATCCTGTAAGTTGTTGAAAAAAGAAGTTGTAAAGCAATGCAGAGTTCTGAGGAAGGTCCGAGCTGCATTTATCACAACACACACTAACGTCTCTGGTGTGTGCCAGTTGTAGTCAGAAGTAGAAATTTCTGGGTTCCGAGTAGGGAACTGCAACTGGACGCCCCCTGAAGTCTGAATTTCCTACTGGGAACTCGGTGAAACCTCGCCAACCCTGAGTTGACCATCAGAGATGGATGCCCCCAGTGTGAACAGTTATTTAGCTTCTGTAATAGTCAATTTATTTGCACTTCTGACTGGGGTGTGTCGCTCTAGATCAGCTGTATACATGGTATTGTTAGACTTATATTTACAAAAATGCTGCCATAGTGATAACCACATTCTTCATATGATATTTGTGAACAACAACACAGGGCGTGCTAACAACAGCTAACAATAACCTGGTAGATCGACAGATGATGTCACTCCCAGTTCCGAGGTTACTGTAACGCAGCATTACGGCAGTCGGCATGCACGCTCATGGGTAGCAGAGTCTGTATTTTGCCGCAAATAGATTCTCCTCATAGCATCTTTAATATTTAACTTGTCAGCTTTGAAAGCAGTTTATTCTAAATGTTCCCATGACTTTGGTTCTAAAATGGCCATTACCATAAATAAAATAGCTCTGCTGTGTGGTCTCAAAATTTCTCTAATCTTTATTACCCCTTTTGATCTCATAAGATTTAGTTATTTATAACTGTTCTTCTTACATTTTACAACTAGTGAATTTGCATTTCCATGCAGTAAATGCGTTGAAATGCTGAGTGTGACTGCTGAAACTGTGAAATGAAATTGCCAAAAGTAATGCAAAGAAAGTTGAAAGTGTGACATGAATAGTTGTAAGCAGTAAATCATGGCTGAAAATGTGTGAAATGTGCAATAAAAATGTTTGCAGAACATTATAGATACTGGAGCCCAGGTCTGCAGGTCATGTGACCATGCTCTAACTTCAAAGAAATGTGCAAAAGTTTAAGATGCTTCAACAGTCATATCTCAGAAACCGTAGTAGATAGTGAAAAGTGCAGTAAAAAGGTTTGCAGTTGTGAAAGAAAGCAGAAAATGAATGAATGTTTTTTAACATGGTAAAATGTGGTGATATTTGTAGATGTACCTAATAAAGTGGCCAGTCAGTGTAATACGTGCAAAGGAAGGTTGAGAGTGTAAGCAAGCATGATTATGCTATTGTAATGAAGAATCTGTACTAGATGGAGAAGAAAAGTACATTTGTCTTTGCCCGGTTTCGAACCTGGGATCACTCGATCAAAAGCACAGTGCTCTACCCATCAATCTCTAGGGTTACATTGGCTGTGCGGTATTTTTCCTGTGCTCATTGTTCACATGCATAGTCTCAGCGCAGTCTGATAACGCTCGGTACTTCCGGGTAAACAAACGCTCGCTTGGCCAAAATCGTGATAGATATCAGAAAAGGGATTGCACCGTGAGTATCTCAAGAACATGCTGAAACTATGGGTGAAAGTTTTATGTCCACACTGTAGAAAATGTGGACACAGTGGCGAGTTAAAAATGCGCTTCAAAGTGAAGCACTCGGCTGTCCCGAGGTTAAGAATTGCATTACCGCAGATGGAAGATTTTGCGGCATACTGCAAAAGCTGAAGCTCACTGAGACAAAGTGATATCAGGTTAGACTTTGAAGCGGATTTTACGTGTAAGAGGAGAAGTGAGTCGACGTTTTGATGCATAAATCATGTCTGTGGAAGACGTTTTGACGAAGTTATGACAAGATAATTCTGCTGAACTTTTTGTCTGTGTGAAGGAGGGCTTCGGTCTAATCTGTCACGTGACACGCACAGTCCGGAGCAATCTGCAAAACTTGGTGTTGCTCAAAACTTCATATTTAAAAAACTGTAGAAGCCAGCAAAAATCTGAAGATATGTAAAAATAGTTGAGAAGTCATTGCAGCTTTTAAAGCATGAATGAAGTCTGTAGGTGGAAGCATGCCCAATCTGTGGAGCTTCAAAGTTGTTGAAGTTTTCAGCAGAGCTGCAGAAATGTCCCATTCATTTCAATGTAAAAATATATGCAGAAATTATTTTTTACTGTAAAAAGTATAACTGTTAAACCTGTGAAAAATACAAGCGCACTTCTCCTGAACATGCTGCATATGTCAATTTTTTTCTGTGAAAATCTGTGCAAATTTGAAGCCTGTGAAAGGTGCCAAAATCTGGAGGAATAAGAAGAAGAAGAAAAAGAAGAATACATTTTAGGAAGAACAATATGTTGAAATGCTGACTCAGCATTTCAACTTAATTAGGGTATGGAGAGGCAGAGAGGAAGGAGTGAGTGGTCAATGTCCTCATTAGCCCTTAAAAGCCTGACACAATCATGGAATGTAATGTCCATGTTTTTGACTCTAAACAGTTATCGCCGGGCCACAACAGTACCCCTGAGGTTTGTAAGACCAGCACAAAGGGTTAAAATGTCATCTAGCATGTCAACTTGGCTGATGGGTATGACAGTGTTCAGTATCTGAAAGGTTTTAAGCCGACCTATAACTCGTTCCACATGTATGCGGACTCTTGACAACTGCCGTGAAGTGTCAACACGAGAACCAGGCAGCTGAGATTTCCCTTTGTAAAACTTGGGATTCTTAATGTCGCCTCCAACCCTGGCCAATTCCTCTCTAACAAGGAAGCCTCTATCTGCAAGGATCTCATCACCATGTTCAAGTTTACCCAAAAAGCCAGAATCTAAAGTTATTACCTTGTCAGAGGCACGACCACCCCACCCACTAGATAAAAAAGATCCTGCCGGTGTGATTCCAATTAGATATTTGATTGTGTTTTGGTGCTTATAATTTGACCAGGTTTCAGCCCTTGCTTTAAGATTGTCTGTTCTTTCTACAAAGATCTCAGTACAGTCAATAATACAACGACAATTCTTAAATTTGGTTTTAAAACACTTTGGCATGTTTGCTCTCACTGCATCCTTACTAGGCCACATTATCAGAGGTTTCAGTATTGAGGATAACATAGGTATCCAGTCTCTTAATATTTTTGATACAGTTGAGAATGGAGGCCCAAATCTGTAGGACAGGTCCCTGTTAGTGAGTCCAAGTCTGACCTTCATTAAAACCAAAAGGAGATGGTTCTCCCAACTTAACCCACCCCTAAGCACAAGTGTGCTTCTTTTGACAATGTCCAGCAGCCACATAAACATTTGTACTGATTGTAAACCAGTAAAAAAAATCATTTTTGAATTTTTTTCTTTTACTGATTCAAATCCAAACTGTGACTTCTTAAGTTGCTCTTTCAGTTGATGGTTTTCCTCCTGTGTGGCATGCAGTTCTGCTTTCAGAGCTTCATAGTCATCTCTCAGCTGGTTGTACTGCAGATGAAGTTGATGCATGTCTTTGCTGGACACAAACTCAAAATTATCTACAATAAAAAAAAGATGAATTAACTCATGTGCAACACACCAGCTTTCAAACAGACATGCATACAACACACAGAATAGTTGTCTGTTTCCCTATCAGTCTACTCACACAAGCACCAACCAAGCAAGCAACACTAAAACACACTCAGGAGGGTGACTTCTCCTTACCTTCAGAACAATCGAGAAGATCTGCCTTAGGCTCGCTTCTGGGACAGGTTGCTTTATCTGCTTTAGCCTTATCTTCATCCTGTTTTTTCTTTCTTTCATATCTAGCATAAACAATAGAGTACAGTTAAGTAATAAAAAAATAAACATTATTATTTAATATTATTATCAGATTGGGAATATGCAATAACACAATAAAGACGACCATACAAATAAATCTTATTTGCTCAGATAGTTAACAAGCTACTCATGAAGTAGAAAATACATGACATGATAGTTACCTTGCCACCTTTCCTGGTGTGTCTCCGGTGCTGCTGGTGTGGGAAAACACTGATAGCACAAAATCTGGACTATCACAATCCATGGACGGTGCTCTTGATGACAGAAAGCAATAAGATTATCTTAACTTATTGCATAGTTTAACCTTTTTTAATGAAGTCAGCCAAAATGAAGACCAGTAGCACAAGCAAATATTACGCTGGAGTTAAAGAAAGTCCTGGACTACATACACCATGTACCTTTGGCCACCGGTCATTGTTGACGTTAAAACAGACAGCTAATATGAGGTTAGTTTAGCTATGATCTACTGAACCAAAATTAATATTGTCTCATCAACTGAGATAAAATCACACACAGTCCTAGCTAACTCATACCCAGCTCATATTGGCAAACAATAGCATAGCGTTAACATACCGGACACGAAGTGTGCGCTGCATATGCTCTCGCCACCTTTTGGACCTTCGGGACCCCAATCTGCCCTTTTTATAGTCAGAAGCCACAATCTCCTCCGGTTCTTCGCAAAAGGATGAGATCCTATTGGAATATTGTATAATTTCCACCCATGCTTTTGCCAGTTGACTGCAGTTAACCGCGCAGCAACTCCTTGTCATTTTTGTACGGAAGAGTATTAGGGCCACCCGTGGGAAAATAAAAATGAAAGGGGGTAGAATTTTTTTTTTCATCATGCACTTCGAGAATAAAGTCAAAATGTCGAGAATAAAGTTGAAATGTCGAGAAAAAAGTCGGAATATAATGGCGAGAATAAAGTTGAAACAGGATGTCGAGATAAAGTTAAAATGTCGAGAATAAAGTTGGAATATCATGGGGAGAATAAAGTTGAAATGTGTCAAGAATAAAGTCGACCTTTTGAGACTAACAACCAGCACTGCTTCTACAAAATGCCGTCCAGTCAGTTAGATGAATTAGTGAAATTAAACTTCGGACTCGGCTTTAATAACAAAGAAATACTTTCTCTTTTAGCCCACTACGGAGTCCTGGAGGTGTCAGGGTGCAGAATATTTTATTAATGCGAGGGAACGCCTTCTATAGTGTCGGCACACGTTATTAAAGCGTTTCCTCACTATAATAAAGTGAGGAAACGGGATAAATAAAGCGTTACCTCGCCATATTATAGTGAGCACATGGCGTAGCCGGAGTGAAATTTGCTTGATAGACTAGAATGGGAGCGAAGTTATGTAGTCGTGAGAGTGCCAAATTACAAAAACAAATCTATAAAAGAATAAATAAATAAATGAATAAATAAATAAATCATATAAGAATCCATAAAAGAAAGGATAATAAAAGTAGAAATATAAAGATAAATAAATAAATTACATAAGAATCCATAAAAGAAACGGCTAATAAAAGTAGAAATATAAAGACAAATAAAAAAATAAGTAGAAAAGTGCTTAATAAATAAATAAAGTAGCTATATAAAGTGATATTAATCAAAAAATAAACCCTTAAAAGAAAAAAAAAAAGTGTAAATATAAAGACAAATAAATTAAAGTATTTAAATCACATTATAATTTCACTTTAAAAAATAAATAAGTAAATGAATAAATAAATAAAGTAGCTATATAAAGTGATATTAATCAAAAAATAAACCCTTAACAGAAAAGGCTGATAAAAGTATAAATATAAAGACAAATAAATAAAAATATTTTAATCGCATTATAATGTCACTTTAAAAGCGAACGAAATATGCACAGAAATATTTAATATTTGAGTAGGAATGTGGTTGTGCAGGCGCAGAAGGAAACCTATCGAGGAAGAAGGATGGCAGCTGAAAACTTGACAGCAGAACTTTTAAGACTGGCTGAAATTACAGAACACAACAATTACGACGATGATGTATTGGGAACGGTAGATCACGTAATAGAAAGTGTTGGTATTATGTGTGCGCTGACCAACACGGACATCGACAAGCTTGTGTGGCGAAATCTTGAGAATGTAACTAAAACAGACACAGAAAGATAGACAGACAGACAGAGAGAAAGAGGGGGGTGACTCAGAGAGAGACACAGAGAGAGAGAATGAGAAAGTGGGGGAGACAGGGAGCTGGAGAGAGAAGCTGGAGTCTAGCAGGTCTACAGCAGCAGGCCGTCTCGCCATACGAGCTCATCGATGTCTGTGTGGGTCAAAGCACACGATAGTACCAGCACTTTCCATTACGTCCTCTACTGTCCCCAAAACATATTCTCCGTCGTAATTATGTTGTTCTCTAGCTTCGACGAGTTCTTCTGTCAAGTATTCCGCCACCATGTTTGTTCTCGATTGGGACCTTCTGTGCTTGTGATGCAACCACATTCCAACTGCGCATATTTTTCTGCGCATATTTCCTTCGCTTTCAAAGTGACATTATAATTTGATTTAAATGCCTTTATTTATTTGTCTTTATATTTATACTTTCATTAGCCTTTTCTTTTAAGGGTTTACTTTTTGATTAATATCACTATATAGCTACTTTATTTACTAAGCACTTTTCTACTTATTTTTTTTATTTGTCGTTATATTTCTACTTTTGTTAGCCTTTTCTTTTATGGATTCTTATATAACTTATTTATTTATCTTTATATTTCCCTGACACCTCCGGGGCTCCGTAGTGGGCTAAAAGAGAAAGTATTTCTTTCTTATTAAAGCCGAGTCCAAGTATAATTTCACTGATTCATCTAACTGACTGAACGGCATTTTGTAGAAGCAGTGCGCTGGTTGTTAGTCTCAAAAGATCGACTTTATTCCCGACATCCTATTTCAACTTTATTCTCGCCATTCCGACTTTTTTCTCTAAGCGCATAATGAAAAAAAACTGCTACCCCTTCTCATTTTTTTTCTCACTGGTGGCCCTAATACTCTTCCGTAATGTCAAGCTCAGGTTTATACATTTTATCTTATGACTCTTTGTTGCTGACTGAACTTAAAAATAGCACTGTTTAATGTACATTAATTTTATGACCTTAAGGGTAACAGATGGAGATTCATTATGTATTATACAATGAAACACATCCCATAATAACAACATATTAAAATAATAAAATGTATATATGTTTATATTACACCACAAATTATACAGAGCGCTCAGGTATCAAACTGCAGCTCCTTATTCTCTTCACCATGTGTTTATTTTTACTTGCCCTTTGACCACTATTGACTGTTTTTGTTCAGATTTTTTTCTCATGTGGCTATTTAAACAAAAATTGGAAAATATATCTACTCTTTGAGCTTTGTCCTACCTCTAACAACACGATACATATAACGAGCATTTCAACACAGGTGGCCCATCTTAGTTGAAGGCCCACTCACCACGACAAGGTGCAGACCATGAGTGGGGACACAGGACAAGACAGACTTGGCGAACAGGACAAACTGTGACGGGACAAACATATAAATACATAAAAAAGTGCAAAGAGAAACTCAGAACTTTTCTGGAACAAAGAGAGCACACATAAAACACATATCAACTGAAGTAATGCAGCTGATATGTAAGTAAACACACTTTAAACATTTGACTGAACATTTTTATTCAGATGGTATTTTTTTACTTATTTATTTTTGGTTTGGTTTTAAAGCTATAATCCGAACTTGAAAGAGCAAACATGCTAACAGACTCCATTTGTAACAGAACAGTCAAACTACAACCCCCCTAAAAGCAGTATTTACAAACCATAACTTTTAGAAGTAAAACAATAGGGTATTACAAAACAGTAATAAAAAACACATTCAACCTATTTACATTACACTGCAGTAAGAAGTTTGTTTCAGTGTATGAATCAGTCCTGTTTATGCAGACTGTAAATCATACCAGCAGCAACGACAGTTCGTGAGAGGATCAGTGGAGGACCAGGCATCTTCAGTGTATGAATCAGTCCTGTTTATGCAGACTGTGGTTATACAATGGTGGCCAAAATGACACTTTGCATATTCAAGAAATTGTCTATTAAAACACCCATAAAACAAATTAAATATCTACAAATTCAGAATAAAATTAGTCCTGAACACACGTTGGTCTTGGCAAAGGAGAAGAAGGGACTAACTGGGGAGAAATGGGCACAAATAGGGGCCCTTTTAGATGCTAGCTGGAGTTACCCCTGCATAGCCAAAGACTTGAGAGGCAGTCCAAGCACTACAAAGTACACTTTACTGCCACGATGCCACCAATTCATACCAGAACTGAAAGGCTAGAGGTTGACAAAATTTACCTTTTAGACAGACAAGTGAAGCGAATCAAAATTCTCATAAACCAAAGAAAGACCTAATGTTCTGGAGGCAAAAATGGGTCTATATTTCAAGAACTGTCAGGTGTTCTAATAATTTTGGCCACCACTGCAGGTCACAGTGATGCATGTTATTCACCATAAAAGTTAATTTATTTAGTCAGTCTTCTTCGTACACTCTTGCCATCTCTCGCCATCTCATTTTCCCTCTTTGCAAAGTGACTGAACCTGACTTTGCAAAACCAGGAGGAGGCCATTTTCACCAGTACATGAATGTGGTTCACTTCAGCGCATGTGTCAAACATATGGCTGTGCAGATGTGGGAAAAGGTCTTTCGCCACAGTCTGCAAGAACCTGGGTGACAATGGTTGATGTGATTCCACGCCCACAGGGAAGTTGACCTCCATTCATTCTGATCCTCCTCTGAATACTTTTCTCCATGGTCAAACACACAGACACCATGCCTAGTGATGGCTTTTTGAGACTGCCTCTATCTTTTAGGTGAATAAAACTGTGTGCAGTGCCGTCAGTTGTTAAAGCTTGTGAGCAAGGCAAGCAGGTGATTTTTTCTTTTATCTTCTTCACAACAAATCCTGCGATGTAGTTGATCACTGCCTCTTTGTATTCAGAGAGGCAGGGTACATCTGGGAGGTCAGGAATGGTGTCATCTTCCGGCACATCCACCTCTACCAACTGCACTTCCATTCTCCGTGCAATGTTTCCAGCTGCAGGTGTTGAGCTGAGAATGTGGGTGTTATCTCGAAGCAGTGGTGGCTCCTGAAAAATTTCTCAGGGGGGGCAACAGATGTGGTGCTGGCTACGATCACCCCTTCAATAGCTAATAATAATTTAAAAGTCAGATAGCTTACTTTACAGTGTTATATTACTGTTACTACCTGGCAAAAAGGTAGACAACAAAGAAGGGAGGCAGCACACAGTATGAACCATTCAATTTATAATTTATTAAATGAAGGTATCCAAAATAAACCATCAGTATGTGTAAAATGTAAAGAACAGATTTAGAGTGTATGCAATGAAAGATGTGTGAGCTTGTGTGTTGTGGATGTTAGAAGATGCAACAAACCAAACAGGCGATGGCTGGGGTGGCAGATAGAGGCCCTGCTGAGAGAGAGAGAACAACCTATGCAGCCAGCCTTTTTATGCCTTCTGGCCCTGCCCTGTTGGGCAGGTAACTCAGCCCCTCCCAGCTCCACCCTCCACCATCTCCCTAAGGCTGGAACAGAGAGCAGAGTGAGACACATGCAAGGGGAGAAAGAGGAGGAGGAGCAGGAGGGGTTGTCACATTACATTTGATTTGTTTTTCCTGTTGATGGCAACACCATACATGACATGTACACACTGTACAGTATTTCTGTAAAGCTAAATCAAGTTAATGTCTAAAATGCTATACATGTGGTTCCACAGTACACACATACTTATTATGTGGTCCCAAATAACTCTTTGAATACTGTAATTATAACAGGCAGCCTGGTCTTTCTTTGTCAAAAAGTCTTAAAGCTAGGGTCTACGATTTGAAACCGCAGCCTGCCCCCTTCCCTCACCTCTCCCCCGTGTTCCAAGATCCCGCCCCCAGCTCGTGACGCCTCATAAAGCCCCCTCGGACAGAGCTACGAGCGACTAGCACAATATATCAGCAGCAAACTCAATCAAAAACAGCTCAGCTCAACTGAAAGTATCAAACACGACAGACATCCCCCTTGTAACACACAGCAGTAGCCATTTCAATTGGACCGGGCGGTACGCGGGTCTGGCGCCGCCAGAGCGGAGCCGAGTGTGGGGGAGGATTTATCTTTCTCAGCCTGTCCTCCCCAGCTCAGCTTACAGTGCAAATGATTAGCGGCTAACAGGCTAACCCGCTCCCCTGCAAGTTATTAGCCCGTGCAGGCACAAACTAACCAGAGTTACTCAGCAGACATCTCCCACTGTAGTAAACAAAGCCATTACCTGATCAACCAGGGGCGAAACGGTCGATGCTGAAGGTCTGACGGCTGGCTGAGGCTATTCGTTAGCCGTTAGCCGTTAGCCGTTAGCCGTTAGCCTGCTAACAGGCCTCAACCCGCGGGCAGAGCTCCGTTGGGCCCCGCGGGAGAGGGAGGTGGCTTCGGTCTCGGCGCTAGGCTTTTCCGGCTCCATGATAGTTCAGTAGCTAACGCTGCTAGCTGCTCACCGGAGGTAGAGGGGAGGAGACGGGACCATGACGCACTATGCATCGCATGACGATGCGTAGTGAGAGAGACAGGGGATTGGATGGACTCAAGGACCAACTCACGGACCAATTAATAGTCGCAGGTTCTTAGGATTGATTGGTCAGCTAGTATGCAGCTTTTCAGCGGATATACTGAATTGATTATTTTCATTCTTTTTGGTCTTTATACTGTGTAGATAGGACCACAGGACCATAACAGCCTTATAAACAGTGTTATTAATATGTACAAAGCTTCCAAATCGTAGACCATAGCTTTAAATGTCCATGGAAATGTCCTTTCGACAAATTTTATTCACCCTATGTTCATAAGAAATAAATGTAAACAAGTCTGGCAAGTATTTGTCAGAATTATCTAATAAATACTAAGTGTGTAATTACAAGAAAAGAAAGCTGATATGAATTTTCAACAGGTTTGTCTTTATAAAAATTGTAAATGAACATGTAAAAACGTTTTTCAGATGATAAAAAAATATTAGCATGCACTTAAACATTCTGTTGACCTACAACATTTAAAGTCCATGTTACAGTTTGTTATATTAGACCATGTCCAGGTGTTTTTAACTGACAATAAGTTCTTGAAGCAGCTCCTGTTCAGATGAAGACAGAGTCTAAGTTTGCGGTCCTCACATCCATGTAGGGATTTTTCTGCACAGGTCACTGCTTCTCCCCCTTCCTCCCTCTGTCATTTCTCAATATGCTCTCTTTTATTGTTCTTTTAGGGAGTTTTTATCGAACCTCAACTGGAATTTACTTTTATATCCGTCCTTAGTTTTAGTGTGTATGTTAACATGTGCACGTAACGGTGAATATACGGCAAAACACGGTAAAAACATGGCGAATATACGACAAAAATGGCAAATAAACGGCAAAACACGGCAAAAATTAGGCAAAAGAACAACAAGGAAACACCCCAGAGTTAAACTAATGCTATTATTTACAGTACTTGTACACTATTTACTCAGAAAATACTGATAATCCACCGATAAATCACTCACATTAACTTTGAATCATATCTCTCGCATGCGCGCGCTGTGTGTCTCGTCCGAGCAGGCATCAGTGCGTATGACGTTATCTCGTTGGGGCAAGCCCTCCCTGAGCCCATCGAAATGCATTGTGAGGTCCAAAATTTGAAAAAAATAGTCTCTCCATGTAAGTCTATGAGGGCGTCTGGGGCGATTTCGAGTCTGACTGAAATCGCCCCAAGGGGGCGGGGCTGCTGGTTGGACAGTGACATCGCAGCCACATTCAGGCTGCTGATTAAACAATAATATGAAGACTTAGACAGGAACAATCAAGGCACTATAAACTCTTTTCTCTCCATTTTTTCAGGTGGATTAAGGAGGGCGATGCACTATCGCCCACTATGGGCCTGCCGCCCCTGTCTCGAAGTAAACAGTTGCCCGTGCCTCTTTTCACTTGGTGCCTCACAAGTAGGCGTTTGTAGGCTCCCCTGAACTGCCTGGCATTGGGGTTGTTATTGTGCCCACCCCAAGCTCTTATGGCGGCAAAGAAGAGCTCCAAGTGGTCCTGACTCAGTTTGTAAGTAAGAAGATACCTACATGAAGCACTGGCCCTCTCAACATGGTCATGATAGATGTTGAGTGCACTTCTGCCATTAGCAATGAAGCCATATATGGCAGTCTTCTTTTTTGTTGTGTGAAGTGGCACCATCTTGTTGGACTGCTGGTCCTTCAAGCCGAGGAGGACATTTTCTGCCTGCTTCAAGATGGTCTCAGCACGATCTTTAGTTGTTGGTTTGATCGGTGCTTTGAAACCTCTTCCGAAGGGATTGCGGCTGTTGAGAACATCAATAGCTCTCGTCTACAATCTTGCCTAAACTGAACAGTTGCAGCGCAACCTTTGAACTCCTCCAACTTCAAGCCTTGCTCACAGAACTCCATGGTGTCTGCCACACTGCAGCTGAAGAGCTGTGCTGCCAAATGAACTTTGATTTTTTGGTTCCTCCATTGTATGTGAGCCATCTTCAGCTTGTTACCAAGCTGTAGTCCCTCTTTTTCTTGGAGTTTATTGAGAGCTTCAAAGTACTTCCATTTTATCTTTGCCCCGTCTTCTGTCTCAAACTCCAGAGAAGATGCAAAGGCATTGTGAAGAAGCTTCAGCATGTGGCAAGCATCCAGGATGACATGTACTTTTTTGCTCAGTTTTTTTCAGGATGCAAAAAGTATGGCTTCATGTTGTTGATATAAAGGTCGGCTCCAAGTTCTTTTATCATGGCCAAATTGCTTGACGGGGCATCACAAGTAAGAGAAATAACTTGAACACCAACCTCATGAAGCCTGCTAAGGCTCTCCCTCACAACGTTTGCCTTCTCAGATCCATCCATACCTGTGATGAAAAAGTATGCAATGGGAATCTTCCAGGACTCATTGACAGCCACAACCATGAGGACCAAGGCCTGGGTGGCGAGGGTGTTGTCTATTTCCCCAGTACCTATGTCCACATAGCCATGGAACTGGTCCCCTGAAAATTCTGTCATCTTGTGGATGTGCATTTCATCCATCATGAGGGCACAGATGGTTCCTCTTCCCTTCTCTCTGTTTGCCTGCACATGACTTTTTAGTCCTGTAAAGGATGCTACAGTAAATCCAGGATGGGCTGAAATGCTGCTGTACCAAGTGCGGATGGTGTGACTGTGTGGAAGGGCTTTCTGAAAGTTGTCACGTACATAGTCATATGCCTTTGGGGAGTAAAAGTGCAGTGTGGTGGCAAACTGCTTCAGCTCCTCTGGGGATTTGGCTGACTTATCCACATTGTGTATCCTCCACAGGATGTGTCTCAGTACTTCATCAATTGACTCAAGCAAAGATGCACATTGACTTGATATCAAAAGCTTCTTCTTGACTTGTTTGATGGCATCTTTCATGGTGCGGATCTTTTTCTTTAACCGCCTGGACTTTTGGCACTGCCCTTTTAGCTTATTCTTGTATTTATTTAGGATGTCCTCTGTGGCCTGATTTTTCTTTTTCAAAGACTTTGGAGAGCCCAAACTGTAGCTGTGATCTTCTTCAACGCAGCCAAGTGGTGCACATATTGATGCTGGATAACTATGATCTGTGCTCTCCACTGTTACAGCAGTGTCAGCCTGACAGTTGTCAATGTCTCCTGCCTGCCTTGCCTCTGTGTCACTACTCACCAAAATCCTGCGTTTCGCACCTGCCTGAGAAGAGCTCACCCGGTGATCTGGAAACAGGGTTGGGACAGCTGTTTTCTTCAGGCAACGCTTCCCCTGAAGAAAGACAGATAGAAATCATTTCAAATTAAACTGTTTGCTGTAGTAACATGCTCTGGAATGTGTTTAAATCATTGGCAAACCCTCCACAGATTCAATGAATGATAAATCTATTCAATTAAAAATTGTTGAAATGATGAGGCAGACTGTAATGATAGTGCACATCACTGTCTTTTAGCTGATTTAACCTTTGAGTTTGTGACAAAGGCATGCTCATCAAAATGAGCACTGCAAAGACGAGATGATGGTACAGGTTTCCAGTCCTTCCGTCTCATGTTGACCACCCACTGCCTCAGCCTGGCTGCGTCACTGCTACCTGGAGGAAAACTTTGGAAAAATGCAACAGTAGTGCTTCATGTTATTTGTCAAGGGATGTATGCTATGCAAAGTAAATGTCATATTTTGAGCATTAATTTATTTTCAATAACAGACTGTTTTGTTTCATCAGAGGTTTGAATCAGAACTCTAGAAAGTGGAATAAAATAACACAAGGTACTGAAGAGAAGGCATTCATAAAAAAATACAAAAAATAAACTAATAAAAATCCTACATTTAAAACATTTCGCATAAGATTCTTAATAAAATGATATATGAATGACCTATTTAAATGAGAATAATGATATAAATGAGTATAATAATGAACAGTTTTACTTCTTGTTCTTTGGATCGAAGGACCGATTGTTCAGGTTGCTGTTAAGTGCTGGCTGCACTGGTTTCCCGTTGAGGGCTGATGACAGCGGGTGAATTGAAAAAAAATTAATCACCTACCTTTATAGTAAGGTAACTGTCGATTTTACGATTTTTCAACTCGTTTCAATAATTACAGATGAACTTTGTTTAACCTGTAATCCAGAGCCTCTCCTATCTTAAATTTCTCTTTTATTAAAATCCTTAGACGAGTGGCGGTATAGTCAATGATGTGAAGCCACTGACGGTGTAATATTTTACAACAGTCAGATGCTACAGAGTATGAACTGATATTACGATGATTACAGATTTTGATTAACGTTCAAGCACATAAACCTCAGGATAATATAAACAAAGAATGAAAAGATAACTTAGAGCAGTAACTCCTTTGTATCAGTAACTCCTGATACCGCATTTAATTAGCTATTTTTTAGCTGGCATGTTAGCTTATGATTCAAACACATTATAAAAGACAATATACAATTAACTTACCGAAAGAACTGCAGCGATCCATTAGATCCATCAGGGCGGTTAGTACAATTTACTGCAGAACAACTCATTTTTCTATTCAAGAACAAGATATAAATCGACGATGAAAGTCAAGTAGCTTCATGTCTCTCCAGCGATCACATTCATTCGCGCTGTCCACTCTAAATACAGTCTACGTTCACAACGTATCTTGCGCAAGAACGGCAGCTGTCAATCATTGTGAAACTGCCGTAAATCGCGGTTATTTTTTAAACTCTAATAACTGATGAAAAAGAAACTTTTCAGAAAAAAGAGGACTTGGAAAAAACGCAGCCCAATAATACTTTCATATCAGCACAGCATACGGATGGGAGAAATATTTCTACGAGGTGTATTAATTTTTTGAAGTTTCACTACGGCCCCGTTTATGGTGTAAGAAAGCTGTCAAAAAAGACGTATGCATAACTAATGATTCGTATTTGTAATTTCAACCATTTTTGTGTCAAGAATGTTGTTTCACATAGTACGGATGCTTATATAAACAAACAAAGATAAAAAAAGAGATAATAAGTAGAACAATAGTAATAGTTTGTGATAAAAGGGAGAAAAGTCATTTAACAATAGCAGCTGCAGTATAATGCTAGTAATTGTAAAAGTAATACATAAATATATCATAGTAAACAAAATAAAAAAGAATGCATAAAAGAGTAATAAAAATAAACATTGGATGGAGTACTAATGAGAAGAGGAGAAACAACAACAGCATTAGCGGCAAGTGATATGGTGGTAGGGACAGGGAGGGATTGTCATTGGTGTGGCTATGGTTGCATGGGGTGAAGCTGTAAGGGGGGCAATAAGTAAAATATATTAAAATATGGGTAGAATGGTGTAAAGGAATAAAGAATAGATATACGGAAAGGAGAAAAAGGGAAAAGTATGTAGATGGTGATATAATAATTACAATAATATGAGAAGGGGATCAAGGAAATGAATGGACAAGTAAATGAGTAAGTCTGATGAATAAGAAATCATAGTAATATAGTAATGGTAATAGTTGTTACAACAACAGTAATATTATTCTAATTAATAATAATAACAAAATTAATAACAACAACAATAATAATAATTATCATTTTTACATTTTATTTTACATCATTTTTTAAATTACCATCGCTGTCACTATAGTATGTGCTAGTTATGGGTGAGGTATATTAAATGTTATGCTGTATCACAAAGACAGATGATTCAGTATATAAGTAAATGTATAAATTAATTAATTGTATATTTTTCATTTGAATGTCTCTCTTTCTCTCTCTCACAGACACACACACAATATCATGACCCTGTACACAAATAAAACAAGAATTTTTTCATATTTTTGTTTTGTGTGCTGTGAGTAATGTACTATTTCAGGCACAGGCTCATGTATGTGCGCACACACAAACCAGACATCTTATATAAATGATGTTGACATCCGTATTAAACTTTAAATACGTTTTTACTCAGCTGTGTTGGTATAAAACTAAAAAAAGCCATCTGCTTTCAATATTGAGCCGTTTACTGTCACTTTACGCTGCACAGAATACGAGCATAAATGCGTTCACTCCACTTGCTTCTGGTGCTAGACTGGAGTGAAGAGACCCCTCCAATATGGCGGCGCCGCTGGATTACGCTCCAGGCCGTCATGAGGCAGAGGAGATCAATTGCTTTCCCTGCGACCTGTGACCTCAGTGACGTCATTTCAGCACTTTTCTATTTGTACCCGTAAGCTTGGATTTGTACTCACAGGGAAGAACTCGTAGTCGTAAAAAAGTGAGTTGTATTCATAAAACTTTGTACTCATATAAAAACAACTGTAACCTGAACCCAATTTCACAGACTTACGTATATGACAGCAGATTTTTGTGAAACAACATTCTTGACACAAAAATGATTGAAATTACAAATACGAATCATTAGTTATGCATACGTCTTTTTTGACAGCTTTCTTACACCATACCCGTTCAGATGAATGGGGAGACGGAGAGTTGACCTATACTGCAGCCAGTCACCAGGGGGAGCAGTTTTTGTGGCCACTTCAATTCGAGCTCTGCGACATGACGGCCATGTTTTTTTACAGTCTATGGTTATAACTTGAAAATATATTGTTCTAACAATAAACATAACACGTTATAACGTGTTGCTGATCAATTTTCTTTTATATAGGGTGGCAGCAATACACTTCCTTACTTTTGAATGGTTCAAAGTGCTCTACAAATTATAGAGAAACATATTTGAGCATAATACACATAGCAAGATTTCTTTAGATATAAAGTATACATCCTGGAAATGTGGCACAAGCACCTGAAAACACTTTGGCGAGCGGTTCACAAAGCTCTTCCTTTGTTTTTTATGGAGTCTGACAAGGGCTGGACAATACAGTGTATCATTTGAGTAAATTAATTCAAATTATTTTCTCCAGAAGATTTGAAATTAAAATTCAAGATTTTTTCTTCACTTACTTCAATTGTAAGTTGTTGCGATGTGAAAACATGAATACTGAAAAATAAGTTATGATGATGGTTTCATGAAGCACCTTAACAGGCTTGTATTTGTTTTTAATGACATTAAATATTAAGCAGAGAGTTCCATGTTGTGAGTGAAAATATCTCAGCTTTCTGTGTTTATGTAGACAAATCTGCCTATGTATGAACTGCAAATCACCATTTTATGACATGCAAATCAATTTAAGAGGGACATTCTGTTTGGTTTGGGATTATATTCTTACAACATGAAGGCAAAAATTTGATTCATGCATTTTTTTGTCAGTTTTTGAAATTGTAAATTGAGTGTCATGCAGAAAAATCTTGGATTTTTGGGGCACATCGCCCAGCCCTAAGTCTGAGTGCAACACCAAAACCACCTCCATCAGCAACCTCCCTGCACTGAAGTGATCTCCAGTTCATTCACAGTTTTTGACGGAGAGATCAGAAACGAGCTTCCATGTTGGCTGTTGAGGCCCTCGGCAAAGCTGACCAGAGGCTTTAAAATAAAACAAAGAAGCAAACACTGAGAGTTTACAGGAACTTTATTATCAAACATAAAAAAGGACAACAAAAACAGGAACAATTAAATCCTGGCTCTGCTACAACTGTGATGGTTTCAGCTGCCGCCATCTTTACTTCTTGATGAAGGTAACAAGATGATGTCTAAAATCATTCACAGTTTTTGATGGAGAGATCAGAAACGAGCTTCCACGTTGGCTGTTGAGGCCCTCGGCAAAGCTGGCCCTCTTCAGAGTGCCTCTGAATGAACTGCTGAAACTTCTCCCACCTGTCCCCCTAAATTTCATCTGCAAGCGAAATGCATCCTTCACTGCAAACATCCAAACACTCAGACACTCAGTCGGGTTGTAGCTGAAGTCCATCTCTGTAAAATGAATACCTTCAGCTGCAGGTTGGTACAGAGTACTCATCAGACTTTCTCCCACAGCAGGGGCAGTGGTTGATGGTTCACTGTCCCAGATTAACCTCTGAAAAGACCAAGGAGCTGGTCGTGGACTGCAGTTTAGCCTGGGACTGCCAGAGACCCCCCCCCATCTGTGGTGTTCAGGAGGCACATCGAGATGGTGACATCTTGGTGGTACCTGGGTGTTCACCTGAACCATAACATCTTCTGGACTTCTGCTAAGCCTGCACTTTACAAGAAAGGTCAGAGCAGACTCTATCCCGCTGAGGAGGCTGAGGTCTTTTGGGGTGCAGGGGGCACTCCTGAGGACCTTTCTCTCACTGCACTGAGGAGCTCTGTCAGTGACAGGATGCTCCACCCGAAGTGTGTGACAGAGAGGTATCGTGAGGTCCTTCCTTCCTGCAGCTGGTAGACTCTACAACAAAAACCTCTCCAGTGTGCAATAATCTGGATAAATAAACTGGATCTAGTTTCTTCAAATTCTCTGTTTGTCCTCTATGACATATAGTGCACTATATAATATTGTTTAGTGTATTACTGAATATACACTGACTTTCTTATATGTTGTAAATACTGTAAATATTGCGGAAAGGCGAATGCTCTTTTATTATTTTTATTTTTATTGTTATTTTCAATCCACTTATTCTCATCCCGATCTGTTTATATATTGTTAATATTGCTGGAAGGCTCATGCTATTTCATTTATTTCATTTTCATTTCACCTATTCTCATTCAGATTTTTTTATATATTGTTAATATGGTTAATATTCCTGACAGACTCATGCTCTGTCATTTATTTTCATTGAATTGTATTTATGCTATTGTCTACTTTATTCTAATTACTTATAGTTTCATTTGTAAAACTTCTAATGTTTCTCTTGTATCCTGCTGCTGCTGTAAAGCTGAAATTTCCCCCTGTGGGACTAATAAAGGTATATCTTATCTTACCTTAGGCTTTAAAATAAAACAAAGAAGCAAACACTGAGAGTTTACAGGAACTTTATTATCAAACATAAAAAAGGACAACAAAAACAGGAACAATTAAATCCTGGCTCTGCTACAACTGTGATGGTTTCAGCTGCCGCCATCTTGACTTCTTGATGAAGGTAACAAGATGATGTCTAAAATCTAGAAGAAGGAATATTAAAAATTAATTGTAAAAAAAACCTTCTGTTAAAAAAGGAGATGTACATGTTTGGAGGAAAAACATATTGAGTTTTGTTTATTAAGACAGAAATGTCTGACTTAATTAACCAGAAATGTTCTTGGTGGGTGAAGTTGGATATTACAGAGTGAAACTGAATGAAGGCAGTGTTTTTCTTTGAAATGTGCAAATATGTTTTTTTTCTCGTCATTTTAAAAGTACATTTTGTTTTGTCTATTTTGAACTAAATTTCAATTTAAACTAGACAAGTGAAATGAAAAAATCATCCTTCATTCTTCTTTACAGGTAACAAACATCCAAACACTCAGACACTCAGTCGGTCGTAGCTGAAGTCCATCTCTGTAAAAATGAATCCACCTTCAGCTGCAGCGTTGACGTCATTTACTCCATCATGGAGGGTGGTTGTTCTCCCACAGCAGGGGGCAGTGGTTGATGGTTCAGGGCCTGTCCCTTTGTAGGACGTCCTGAACTGCATCTCTGGGGACCACTGCTGCTCCGAGATCCCCTGCAGTTTAGCCTGGGACTGCCAGAGACCCAGTTACCATGTGTGGCCACGAGGAGGCACTGCAGGGGTCTTGGTGGTGGAGAGTCTGTGAGCTGTTGGAGAAGATCTGAACATCTTCTCCTTCGTTCACTGTGTCAGAGGAAAGAGCCGCAGCTGTGAGCAGAGACACCAGCAGGAAGTGCAACACACTGACGCAACTGCACCGCCTACCAGACACTACAGAACACTGCACAGGCTCTCCACACACCCTGTGTGCATGCACACCCACACACACCATTCACACCCCATTCACACTACATACACACCCATTCACACCACATACAGACCACATTCACACCACATTCACAACACATACACATCCATTCATACTAATTCACACTCATTCGTGTCACATTCACACCCAGTTCACACTTACTCATGCCAAATTCATACCGCATTTACACCCATTCACACTGGTTCACACCACACTCACATTCAATCACATCATATACAAACCACATTCACAACAATTCACAGCCATTCACACCGCATTCACAAAAATTTCCACCACATTTACCCCCATTCACACCCAGGTCACATACACTCATACTACATTCACACTTATCCATAACCATACACACCATTTTAAACCACACTGACACAAAATTCACACCCAATTACACTACATCAACATCCATTCACCTCCATTACCACCAATTCACATCACATTCATACCACATTCACAGCAGTTTCACATCCGATTGACAACACATTCACACGGCATTCAAACCACCATAACAACCATCACATCACATTCAACCACACTTTAACACATTCACACCTCATTCATTTCACATTAACAAATCATTGACTCAACAAGCTCAACACATCCACAGTCCAGTGGTTAGATTATAATCACACAGTGTTCAAACCCAATCAACAACCCCATTCACATCACATTCTCAACCATTCAAACCACATTCAGGCTCATTCACAAAATACTCACGACACATCTGCACCCCATTTACACAACATTAACAGCACACTAACACCTGATGCAAACCACACTAACACCACATTCACCTACAGATTCACACCAAACTAAAAACACATCCACACACAGACATTCCCTTCACAAAACATTTGCACACCATGTACATTACATTCAAACACAATGAAACACAACACCGTATGCAAAGCACAACATATAACATGTATTTTGTAGTTTTGTGTGTTTGGGGGGGGGGGGGGGTTCAACAAGGAAACATAACGTTGCACAACACAAAACAAAAATCTTTTTTCTTAAGTTTTTGTCCTTTTTAAACAAGTAAACAAAACACAACACAAAACAACACCAGAAGTCAAAACACAACATGTAACATCTATTTTTTTTAAATGTTTTTGTCTTCTGAACAGTAAAACACAACAAGACAAAACACAACGCAAGACAAGACAACATGTAACATCAAATTTTTTGTAGTTTTTGTCTTTTATAGACAGCTGAACAAAATACAACAAAACATAACACCACACGTCAAAACACAACATATAACATGTATTTTTTGTTTTTTTTGTATTTTTTAAACACAATAACACAACAATACAACATCAGCCACAGCACAACATGTAACATGTATTTTTTTTGTAGTTTTTTTCTTGCTTTTTAAACACAGACACACAACATGAAACATCTATTTTTATAGTTTTGTGTATTTTAAATAGAAGAACTGAACACAACGCAACCACACACAACATATAACATATTTTTTTTGTAGTTTTTATGTTTTTTTAAACACGATAACACAACAATACAACATCAGCCACAGCACAACATGTAACATGTATTTTTTTGTGTTTTTTGTGTTTTTTTTAACAGGTAAAGACAACATAACACAACACCTCACACAAGACCACAGCTAGCATCTATTATTGAAGACGCAGCACATTAGAGTCACAGCACAACACTGCAAGGGTTACATGTTTGCAGGGCGCTTCCTCATGGGGGCGCCCTCAGGCTCTTCAGCACGTCTCTTGCGAGAGCGCCGCTGGTCTGTGGAGTCAAGAGAGGAGGAAGAGGAGGGACAAGACTCAGAGGCACAGGGAGGAGTCTGAGGAGAGCCAGCAGGTAAAAGAGGAGACAACCGGATCAAGGACTGAGGAGGAGGAGTCAGAGGGTGGAGAGAAGAGTCAGAGTCAGTGAAAGAGTCCAAGGAGGAGATAGAGGAGCAGAGAGAGGACTCAGGGGTGTGAGGAGGAGACTGGGGAGATGAGTGGATAACAGGAGGAGATAGAGGAGTTAGAGCAGAAGGAAAAGAGTCATAGTTATAGTCATAGGGGTGAGAGGAAGACTCAAAGTTATAGGCCAGAGTTTGAGGAGAGTGAGGAGGAGACGGCTGGTTGATATAAAGTGCAGGAGTCAGAGGAGGAGGGGGAGAGTCACAGTCAGAGTGAAAGCCAGAGGAGTCAGAGGAAGACTCCAGGATGTGTGGAGGAGTTTGAGGAGGGGAGGACAAGCTCAGAGAAGGAGTTGGAAGACTCAGAGCAGACGGATAAGGGCCAGAGTCAGAGTCAGAGTCTGAGTCAGCAAAAAGGAGGGAGGAAGAGACTGAGTGGATTGGGGAGGAGGCAAAGGAGAAAAAAATGAGCACTTATAAAGTTCTCAAGGGCGAGTGTAGGATTTAAAGCATGGGGAGAGGAGTCATAGGCATTGGAGGAGAGGAAGGAGTCAAAGTTGTGTGCAGGAGTCTGGGGAACTGAGGAGGAAAAAGCTGGTTGATATAGGGTGGAGGAGTCAGAGGAGGAGGGATAGTCACAGTCAGGGGTGAAAGCCAGCTGAGTCAGAGGAGGTGAAAAAAGGAGTGAGAAGAAGACTCAGAAAAGTGTGGTGGAGTCTGAGGAGGAAGAAGAGGCTGAGGAGGAGACAGCTGGCTGAAAGAAGGAGGTGGATGAGTCAGGTCGGGAGGAAAGGAGTCATAGAAACCAGACTCAGAAAAGTGTGGTGGAGTCTGAGGAGGAAGAAGAGGCTGCGGAGGAAAAAGCTGGTTGGTATAGGGTGGAGGAGTCAGAGGAGGAGGGGGATAGTCACAGTCAGGGTGAAAGCCAGATGAGTAAAGGGAGGTGAAAAAGGAGTGAGAGGAAGACTCAGAAAAGTGTGGTGGAGTCTGAGGAGGAAGAAGAGGCTGAGGAGGAGACAGCGGACTGACAGGAGGAGGTGGAAGAGTCAGATCAAGAGGAAAGGAGTCATAGAAAGAAGAGTCAGAGTTGTGTGGAGGAGACTGAGGAGGAGATGACTGGCTAAAAGGAGGCAGTGGAAGAGTCAAAGTAGGCAGAGGAGAGTCAAGGAAGGAGTTATTGAAGGGTACAAAAAGCATGAGTGTGAAGGGGAGGAGTCTGGGGAGGAAGAGGAGTTTGAGAGGGACAGCTGGTCCAAAGTAGGAGGTGGGATCATCATAGGAGGGGAAGAAGGAGTGGGGGAGAGGAAGGTAAGGAGAAAAGGTCCAGAATTTGGGGGAGGAGGAAGAGGAGATGGAGGTGGGGAGGACTGGTGCCAAGAAGGGGTTGGAAGAGTCAGAGGAGGAGGAGGAGAAGAGTCAGAGAGGGAGACATTAGAGGGTGGAAAAGACTCAGAGGTAGATGGAAGAGTCTGAAAAACTGGAGAAGAAGGAGACAGCAGAGGAGGAGGAGAACTTCTCTGTGTAGAGCTCGAGGAGGAGCTCAAGGGAGAGCCTGGAGGGGTGGGCTTAATATTCCCACATCGGGGTCCAGTGGAGCAGCTGCTTGAGGGGGCCTGGACCTCAGTGACCTCCATGTCACCTGTAAAGTCCGACTCAAGGGGCTCCGTCTGGACCGATGTGGACTCACCTGTGTGCCCACAAGGGGGGCTGCTGGACTGGTCCTGGATCCCTGGGGGGCTCTGGTCTTCTTCTTCTTCCGGGATGGAGAATGGAGTTGGATCGAGGCTCTGAAGACAGAAACAAACCAAACGTCAGGATGTGAAGTTCAGAAACACGACATGACGTCAGCAAACTCACCAGAGAGACTTTAAGAAACACAAACACACAGCTGTGATTATCACAGCAGAGGTCAACAACAGGGACACACTGTTTGACATTTTTAACAAGACATCATATAATCACCTCTGAGTGACAACAGAATCAGATTCAGCTTTTACAAGATCACAGAAGACCAAAATGCACATTATGAAACCCAAAAGCATTAATAACATTTAATAATCAATAATTGAACGCTGGAAAAAGAAACTTACGGCCCATCACTGCTTTGTTTTCATGCACAAATCAAGACTTTAGAAATAAATCCACTCTGAATGTCTTTTTCAATTAAAACACATATAAGGGTCTCCTGACACTAAAATTTCAGTCATTAAAGATTATTGATGTCATCTCCCTGTATTTGTTTCTATTTCCTGGTTGTGATGCCTTTGACTTTAACAGCAACTCAGATTCAATTCGTGGTAGATTGTTAGAATTTAATTGACATTAAAAGAATAATGAATGGGTTTGAATTGAGGGGATGACATTCATCTATTGTCCTCACTGAGAAAACCTAATCTAACATACAAACACAGAGTGAAACTGTAAAGTTAGCTGAAGAAGTGTTGTGTCAGGAAAATGCAAACGCACTCAAGACAAAAACTTGGAGAAACAATCACTTGTACATACACACTCTTTTTATTAAACATAGATCAGAGGCAGGCAATAAAAATAGAAGTTTAATGGATTTATGCACTGATTTTACCTAACAATTCTGTTTAATTTTATTTCATGTTAAATGTTTGTCTAATTAATCTACAGTTGTACTTTTTATATTTATCCTTTGCACTGCACCTCTGATGAGAACTGCATCTCGTTTTAATCGTGTACATGTATACACATTGAAAAATGTCAATAAAAGGAATCTGGAACCTTGAATTTGAAGTTTACCCTTCATCAAATCTTCCATTATCTATCCTGTTTGATCTATTATACATTTTCATGGGTTTGATAAGCATGATGTAAATATGTATGGTACAGGAATATTAGGCTGAGTCAGCAAAGGTCAAATCAACAGAGACCAAAGGTCACACAGACATTTAGAGGAGCTTAAAATGACATCAAATAAACAACCAAAATGTGAATAAAATAAACAGGACTGCTCCTGAAGATAAATCTATTTTAATAAAAATGTCCTATTTAGACCAACATTATGGGGAAATCATGGTGTCATCGATGAGCATATTACAGCACAGATCTAACAGTGAACCATCTTTTTACTGAACATTAAGCCGACTGTCTGTTTTAAAGCACCTCTTATTTAACTTCATTGAAACAAAATAATCTTATGTGGTAAGTTGTCTGAAAATATATCTAGATTGTCTGAAAAAGTCAACATATTTCCAGTCCTGATACAGGCCAAACTCATTTAAAGCATTTCTTTATGGATTTCATCAAAGTCTGAATTATTACACCATCATAAATGATATTTCTATAACAGTAATTAGTCTAATGACTGATTAAGTTGAGTCAAATGTCAGGGCTGTAGCTTTGTCAGCATCTTTAAGAAGACAGAGACAGATAAACTCTTTAATTCTGATTTATTTTCTCCAGTCCACAGAGATTTCATCTGTTTCTATAATCTGCACATATCCGTGTTTTTACCTGAGATGGCGGTCGGACCTCAGTAACATCAAATTAAATAAGCCGGAGTTTTAGCTCCTGCTGAAATATGACGTGGACAGATTGTGACACAAACTGGGACTTCAGTTAAGATGTCTCAGACTTCAGAGACCTCTGAAATACTAAAAGATGTTCAAACAGAAAAGAAGAACAAAGTCTCATATAGCCTAGATTACAGCCTTTATCTGATCTTGTTTTGTGCTCATAAACATTTTCACTGCTCTGACATTTTGATTCAACTTTAAATATTCCTCAATATTTTGGTAAAATGCGATTATTTAACCCACACAGTGTCGTTTTGGGACATTTTATTGTGTTTGTCCGTTTGGTTTTTCACAGACGAGTGCTTCAGACTCTCCATGAAAGACGAAAAAAGTTTAATACAATCAAATATCTTACATTTGTCGAGCAAAGCTCACGTTTCTCCATTTTCACTGATGGTCGGTCGATAACTTCTCGCTGTGAACGACTTTTATTCCGAAAACTTTCTCAAAAAATCACTTTAAAGGTCTTAAATCCTGCGGACTGCGGACTCCCGTGATGATTTCAAGTTTGTTTTCACTCGAATGACTCGATGTTGTGATAGCAACCAACTCAATAATTTTTGACGTTGTCATTACGTCATCACGCAGCCCCGCTCTACTGTATTACTGTATATTAGACGGGTTTCTTGTGTACAAACAATAGGAGCTGCGCGCGCAGCCAGGGGGCAAAACACTGCTTCGACATCAACTGATATCTATTGTAGATGCTCTATTGTTCGTAAGTTTCCCCTGATGCAATAAATGTCATTTAACTGAAAATCTCTTTCTCTTTTATTGGAGCACAAATTAGAAAAAAACTCTTTCTGAAAGGTCCATAAATTTCACGACATTTACCAGATTGTGATGGTTATTTTAGCTGTAACATCAGTGACAGCTAACAAAGTTTTTTTTTTTTTTAATTGAAACCAAAACAATTACAAACATAAAAGAGAGTGACATACTCATTTCTGTCCATACGTACAGTTGTCACAAAAAAGAGAATCACACCTCCTACATGTTATATGAATCACAAAACATCTGAATGAATAAGGAAGAATAAAATAAAGTATAATTTAAAAAAACAAATAAATAAAATAAGAATAATAATAATAGAAAAATAAATAAATAAATAATAATAATAGTAAATGGATAAAAAAAGAAGAAAGGGTATAAGGGGTTCAACACAGATGAAGATTTTCTATAAGTGTGTACAGTTTCTCAGCTCGGGCATTATCAATTATTTGCAAATATTTTTCAAACAAAAGAAGTTCATTTTTAAGTGCAGACCATGAGGGGAAAGTTTTAGCACATCTGCATTTATGTATGTCAAATTTTGTTATTATAATTATGTTATTCACCAAAAATTCCTCGTTTTTGTTTTTGAGGATAACACCAGTCCGAATGTCATTATAAGAGAGGAAATTCATATCCATAGAACTAGAGGACAGCAAATCATGAACACAACTCCATATGTCCTGGACAATTTCACAATCATAAAATAGATGTTCCGTCATTTCCACATTTTTATCACACATTTGACAATTTTCTACTTCAAATTTGAATCTTTTTTTATGAATTCATTTGAAGGATATATGTTATTAATACTTTTAAAATGTATCTCCTTGTATTTTGGAGGAAGTGGAAATTTCAGGAATTTCGTTCTTATCATTGATCTTTCAGATTTGTTGAAATCTTGAAGGATGAGTGTGCTCCTAGTTTTTCCCGGATATAGGGAGTCAACAAGGTGTTCTCTAAGAAATGTATTATTACATTTGCCATGCATAAAATCTATACACCCGATTTTAATTTTGGGCAATCTGGGTGCTGTTATGGCCAATGAGCTATTTTTCACTAACTGAATAAGAGCATTTTGTAAAAAAGGCCAGGACCCCCTCCCCCGACACACACACTCTCCTCAAGAGGTTTGACCAATCAGTGGCAAGGATCAGCGCACGAGCCCGTCATGCTCATCAGCTGCACTCTGACAGAGAGAGAGAGAGAGAGAGAGAGACTGCTGCAGCTGCTACGGATTCATCCTGTTTCTTTACACCTGTTTTGGGATTATTGTTGTGGCGTGTGTCTTCAGAAAACGTAAGTTCTGATTGTTTTATTGCTGTGGTGTATTCGGTTAACTTGTTATCAGTTTATGATAATTATAAGCAGCGCACGAGGCGCAGAAGGTTCGGATGTGTACTCGCTGCAGTAATGTTTATGAGTGACGCGGTATCCACCGCTATTTAATCATAAGATGTTTTTCTCTGTTGAATTGTGAGGCGTGAATGCCCCGTGTAATTGAAGTTGTGCATAGATTGAGTCAGGAAGTTTTCTGACTGCTTAAGCTTTGACTTTATTGCTGTGTGCTGTGTGTGGCTGTGAGCTGGGACAGTTGAGTGCTTGTGGTCACGTGAGGCTGCTTGAGAGTGTTAAGAGGCGCATATCACGGCCCAGACTATAGTAGAGAGCTGAGTTAAGATTATTGTTTGTTGTTGCATTATTTCTCTTCCTCCTGTGATAATTGAGGTGGCTGTTAGCTTAAATATCTCCTGTTAGTTCTAATAGTGCTGAAGCATGGTGATTGTACATATAGTTAATGCTCTTATTGGCCCTCATTTATCAAGCTTGCGTACGGGGAAATCAGAGCGTATATGAGGTGTACGCAAAAAATCATCACTGTTTCGGCATTTATCAATCTCACGTGAGCGTACGCTGCGCTCAAAAGGTACGCCAACTCAGGAGGTGGTGTAAATATACACCACTTTAACCCGTATCACATTCCACGGAAAAATCAATAATTTTAAAACAGTATGCACTTCGACTTTTGCTTTATTTTAAGTATCTTACATTAAAAAAATGAAAGTTAATAATTTGATGCAAGCTTATTGACTAAAATTAATAATTCGATACCAGAATATTACAATCAGCGTAGAACGCGAATGTTATTGGCTGATCTTGGTCCAGCACAGCTATATAAGTGGAGAAGAGAACACAGAACCAACCTCAACCATGGCAGACCTCGCTTCTGGAGGATGTGAATGCGGCACTTAGAAGGAGAGGGTGTTCCGTGACCGAAGTGACCTCTTAAGTGAGTCGGATGAATGGCTGTTGAGTAGGTTCCGTCTTCCGAGACATATTTTGTTACATCTGTGCGCAAACTTGGAGCCAGAATTAGGACGACAGACCCGGCGTTCTTGTGCCATCCCGGTCCCTCTTCAGGTGCTTTCCACGCTGGGTTTCCTGGCCACTGGGTCATTCCAAAGGGAGATAGCGGACAGATCAGGCATAACCCAGCCAACCATGAGCCGCATCTTGCCGTCTGTACTCGCAGCCATCCGAGGTCTGACCCAAACCTACATAAGATTCCCATACGACAATGCCCAGCAAACGATGATTAAGAGGGAATTTTATGAGATTGCTGGCCTCCCAAATGTCATTGGGGCAATTGACTGCACTCACGTGCGTCTGAAACCACCATCGGTTAATGATTACGCATATGTTAATAGAAAAAACTACCATTCTATTAATGTGCAGATCATCAGTGATGCCAAACTACGGCTCCTGAATGTTGTAGCCCGGTGGCCAGGGAGCACCCACGATGCCTTCATATTTAACAACAGCAATGTGGGCAGAAGGTTGCAGGAAGGAGCTTTAAGAGGACAGAGTTACCTGCTTGGTAAGTAACAGACGAATGGCAACATTGTAGGCGAAATCTTTTATCATTATCCTAATTGAATATCATGCTTTAGGTGACAAAGGTTATCCGCTGTTGGATTATCTCATTACCCCCCTCGCCGATGCGCACGGGGGGCAGGAGCAGCGGTTTAACCAAGCACACATAAAGACACGCAGCCTTCTGGGCAGCTGTGCGGGTCTGTTGAAAGGGAGGTGGATGTGTCTTGGGCATGCAGGAGGGACACTCCTGTACTCTCCAGAAAAAGTGTGCCATATAATCCTGGCCTGCTCTGTTCTGCACAACATCGCGGAGGACAACGGTGTGCCATTTGATGCGCTCCCAGAGCAGCCAATCCCAAGGGATCCATGGCCCGGTCCAGCTGCACCTCGGGCTGTACAGCTCAGACAGGCTCTCATCGAACAATTTTAATGCAAGTATAATAAGTAAAAAGTCATAGCATTGTGATAAGTAACTTTATTTCATTTCAAGTTGTTGTTAATTTTATTTAGAGTGTCATTAATTGACAGAAGTGCTTTATTTATAAGAACGAGTTGCCGACATATTTCATCTTGTCTCTCCAGCACCTCCTCTGTCAAGACCGTGGCTCGTTGTTGGTGGGGGAGATCACGGGATCTGAGGTCTGGCTGCTGCGGCTTGGGAGACAGGTTCCTGTAATCCCGAAGGCCCCGCTTCGGCCTCTCCGCCACCCGCTGCCTGTGCGCTGCTTTGCCCCGGTGTTGCTTCATCGACTACAATAAAAGCACATTTAAAGAATTATGATTTGTCTATTTAATGCAACTTTACATTTTAAGAATGAGTACACTTTGAAAAAAAAAATTACCGAGAGGGAATCAGTGTCTCCATGATGCGCCAAGTACACCTTCTATAGTGGCTGAACCCATCAGAGCAGCCACCCGCTCCTCAATTGGTGTCAGCTGTAGTCCTGGATCCGGTCCTCCCCTCCGGTCTGAGAGGAGCTCTTTCTCTTTTTTACCTGTAAATCAATGTGGGTGTTAAATCAAGCATAGCTAATCCTCTTATCAGTTTTCATAAATTTACTCACCTCTTCAGTAGTTCTCTTAACGGGTCCCACGCTGTTCACCGATATAGCAATTTGTTGCCATACTTTATTTTTTTGGCCTCCTTTAATGCCACTCTTTTTGCTTCCAAAGAGTACTACTTTGTTTCTTTCTACCTCTCTGGTGATCGTTTCAATCTCCGCCTCTGTGAAATTCTTCTTCTTTGTCGGCTTCTGTCGCTCCATGTCGTAAAATGCAGGCAGGGAAATGCCAGCCAGTGAATATTTATAGGCGTGACTTGTATAATTACGATGGTTTTCAGCCGCCGCATTTATCATCAGCTGCAGCTGCGTACGCACAAATGAGGGCGGTACGCACATGTTCATAAATCCCACGCGCGACCTTGTGTATTTCAAATTTGCACCCAAAATATACACCAATCTCTGCGCAATATTGATAAATGAGGGCCATTGTATGCATATACAGAGTGTATATGATTGCTATGTACATACAAATATGTAAGATATACAGAGGTCTATACTGTCTTTTTATGGACATGCCTTTATTGTTTCTGTATTGCAGAACCACATTTAATCTTCAATAAACCCACTTGGACTATAACGACATCTGGTTAAGTTCTTATCGGACACCCTGCAGCGGGCCAGATTCCACAACCAGTTAGATTTAGTGTTTTACACATTTGGAATGTTTTGAATGACCTTTTTATAATCCTCCATGGGGCATTCAACATTAAACTTATTAACAAATACTTTTAGTTCAAGAAAACCACCATATTTGTCCATTAAATGTACAATAGACCAAATATCTTTTTTCATCCAGTTTTCCATAAAAATAGACTTCCTCCTACTCAATATGACTCTGTTATTCCATAATGGAACATTATGAGGAGTGAAACTATGCTTGAAGACCATTTTCCAATGTAATAAAACTTGTTGGTGAAAAGTGGATAACTTAATAGACAGTTTTGTACTTTAAAAATCACATGTTAATAAAAATGAATACCACCCATTTTATTGAATATAAATGAGGGTATATGAAAACCATATGTCCTCTCCATTCTTTAAGAAAGACTGGAGCCATTTAACTTTAATACTCCATTCATAATTTCAAAGTCAATAGCCTTAAGTCCACCATCCTTATAGTCTTTCAGCAAATCCCCTTTTGATGTAGTGATGTTTATTTTTCCAAATAAAATTAAAGTTTATTCTATTCATCTCTTTAATTTGTCTTGGAGAAATGGCTAAAGAATATGCAGGATAAATTAATCTAGAAAGTAATTCAAGTTTAGTTAACATTGTTCTACCGAATAATGTTAGATCTCTCTGTAACCAATTGTTTAATGTTTTCCTGCATTTGTCAACATTGTTCTGAATATTCTTTTTAATACTGGTGTCGGAGTCTTTAGAGATCCAAATACCTCGATATTTTACATCAGTCTTTACTGGTATATTGCATATTGAAGAGTCAGGGCATTCATGGATACTCATAAGTTCACACTTACTCAGATTCAATTTCAGACCAGATGCCTGAGAAAATGTCTCTATTATTTCTAAAGCCAATGGTATTTGTTCTTTATTTTTTAGGAATCTGGTCGTATCATCAGCTAACTGACTTATAATCAGTTTGTTATTATTGATGTTTAGCCCTTCAATGTTTGAGTTTGTAACAGCTATAGTTAATAGTTGTGTGACTATAATGAATAGAAGAGGTGAGATGCTGCATCCTTGTCTAATTCCTCCTTCTACACTAAATCTAGGACATGTACCTTCTGGAAGAGAAACACAACTGTTGATACCTGTACATAGCATTGTTATTATATTAATGAATTTATTTCCAAAACCAAAATGTTTTAAAGTATTAATAATAAAAGAATGTTCTACCGAATCAAATGCTTTATGGAAGTCCAGAAATAATATAAGAGCATCCTCCTCAATTAATTGATTATATTCAATAAGATCCAAAACCAGGCGGACGTTGTTATGTATAGATCTACCTTTGAGAAAGCCAGACTGTGTTGGGCTAATAAACTCAGATAAGCCTGTTTTTAATCTCGTCGCCAAAACTGTTGTTAGAATCTTGTAATCGGTGTTTAATAGTGTGATTGGTCTTAAATTGCTTAAAATCCTCTTGTCTTTTCCAGGTTTTGGTATTAGTTTAATTATACCTTGTTTCATTGTTACCATTAGTTCTTTATGGTTAATACATTCATTAATAGCTTGGAGCAACATTAGTTTTAGATCTTCCCAAAAGTGTTTAAAAAAGTAGTTAAACCATCTGGTCCTGGAAGCGATCAGATGCCATTCTTTTAATAGCACAATCAAGTTCTGTTATCTTTAATTCCTCATCGCATGTTTCTTTAAATTCTTTATCAATCATAGGAATCAGATTTTTAATTTTATTGAGGAAGGATGAGGCATTTTGTTCTGAATATGAGGACTTGTACAGATTACTGTAAAAGTTGAAAACTTCTTTTGCTATGCGGTTAGGTTCTGTGCATTCTATACCTTCAATCAATAGACTATCAGTTGAATTATATTCCTGTCTCGTTTTTCCATGTTACAAAAATAGGCGTGTTCTTTTCTCCCTCTTCAATCCAACGGGCTCTGGATCTTATATATGCACCTTTAGCCCTAGAAATATACATCTCATCCAGTTTAGTTTGCAGTTTATTTATATTTTCTTTATCTTCTTCATTCCAAATTAAGTTTACTATAGAGCATCATAAGTTCTTTGACCACATATGTTTCCTTTGCTCTCTTTTCCATATTTAATTTTTTACTAAATGTTGTTGAGTATTTCCTTATACTGAATTTAGCAAATTCCCATTTCAGGATCGGTGTGACAATAGTATGATCATTTTTTATATCCAGAATCAACTTTTTTATTCCATCACAGAATTCTGTGTTCTTTAACAACTGGGAGTTAAATTTCCAGTAGTCTTTTGGTTTTTGTGTTATGGTTTCTTTTATTTAATTTAAGCTTAATAATGCAATGATCACTTAAAGGGGAATTAGCAATTGAGGATTCTGTAACATGTTCTAAAATTGAATCTGAGACAAGCCAGTAATCAATACGTGATTTACTTTGACCGTTTGGTTTAAAGCAGGTAAACTGTTTGACATCATTATGTAGAAGTCTCCAGATATCAACCAATTTGTTATTACTTCTGAACTTCTAAAATTGGATTTTTATATTCACTTGACAGTTTTGAAGGCCATCTGTCTTTCCACTCATCAGGAGTTATATTGAAATCACCCCCAACCACTATGTGAGTAGTGTGAAATTCTGCATTAAATTCTGCTATAACAGTTGATATCTGATGGAATAACTTTCTATTTTTTGATGGTTGTTGTAGCCATAAATGTTGAAAATGATAATGGTATTATTATGAATTTCCAGTACACAGGCTACCCAGTGACCATCTTTATCCACTTTTTCACACAGGATCTTACCAGGACATTTGTTAAAGCATATTGCAGTTCCAGCCGAATGATTAGTCCCATGGCTAAAGAGGATTTTATCCCCCCATTGTTGTGTCCAGAATTTAACGTCGGATGAGTCTGAATGAGTCTCTTGAAGAAAAACACACTGTGCTTGTTGCCCTTCACAAAATAAAAAGACAGCTTTTCGTTTAACAGAGTCTTTGAGACCCCTTGTGTTAAAGGAAATGAAGGAAATGTCAGTTTTTAAATGAAAAACAGAAGACATGAACGAATGAACAAGTGAACTTTGAAGAAAAGTTTTAGGGAGGTGGAGTAAAGAAACCTTGAGGTAGAAGTCACATATTCAGAAATGTTCCACTGTAGCTTATTGCAAGTTCAAAATCTCAGCCCTTCATCTTCTTTCTATTCCGTGATGCGTCTGCCTTCAATGAATCCGAAAGGTCCTCTGAACCCCGCCGCTTTGCCTTCTTTTCTTGCTTTCTCGATTTTCGGCCACAAAGCCTGTCTTGCCTTCCAGTCCTCTTGTGTCAGATCCTCCCATAAAACGGATTCCCTCTTCCTTGCACACTGGGGAGGTTTGGTTTTGGTTCTCCATATCTCATCTCTAACTGCTCTTCTACGCAAATAAAATGATTATTTGCCTCTTCTTGTTTTCCATCGTTTGATCCACTTTGTGTTCTATATCAACTGCATCATCCATCTTCTCTGCCAGGTCGGGTGCAGTCTTACTCAGAAGTTGAATCACCTCCTTTCTCACATTCTTCACCAGCATTTTCTTTTTTCCCTTTGATGCAGGCACCACCGTCTTTGTATCTGTCATTGTTTACAACCTGGCTCTTCATGACCTCGTTTTTCCTTTTGGAGTGTTTCAACTGCTTCTCCAGGTGTTTTATTTTAGTCTTACATTCGTCTAACTCGGGGTGGGCAACTTTAATGACACATAATGACCATTTTTCCCAGCCTGAGGGCCACACCATTTTCCCAGCCTACAAAATTTTCAGGAACTCTCGATGAGGAAAAAGAATGTTGGATAAACAACATATGAGAATATAGATGTCATAAAATTAGCATACAAATATTCATATATTACAACATAAATACAAGTTATTATGCATAATCAAATTAACTTGACATAGAATTCAAGCAATTTAGCTAACATTTAACATACATGGAATTAAAGCCAATGAAGTTATTTTCAAATCAATAAAATGTGTTACTCCAAATTTTTAAATATTTTGCTGCTGCCATTTTTTAATAAAAGTATATACTTTCAAATGTTCAAAGGCTTCATAAAAGAGATTTAGAGACACTGTTATTGCATGTCATAAATGCAAAGTAATAAAAACTTAATAAATATCAGAATTATTCTATTAGTATTTCTATTGGATATCTGAGTTTTTCATCATGCTGACAACTGCTGGTAATGAATGGGGGGCCACATAGTGAAGGGCCACACTTGGCCCCGTGTTGCACTTGGTCTTTGCTCCTTTGCATTTACAACTGCTGAATGTAATCTATTGCTGTTGCACTGTTGTCACTTGCGTGGTTACTCAGCTCTTTTTAGTCATCTGTGTTTTTTTTTTGTTCTTTTTTTCTCTTTTAGCATACCTTTAGTTTTTTTTTTTCTTTTTTTTTTTTTTCTTTGTAGTTTTTTCCCATTGACCTGTTTTAGATTTTAGTTTTCCGCCGACTCATGCTTTTTTTTCTTCCATTTTTTTTTTCATTGCTAGTGTTTTTTCAAAAAAGACTTTCTCATAGTATTTTCAACTTCTCCGCCATGTTTGGGCTGACTTTTCTGTGTAAAAGACAAATTTTTTTTTTTTTTTTTAGTTAGGCCTTTTTTAAGCTTAGAGAGCAGATATGTCCAAATGGCCTGTTATTACTTGGCCCGACATATATAGTTACCTTATAGAAACCCAGTGTGTACACAAAGAAAATCTGCGTGCATACAAATCTTTACAGCGTATAATTATGTACTTTGTGGTCATGTACAAAACCTCAAGGTTTATGACACTGGGTCTGGTTTTTTGCGCATTGAGGGCAGGTGTCCTGCCCAGCCAGAACTGGGACTAAAGGTAAAACCATATGATGCTTGGGTGTACGTGCACAGGGATCTAGGGTACATCCTAACCGCCAACTGCACATGTATGGCAGGGTAAGTGTCTAAAACAGATATTGTGAGCTCGTGATTTCACTTACTTTTGATAAGAGATCTATCCATCGCACCAGTCTAGCTTCTTGTTGCAGTCACGCTGCTGCCATCATGTGCCAAGTCGAGCTGTCAGGACGCAGACGCACCGAGGATGAGGTCGCCTGCACGTCCCAAGCAAACGCTTGGAAAGACATGTCCCGAAAAAAGGTGGAGGCACAAAAGCTGAAGGATATTAACTTCAGCCGACCAAAGTGGCACCTGACAGAGTTGCCTCAGGTCCATCAAACACCAACACCCCAAAATATACCAGGTACATAACTGATAACTCTATGAATGAAAGAAAGTTTATTCGAACATGGAATAAAAGAAAAAAGACAAAACAAAACAAGACTAAATTAGGCCTAAATATAATTCTAAATATCAAGCATCTTTAGAAAATCACAAGTTAACTCCCTCTGATGTGATCCTTACATTTCCTCCTTTTTCAGCAATTACAGCAGAAGATCTCCAGGCACTCAAAAACATTAGTCCAGATGCTGCTATTTTTACATCAATTGACACAGCCAAAGACTCAGACACAGACACAGCATCAGAATCTGGGTCAGAACTACCTGAGCCTCTGACAGCAACGTACGACCCATCAGCTACGGACCTTAAGTCAGCTGACCTGCAGGAGAAATGCAACAAAAGCTATGGAAAGATGAGAGGGCAATACACAGTTGACAGACTGGAATATCTACAGGATGTCACAAAAGAGCAGGCCAAGTGCACAACATGGGCACTCCACAGAGCAGCAGCACTTTTCTCCAGGGTTATTCATTGCAAAGACACCACTGTTGAAAATGTTCTAAAACAGATCATGCAATATGCAGCCACAGATCTGACTGTTCCAGCTTTCATGTGGGGGAGGCAAATGGAAGATACTGCGTAATAATTATAAAACAGAAATGCAGAAAATCCACATAAACTTTGATGTAAAAGCAGTGGGTCTAACAGTGAGAGCAGATGAGCCATACCTGGCTGCTTCTCCTGATGGGGTATTTTCCTGTGACTGCTGTGGGACAGGCCTTCTAGAGATAAAGTGTCCATATAAATACAGGGAGGGGCTAGAGGGGTCAGAGTCTGACACATCCTTTTGCCTTGATGGAAACTATGATTTGAGACCCACTCACCCATACTACTCTCAGATTCAGTTACACATGCATGTTTTTCAAATGGATGTATGTGATTTCATGGTGTGGACGAAGACAAGCAGCATTATTTGTCGGCTACGGAGAGATGAGGCATTTCTAAAAGAAACTCTTCCCAAGGCTGAATCATTCTTCATGGACCATCTGCTTCCAGAACTTGTCTGCCGCCCAGAGACCCTGACCTGGCAGAAGAGATCAAATGTCAGCACTGCAAAAAGCCAAGCTTTGGCAAAATGATCATATGCACAGACTGCTGCCACCACTTTCACTATGCATGTGTAAACATTACTAGATATTCCAAAAAATGGAAATGTGGGTGCAAATCGACAGATCTAAGATGGATGAACACAGGACAACAGCACGAGGTAAAACGAATGTATTGAACAAAGATGAATAGGTACACCTGTCAAAATATTGATTTCCTTCCTGTTAACACAACAACAAAGAACACATCACACTCTTCAAGTGTTCTTATTTTTACATTTACAGTTTTATGTTACAACAGTTGTAAGTTCAAATACTTTTACAGTGCTTACACTTTTAAACATTTTAGTTGACAGAGTTAGATTTAGTTTTGGAATTAACTTCTTAAAAATTCAAAATATTCAAATCATTTCAAACATTGTCAGTGCTATGTTAAAGAGACTGTGAGGAGTTTCTAAGTAACTACAAAAAAGTCTCACTTTTAGATATACACCTGATCAAAATACACACTTTAAGATGAGTTTTATAGCATCAAAATAAGTTATCTATAAATGCTATTCCTTAGCCTTTAATTAAGTCGGACAGGGCTGGACTGGCCTGGATACTCAACTTCAGGAACAAGACAATTAAAACTAGAGCAAATGTATATTATTAGGACACGTCTTAGAGCACTGGGCTGTAAGTAGCGATATATAGCTGTCTAAAACTACGATGATAAGTTTTCCAAAACTTGCTTGTTGTCACTAGGGATGTAACGGTATGAGAATTTCATATCACGGTTATTGTGACCAAAATTATCACAGTTATCATTATTATCACGGTATTGTTGCATTGTGCTCAAAATGTTCAAAAAGTACTCTGACACAGTCTTGAAATCATTTAACCCCTTTAATATTATATCTTTAGCAGTTCTTATGTCTTTTTGTCAGGAAATGTCCTTCAGGAATATTTATTTTTTATAAGAAATAAAAGTAAACAATTCTGACAAGTATTTGTCTTTATTATGTTATAAATGCTTAAACTGTGTAATACAAGAAAAGAAAAAAACAGATTAGTTCTTTGAACAGGTTTCTCTTCATAAACAATTTTAAATGAACATGTTCAAAGTTTTTAGATGGCCAAAAATAAATGTAACCTATTTTACACTCACACGTTTGTTTGTCGATAGCATTAGTATCCATGTTACAGCTCGTTATATTAGACTATGTCCAGCCCTTTTTATATATTTATTTTTTGTTTTAACTAATGATAGTACCTGAAGCAGTTAGCCCATTTCATGACTCTTTTCTACTCTCCCCTTTCCATGGCAGATGTCCTCGAAATCTCCTTTAATACTTCCAAATTAGGCTTGATTAAATCCATAAAATTACAACGAAATACAGCGAAACACGGCGAACAAACGGCGAGAACACACTCCAGATAGACACTAATGCTGTTATTTACAACCTTTATACATTATTTACACAGAAAATACTGATAAACCGCCTTTAATTCACTCAGGTATGGTTAACTGAATCTCTCTCTCTCTCTCTGCTTGTTTACTCGAGGAGTTACAGCAGTTTTAATCACACACATTTTTGTCTTTCACCTTAGCTTCATGTTTTAGACAGGGTGACTGTCGTCAATCAGTTTCCCCCCGACATCCTTGTAAAATCTGAAGTTTGACCAGACTTTAGCCATTTCGAGTGGGGAAACCTGCTAAGAGTCTGAGCAAGGCTCCGCTGCCGCTAAACTTTCAGAGACTAAACAATGCTAACTGCGCATGCGCGCCTCTGTTTGTGAGACACGCCTGCTTCATTGGGGGCAGACACACATAGTTCCGGCTTTTCGGGGCAAAGAGAAGCATCATTGTGCGTTATTGACACAGTGTGATAATCAAACTCGGTAAATCAGTCATTTTAATAGGACACAGTAATGATTACCGTGGGAAATTTTATCGCGGTTTACCATTTTACCGGTAACCGTTACATCCCTAGTTGTCACACATCAAAAACCACCGCTATGCAACTAGAAAGAGATACATTACCTCGTCGCTTTGCATCCTGTAAGTTGTTGAAAAAAGAAGTTGTAAAGCAATGCAGAGTTCTGAGGAAGGTCCGAGCTGCATTTATCACAACACACACTAACGTCTTTGGTGTGTGCCAGTTGTAGTCAGAAGTAGAAATTTCTGGGTTCCGAGTAGGGAACTGCAACTGGACGCCCCCTGAAGTCTGAATTTCCTACTGGGAACTCGGTGAAACCTCGCCAACCCTGAGTTGACCATCAGAGATGGATGCCCCCAGTGTGAACAGTTATTTAGCTTCTGTAATAGTCAATTTATTTGCACTTCTGACTGGGGTGTGTCTCTCTAGATCAGCTGTATACATAGTATTGTTAGACTTATATTTACAAAAATGCTGCCATAGTGATAATCACATTCTTCATGTGATATTTGTGAACAACAACGCAGGGCGTGCTAACAACAGGTAACAATAACCTGGTAGATCGGCAGATGATGTCACTCCCAGTTCCGAGGTTACTGTAACGCAGCATTACGGCAGTCGGCACGCATGTTCATGGGTAGCAGAGTCTTTATTTAGCCGCAAATAGATTCTCCTCATAGCATCTTTAATATTTAACTTGTCAGCTTTGAAAGCAGTTTATTCTAAATGTTCCCATGACTTTGGTTCTAAAATGGCCATTACCATAAATAAAATAGTTCTGTTGTGTGGTCTCAAAATTTCTCTAATCTTTATTACCCCTTTTGATCTCATAAGATTTAGTTATTTATAACTGTTCTTCTTACATTTTACAACTAGAGAATTTGCATTTCCATGCAGGAAATGCGTTGAAATGCTGAGTGTGACTGCTGAAACTGTGAAATGAAATTGCCAAAAGTAATGCAAAGAAAGTTGAAAGTGTGACATGAATAGTTGTAAGCAGTAAATCATGGCTGAAAATGTGTGAAATGTGCAATAAAAATGTTTGCAGAACATTATAGATACTGGAGCCCAGGTCTGCAGGTCATGTGACCATGCTCTAACTTCAAAGAAATGTGCAAAAGTTTAAGATGCTTCAACAGTCATATCTCAGAAACCGTAGTAGATAGTGAAAAGTGCAGTAAAAATGTTTGCAGTTGTGAAAGAAAGCAGAAAATGAATGAATGTTTTTTAACATGGTTAAATGTGGTGGTATTTGTAGATGTACCTAATAAAGTGGCCAGTCAGTGTAATACGTGCAGAGGAAGGTTGAGAGTGTAAGAAAGCATGATTACGCTATTGTAATGAAGAATCTGTACTAGATGGAGAAAAGTACATTTGTCTTTGCCGGTTTCGAACCTGCGATCACTCGATGAAAAGCACAGTGCTCTACCCATCAATCTATAGGGTTACTTTGGCTATGCAGTATTTTTCCTGTGCTCATTGTTCACATGCATAGTCTCTGCGCAGTCTGATAACGCTCGGTACTTCCAGGTAAACAAACGCTCGCTTGGCCAAAACCATGATAGATATCAGAAAAGGGATTGCACCGTGAGTATCTCAAGAACATGCTGAAACTATGGGTGAAAGCTTTATGTCCACTCTGTAGAAAATGTGGACACAGTGGCGAGTTAAAAACGCGCTTCAAAGTGAAGCACTCGGCTGTCTGGAGGTAAAGAATTGCATTACCGCAGATGGAAGATTTTGCGGCATACCGCAAAAGCTGAAGCTCACTGAGACAAAGTGATATCAGATTAGACTTTGAAGTGGATTTCACCTGTAAGAGGAGCAGTGAGACGACGTTTTGATGCATAAATCATGTCTGTGGAGGACGTTTTGACGAAGTTATGACAAGATAATTCTGCTGAACTTTTTGTGTGTGAGAGAAGGAGGGCTTCGGTCTAATCTGTCACGTGACACGCAGTCAGTCCAGAGCAATCCACAAAACTTGGTGTTGCTCAAAAATTCATATTTAAAAAACTGTAGAAGCCAGCAAAAATCTGAAGATATGTAAAAATAGTTGAGAAGTCATTGCAGCTTTTAAAGCATGAATGAAGTCTGTAGGTGGAAGCATGCTCAATCTGTGGAGCTTCAAAGTTGCTGAAGTTTTCAGCAGAGCTGCAGAAATGTCCCATTGATTTCAATGTAAAAATATATGCAGAAATTATTTTTTACTGTAAAAAGTATGACTGTTAAACCTGTGAAAAATACAAGCGCACTTCTCATGAACATGCTGCATATGTCAATTTTTTTCTGTGAAAATCTGTGCAAATTTGAAGCCTGTGAAAGGTGCCAAAATCTGGAGGAATAAGCAGAAGAAGAAAAAGAAGAAAAAGAAGAATACATTTTCGGAAGACCAATATGTTGAAATGCTGACTCAGCATTTCAACTTAATCAGGGTATGGAGAGGCAGAGAGGAAGGAGTGAGTGGTCAATGTCCTCATTAGCCCTTAAAAGCCTGACACAATCATGGAATGTAATGTCCATGTTTTTGACTCTAAACAGTTATCGCCGGGCCACAACAGTACCCCTGAGGTTTGTAAGACCAGCACCAAGGGTTAAAATGTCATCTAGCATGTCAACTTGGCTGATGGGTATGACAGTGTTCAGTATCTGAAAGGTTTTAAGCTGACCTATAACTCGTTCCACATGTATGCGGACTCTTGACAACTGCCGTGAAGTGTCAACACAAGAACCAGGCAGCTGAGATTTCCCCTTTGTAAAACTTGGGATTCTTAATGTCGCTCCAACACTGGCCAATTCCTCTCTAACAAGGAAGCCTCTATCTGCAAGGATCTCATCACCTGCTTGCTTGTAATTTGACCAGGTTTCAGCCCTTGCTTTAAGATTGTCTGTTCTTTCTATAAAGATCTCAGTACAGTCAATAACACAACGACAATTCTTAAATTTGGTTTTAAAACACTTTGGCATGTTTGCTCTCACTGCATCCTTACTAGGCCACATTATCAGAGGTTTCAGTATTGAGGATAACATGGGTATCCAGTCTCTTAATATTTTTGATACAGTTGAGAATGGAGGCCCAAATCTGTAGGACAGGTCCCTGTTAGTGAGTCCAAGTCTGACCTTCTCTGATGGTGCGGCTGATGGTTCTCCCAACTTAACCCACCCCTAAGCACAAGTGTGCTTCTTTTGACAATGTCCAGCAGCCACATAAACATTTGTACTCATTGTAAACCAGTAAAAAAAATCATTTTTGAATTTTTTTCTTTTACTGATTCAAATCCAAACTGTGACTTCTTAAGTTGCTCTTTCAGTCGATGGTTTTCCTCCTGTGTGGCATGCAGTTCTGCTTTCAGAGCTTCATAGTCATCTCTCAGCTGGTTGTACTGCAGATGAAGTTGATGCATGTCTTTGCTGGACACAAACTCAAAATTATTTACAATAAAAAAAAGATGAATAAACTCATGCGCAACACATCAGCTTTCAAACAGACATGCATACAACACACAGAATAGTTGTCTGTTTCCCTATCAGTCTACTCACACAAGCACCAACCAAGCAAGCAACACTAAAACACACTCAGGAGGGTGACTTCTCCTTACCTTCAGAACAATCGAGAAGATCTGCCTTAGGCTCGCTTCTGGGACAGGTTGCTTTATCTGCTTTAGCCTTATCTTCATCCTGTTTTTTCTTTCTTTCATATCTAGCATAAACAACAGAGTACAGTTAAGTAATAAAAAAATAAACATTATTATTTAATATTATTATCACATTGGGAATATGCAATAACACAATAAAGACGACCATACAAATAAATCTTATTTGCTCAGATAGTTGACAAGCCACTCATGAAGTAGAAAATACATGACATGATACTTACCATGCCACCTTTCCTGGTGTCTCTGGTGCTGCTGGTGTGGGAAAACACTGATGGCACAAAATCTGGACTATCACAATCCATGGACGGTGCCCCTGATGACAGAAAGCAATAAGATTATCTTAACTTATTGCACAGTTTAACCTTTTTTAATGAAGTCAGCCAAAATGAAGACCAGTAGCACAAGCAAATATTACGTTGGAGTTAGGGATGTAACGGTTACCGGTAAAACGGTAAACTGCGGTAAAATTTCCCACGTTAATCATTACCGTGTCTTTTTAAAATTACCGTTTTACCATGTTTGTTCACCACCCTGTGTCAATAACTCACGGTGATGCTGCTGTTTGCCTGGAAAAGCCGGAGCTATGTCTCTGTCCTCGATTAAGCAGCCTGAACCGGTGTGAGCATGCGCGGTTGCTTGCAGCTGCGCACATGCGCAGCTTGCATTGTTTGGACTCTGGGCCTGAGAGCGAAGTTCGAGCCACAGCAGAGTTTTCTCGAAACAAACTCTGAAGTCTGGTTGAATTTTGGATTTTTACAAGGATGCTGAGGGGAAACTGATACATGACAGTCTCCCTGTCTGAACACGAAGCTGCAGCGAAAGAAAAAGACGTGCGTGATTTCAACGGCAGGAACTCTTCGAGTAGATGAACTGGCCGGATCGAGAGAGAGAGAGAGAGAGAGAGAGAGGGAGAGGATTCAGTGAGCCATACCTGAGAGAATAACAGGTGACTTATCAGTAGTTTACGGAGCCCCTTAGGTGCCACAGAGAACAAAAAATATAAATCGTCGAGATACTAAAAGCGTCAGTATCGTAAATAATGTTATTTACCACGTTTTGACTTGTCCTTCTCATTGTCCCTCGGCTTCCCGTAGTGGCGTCGATGTTTAGAAACACACAAAATGGAGAGAAGAAGTGAGCTCGTTAACTTTTACTTCCACCTCGGAATGTCATATAATGACATTCTTGCTGCTCTTGCCATGAGAGATGGAATAATCTTAAGTCGGAGAACTTTGCTGCGCATACTGAGAGACAACAGGCTCAGCCGGCGCAAAGAGTACTCAGATTTGGGCTGTGTCATTGATTTCATACAGGAACAATTACAGGGTCCGGGGAAGATGCATGGATATCGGTGGATGTTCACTAAGTGCCAAGAAAATGGCCTAAAAGTCAAGAAAGAAGAAGTCCGACTCATACTGGCCGAACTGGATCCAGAGGCGTCAGCATTCAGACAGCGACGGAGACTGTACAGAAGACAGTACTTCTCAAAGGGACCTAATCACATCTGGCACATCGACTCTTATGACAAACTGAAACCTTTTGGTGTGTGTATTAATGGGTGCATCGACGGCTTCTCTCGTAAAATAATTTGGCTGAATGCCTACAAAACAAGCAGTGACCCGAGAGTGATTGGAGGCTATTTTGTCGAAGCTTTAGAGACACTCGTAAATGTCGAACTTGTGCGCACTGACCGTGGCACAGAAAAGCGGCCTTGTGCGAGACCTGCAGATATCTTTACGCACAACTCATGGAGCGATTTGTCCGGAGAGAAGCTACTTAGCTGGGGCAAGTACAGCGAACCAACGCATCGAGGGTTGGTGGGGCATCCTCCGCAAAGAGGGTGTCGAATATTGGATCCAGCTTCTTGGGGACTTACGGGACGAAGGGAGCTTTGATGGAGGGTTACTGGACAAGGCCATACTTCAGCTGTGCGTCATGGGATTAATTCAGGTATGATGGGTTCAGGTATGTGTGTTAATGTGGTCCCACATGAATTATTACTGGTGGCAGTCTTCTGATTATTTATTTAATTAAATGTAGACTGTACCACAGAGTGAAAATACACATTGCAAGTAAAAGTTGCAAAGTATAGGTATGCATGCAGGTTAATGTACTAAAAGTAGAAGACGTAAAAGTACCCACTGACAATGTTTACATGCAGAAAATATTCTGTTTTATTCCGTTATTCTGAATGAGAATGAGAGCCGTTATATAGGCTATGCTCCACAGTTATCACCAACTGAGTGCAATTTGCAATCATTTTACGCGAGAGAGAGAGAGAGAGAAATTGTGGCAATTAGCGCTGGCGTTTGTGGATTAGGTGATATTTGCAATGAGGCTTATTTGCATAGGAAGGGGGCAATTTTGCGCTGAATTTATGAAAATTCCCTAATTTACATGCATGCAGTCTTGACCGGCGCAGCCAGTAGCGGCAGTGCAGTTTGTGTTCAGTTTGCGTGCATTTCACCCTTTTGATGCTTTGTGGATTACGCTGTTTTTCCTCTCATTTGAACAGGTTTTGAACACTGCAAAAGCAGTGCAATCCTCTTGAGGATCTGGCCCAATAATCCTTCTTCCCTTTTGGGTAACACTTTCTATGAAGACTGCATCTACTGTGCATTATGAGCACATTCATACTGATTTATAATGCCCATCATAATCAGCCATAATTCATTATGACTACACTCATAAACAAACATAATGCTTTATTTCACGCTATATCAACAGTTATAAATAACCATAAATATAGTTTATGATGACTTATAAATCCAAAGGTCTTATGAGTGCTCTCGACTGGTTATAAACAATAGGCTGACTAATGGGGCTTGCAAGTTATCAATGTATGCTTTAAGTAATTTGAAGTTCATATGTATACATCTGTTATGCAGCATATCTCATCATAATGTTTCATTATCGGTGTTAAGTGTTATAACTGTTGATACAGCATGGAATAAAGCATTATGTGTTTATGAGTTTAGTCATAATGCATTATGGCTGATTATGATGGGCATTATAAATCAGTATGAATGTGCACATAATGCACTATATAGATGTAGTCTGCATAGAAAGTGTTACCAGCTTGTTTACATGGCTAATGAAAATGAATATTCAACCAATATTCCTGTTTACATTTTTATAACTAAAGCTGTCATACTAATGTAGCTGAGTAAAGAGTACAATATTTTACTCTAAGATGAGATGGAGTGAAAGTATAAAGTAGCATAAAAAATACCCAAGTACAGCACAAGCACCTCAGATTTGTACACTAGAGCTGAGTAAATGTACAAGTTATAGTCCATCACTAACTATTGCAACACGTATCAGGCAACTAAAATGAGTCATGATTATGATTAACTCATGTGATGAATTTTAGTTTTTAGCATGTTGTTTCATTTGGGTCATTATAGTGGACATCTTTTTATTTTTAGGAAGAGCTGAATAACATAAAGGATGTCTGGAATGCACACAGAATCCGTCCCACGTCCAATCCAAATGTGCTGCATGGAATCCCACATGTGATGTACTCCACACCAGAGCTATGGGACACTGAGGACTGTGCCATGCCACTGGACCAAGAGGAGCTGGATGTGTTCAAAGGACGATGTGTGTTTCGCAGTTGTGTTCCTTGCGATGAAGATGTATTTGATCTTTGTATGGTACTTGTGGAAGAACTGGGCTTACAGTTCCCCAGTAAAAGCCCTCTGGAAGCCATTGATATATATTTAACACTGAGGAATGCCATCAACATACAACTAAGGGATGACTAGCCAGTGGTGGATAAAGTGTTCTGATTCTTTATTTCGGCAAAAGTACTAAACCACTGTGGAAACAGTTGACTACAAGTAAAAGACCTGCATTCAAAAGCTTAAGTAAAAATATGTATCAGCTAAATGGACTTAAATATCAAAAGTAAAAGCACTGTGCATTAAAATGCTCCATCTCAGTGTCTTATTATATAGGATGTTTTTGGATTAATATTACTGCTGCTTGACAGTTTTTCTCAGTTGTTTTGGTGCATTTCTCACATCAGTCTTAACATTTTCACAACAGTTAGTTTAACCTCCACAACATTCAGTCATGTGTGCACATAATAGTAACAGTTTCACATTACTTCCATTGAATTTCAAATGCTTTTTGACATCCATCAACTGCTTTAGTACAAATCTCAGTGTTTCCACATTTTCAATTACTTAAGTCATGTCAATCAAAGTGAATTATGCTTTTGAATGTGGAATAGTCATTATTTCATTGCTTAAGCCATCACATACAAAAATGTTGCACTAGTTTTCAATATCTGTCAAGCAGATTCTATACATTTATACATTTTTCATCTGAAAATTCCTTCTAAATTGAACACTTACTCTCAGGTTAACCCATACGGAAAAAGAAATACAAAAACCTTATAAAATTATTATATGTCAGCATGTTAAATATTTATATTTTATATGTGTAAGACTTATTTGATTTTCTCATGATTTACTCATGAAAGTGGCCACTTTTGCATTGTTTTCATACAACATACTTATAAAAATTTTACATGTTACATTAAACTTTATATATGTTACATATAAAAAACTTAATTGAAAGATATGCTTTCCTTATATAGTCCATATATGTTATTTAGTAATTACCTACATATTTTTACTATGTCACAGGATTAAAATTGTATCCATTACATATGTATTTTTTGTATAATAATTGTAATTAATTTATATGAAATTTTCCATTGTTTTCTCCACAAGATTTTTTTTTTTTTTTCTCTATAGCCTGCTATCCTTTTTTGGGGTTGCAGGGGGCTGAAGCTTATTCTGGGGGGCCTATACCAGCTATATACATTCGAGAGGTGGGGTTCACCCTGAACCCAGAAAGGCCCTCCCAGCCTGGAATCGAACCTGGAACCTTCTTGTTGTGAGGCACGTGCTCTACCAGCTGCGCCACCGTGCTGCCTGAACGTTTGCTGTTCTCAAAATCTAAAATATCCTATTAAGTCTACAATAATTGTACCACTTTGACAACTTTAGCTGTGATGGTGTGCCAGTCCTCCAGTCCTCTAAATTCAGTATTGGCCAATACTGTGTTGTGTCAATGAAATAACACTGACAGTAGAGACATATAGATCTATACATATCTATCTATCTATCTATCTATCTATCTATCTATCAATCTGTCTATCTATCTGTCTATCTATATCTATATCTATATACATACATATATATATATATACATATACGTATATATATATATATATATATCTATATATCTATATATATATATATATATATATATATATATATATATATATATATAGATATATATATATATATATATATATATATATATATATATATATATTTATATATATACACACATGTATGTGTGACAATGACATTCATCCTATGTATTACTTTAAAGTACAAAATCTATTTCATGTGAATATATCTCTAGCACATTCATACAATTTGTTTTTTGTTTTTTTTTGGGCACCTCAAACACCAAAAAAAAATCAGGTGGTACCACCGTCCAAGCAAATGAACACACTGATTAAACTATAAAATTAGCATGTCTGTGATGCTAAATTAAAAAAGAAATGTATGTTGTTGCATTATTTCATTTCTGAAACATTTCAAATAAAATACTTCTTGCAAATAAAACTGTTTTTAATCTGTTGAGGTAGCTCAGAAACTTTTGTCACACAATTTGCAGTTTGCTAAATATCAGGATGGTGCAACTGTAACATTAGACTTTTATTTTGAAGTGAAAACGAGATAACAGTAAAAAGGATATTGCATCATCTAGAGGACCCCAACTGTCACCTGAGACCAGGTGAAAAGTTTTGTAGATCTCTCTCAAATACTGATAAAAATTCATATTTTTAGTTCATCGGTAGGCTGATACAATTTTCATGCCAGGTGGTACAACCAATGTAATACTGTTGAAATATCAATCATAACTTTAAATAACACATTTTATCTAAAATGACACATAGTTATTTAATGACAAAGGTTAATGCTTATACAGTTGCCTTGGCAGATGCCTTTTTTAAACTAAAAATAATTTGTAAAGTCAGGCGACGCAACCAGTGAGTCAGTGGCACAACTGCAGGGAATGTCACTTTAAGAGATAAATAGTGGTGCTAGAGTCATTATTAGTTACATTTCTATTTTATTCTTCTAATTTTTAGTTAAAAATGTCATAATTTAAAGCTTTTGTCATAATTATCATTTTGTATTGAGAAATTTTATTTATATCAATGCTATTAAGGTTCCTGCTAATTGATCAATTCTTCAATGATTCCCTTATTGATTTCTGGAGATTTTTCCTGTGTCCAAATGTTGGCCTGTAGATTTTCAGTGTCAACAATGTCAAACACATGTCACAGCATAGATAACTTCTTCTGCAAGGTGCTGGTATTTCCGCTCACTTAAAGTTGTCAGTAGGCGCCTTTTGTAAAAGATTTAGCCATAATTCTGATGTTTCTGAACCCTGCCAGTGGGAAGAATTGATAAGGGAATTGATTAACAAAAAGAGTCTTGATATTGATTATTTGATGGAGCTGTTAAAGATTTTCAACTGGAATTGGTGTTCAGTTTCTATCCCTAGTAAATATTGAATTGACTAATCATTTACAAAGGTATTTTTTTTTCATCATTGATTTATCTTTAATTAATACAGTTGCATGAAAAAGTATGTGAGCTCTCTGAGGTTACTTGGATATCTGCTTAAATCGGTCATAAAATATGTCCTGATCTTCATCTAAGTCACATCACTAGACAAACACAGTCTGCTTAAACTAATATTGCACAAAAAAATAATCTGATTTCATGTTTTTATTCAACACAATATGGAAACAGTCACAGTGCAGGGTGGAAAAAGTATGTGAACCTTTGGGTTTAATAAAATTCCTTTGGCAGCAATAACCTCATCCAAACATTTCCTGTAGTTGTAGACCAGACCCATCTTCTACACCATTTTTTCTGTCATTTCTAATGCGGTCAGGTGGCACAGCTGTTCCTCGTCAGTTGGTGTGATGAGGTAAAATAGTAATTTAAACCATCAAATAACAATCTAAAGTGAACCAAAGGAGATAAGTGGGATGAAAATAGCTATTTTATTGAATTCATTTATTTGCAAGTTTTTGATTTAATTTTTTTGTCTTGAAATATAAAATCAAATGACAAAAATGCTCAATATCTGGACTCTAGAGTGTAATTCGCTTGAATTATTGTAGATAAAAAAAAACGCACCCACAAATTAATAATGTATGAGTCACCACAGACACTTAAGGAATACTTGCCCAAAATGTCACATAGAAAAAAACTAACAAAAATATACATATACTTACATATTATTGGTTGCACCACCTGATATTTAAAAACACTTAGTTAAAACACTTCAAAAAAGTAATTTGACATGAAACATGAAAAATGTTAGTTAACAACTGAAATCCATTAAAACGCTTTGTCCTTGTCTCAAAAATCTGCATTATATCCATTTTCAAAGAACTTTTTAAAATACATTTTTGACCCCTTAAATTTGTCATTGACATATATGTGTGCGTAAATATGTTTTTATAAACACACACACACACACACACACACACCAGGTTTTGACTATGTATGTACCTTAACAACACCATACACACAGGCCTTTGAAATGATCAAGAATCAGAGATCTCATCTATGTGCCATTTTACATAGGACCTCCTATGTTTTTATGTTTCTTGCAAAACTTAATTCCAAATAATATATGTAGGATAGAGCAGGTATCTACTAAGAATATTGTATGTGTTGTATGTGAAATAGCTGTCATATATAGTACTTGTAAGTATGCAAATTTTATATTTTTCATTTTACAAAACTTCTGTATGGATCTTGTATTTTCTTTAGGATAGAGCAGGTATCTACTAAGAATACTGTATGTGAAATAGCTGTCATATATAGTACTTGTAAGTATGCAAATTGTATATTTTTCATTTTACAAAACTTCTGTATGGATCTTGTATTTTCTTTAGGATCGAGCAGGTATCTACTAAAAATACTGTATGTGAAATAGCTGTCATATATAATACTTGTAAGTATGCAAGTTGTATATTCTTCATTTTACAAAACTTTTGTGTGGATCTTGTATTTTCTTTACTTGTCATGCAAATTATTTACAAGTGTCATATATGTGATACAGTTATTTTGTAAAATCCTACAATGTCTTTTCCATATGGGAACCCTCAGCTCTAACTGATGAGAAGGGTGTGTGAAGCAACAGTTTCAACCAATGATAGACCAATTCTCCACAGTCACTCAGAGCAGAATCCTGCAATATGAGGGAGGATATTTGCAGTGATGTCGATAAAAATATATGGCCAGACAGACAGTAACATCTGGAATAAGATGACTGATTTGCAGTACTGTGGACAATGTTACATTTTTAGAGTTTATGTTTGTTTATGTATGGTGCATTTATTTTCTTGTGCACAATTCTGTTATTGCTACAAATTTCATCTGTGAAGAGCATGCAATAAACGTTAAACATGAAATACTGTCTTGTACTCAGTAACCTTTGTACATACAGTAATATGTAACGTTAGTTGTGGTTTTCAAATGGCTGAGTAAATAGAATAAAGTTACTGTATGTCTGAGCATTTTTAGGTAGTGCCACCAAGATCTGACCTTTTTACACTGAAATCACTGACCGAGGAAGCTGTCAGCAGTCCCACTCTTTTCTACAAATCATTTTCCAGGACTTTTCCAGGATTTTTTTCCAGCATTGCACAACCAACTGAAGTTACAATTTAGGTGCTGGTTAATCCAGCCTTCTGAAAAACAAGATTAAAGGTTGATGACCAATTTCTCTAACTAGCTCCACCGTATCATATTGCACTAAAGATTTCTTTCTCTCTTTTTTATTGTATTTAGATTTTTATTGAGAACAGAGCCAACACATACCATAACACAACTTTGATGACATCCTGTCCCTTTTTCTTTTCTTTACAAAAAATGTGTGCAACACGATATTACTGTGGTTTCCAATAAGAATAATAATCATAGTAATTTGAAAAAAAAAATTAAATAAACCCCTTTCTTTAGGTCAATTTTGAAAAATGTATACTTAATAAAGACAGATATATGTATATACATACATACACACACATATATATATGCATATATACATAAACATGTATATACATACATACTCATACTTGCACATATACACACATATATGCATATACTTCTATGCACATACATGCATGAATACCCAGAAAAACATAAATTCATACACAACCATAGGTGTGCATGTGTGTGTATATATATATATATATATATATATATATGTATATATATATATATACATATATATATATATATATATATATATATATATATATATATATATATATATATATATATATATATATATATATATATATATATATATATATATATATATATATATATATATATATATATATATATATATATATATATATATATATATATATATATATATATATATATATATATATATATATATATATATATATATATATATATATATATATATATATATATATATATATGTATATATATACATTTTACATTTTATTCCTTATATATATATATGCATTTAATCGTTTAAAATAATAGCTAATAAGTAAATAAACCTCTATATATGTTTAGTAACAATACCAATAATTATATCAAAAACAAAAAAAGAAAGAAAAGGAGAAAAGAAAAACAAAAGTAAAATTGAAGAAGATTAATTTATTAATATATTAATTACTCTCAGGTATATATAGCCATTACTGCTTGCCATCTTTTTAGGCTGGCTTTTATGTAGTCTTACTGTGATACATTTATCGTTTATACTTGTCTTTTATAAAACTGTAATTTCTTTCTTTCTTGCTTAGGAAGCCTAAATTTCATTTTGGGATTTTTATATTTCTTTTTGTCACCAGTTTTTTGATTTTTTTTACATTTTATTCCTTAACTTGCTTTATATTTTTTTTTACTCATATTTCTAAGGGTAATTGTGCTTTTCTTACCAAGTTCATTTTTAGTTAATTCCCTCGGTTTGATTTTTGTTCACTCACAACAATAATAATACATTTTATTTTTAAAGCCCCTTTCATGATACCCAAGGAAGCTGCACAAATGTAAAACAACCAAAATACTGGAGGAGGTAGAAGGAGGATGAATCATTTTCCAGGACAATTCAAGCTTATCAAGCTTCTTCGCATGACTGGAAAATTGGTCAATCATTTTCCAGATTTTCCAGGGCGCATGGGAACCCTGTGTCATCATGAAAACATGACTAACTCAATTGACTATTTATAAACGATGGTGTCATTTTGGTGACACTGACACTTGTTTTGACAAAAATACTTGCTTTTGAGGTATGAACTACCCATTTTGAGCAGGTGACACACTTTTGCAGATTATCCAACAGGTTTTGCATGTTGTACCAATTGTTTTGAGAAATACCCAAACTGTTGTGAAAATGTTAAGACTGATGTGAGAAATGCTCCTCCTCCTAAAACTACAATATGTATGTTTTGTTTTACAATTCAGCATTCTGCATGTATTTGGCGTTGCTGTATGCCTTAAGTGTTCTTACAGTGCCTACTGTTGATTAATTACATTTTTCAAACAAAAATTAAAGTTTCATTAGTGTTGTTTAACAATTTAATAAACTGAACATTTGTAAACAAATGATCATAAATAGCCCACCACAGAGTGGCCAAATTTGGTAAAACATTGATGAATGCTCATGTAGACCTATCAGGTCACGAGTAGAATTATACTTAATTAGCTGTTATGAATTTTTTGTGTCTAAGGACAACTGTATTTATTAAAAATGTCATTTGATAGTAAAGGTTGCTGACATATGGTGTAGGGGGAAGCATGCATCACAAACTACCACCTGTTTCTATGTACCTTCTCCTGCTGATTTAGACAGAGAATCATCCAGAAATTCAACTAAAGGTCACTGTTCCAACACTTTTTTGACAGTGTATAACAGCGTGCTGCTGACCCTGTAATGAAGCAGTGAATAAGTATTTAATGCCAATATAAAATTATGTAAAATGATGAAACAAACAAATACAAAAGGGAGTGCTTTTTAAAATGTATTTTAACAGTAGGCCTAAATTAGGCAGAGTTAACTTCAACAATGTTTAAACTGGAGTGGCCCTGCTCATCAACAGATAAAATGGGCTATAGTTCAGTACAAAAACAGTACAGTATAAAAATATAGATTTGAGGGCATTTCACTCTGAAAGACTGTTATTCCCAAACATACATGTCTCTAAATGTATATTCATGGGCCATTCCACGGCAAATCAGACAGAATCCATAAACATGGTTTCAGGACTGTCTCAGATTTTGTTCAGACTTTAGCTAAATCATCAATGGGCTCCAAAACTAAGGCTGTAAAAATTACTGATACATATAATATCTCATAATGAATGCAGGTGCCTTAACAAATTCTAAAGAACCTGACTTTTGAGAGCAATGTGATATTTACTAATATCACAAAGAATTTAATAAAATATAATTGAAATAATTTACAGGGATTAGTTTTGGCACATATTCATGATAAAATTAAGTTTTGAAGCAAATCTGAGATGGTTCTGCTACAACCTTAGCAAATATCAACCCTGTCTACAATGCAACAAACTGACCCTCATGTTAAACGGAAAGATGAAAAACAGTCATTTGAAAAGACTGATAAAAGAAATATGCCCCATAAAAACAGGAACAATAAAGACATGGCAGTAACATTTCTATAAATAAAACATTCCTCCAATGTGATACTGCCTTTTTGCAAAAACTGCCTGTCTAACAGGCAAACAGGCATTCGAGAAAAAAAAAAAACAGTCATTTGAAAAGACTGACAAAAGAAATATGCCCCATAAAAACAGGAACAATAAAGACATGGCAGTAACACTTCTATAAATAAAACATAAATCAATAAAACATCACCAAAGTGATACTGCCTTTGGAAAAACTGCCTGTCTAACAGGCAAACAGTTATTTTAAAAACAAACCAAAATGATTCTTTTAACCATTAAAATTGTAACAATTGTGTACAATAACATTTGGAAAGCCTTGAACAGCCTCACAATTAAGTTAGTTTATCAAAAGGCAAGTTAGGAGGGCTAACTGGAAGCCTAGATAACATCCATGACCCCACACAGAGCTTGTGAGTATCTTGTTGAACTCACTGCGGAGGTCAGGATAATTGTGGTATCCTTCAGGCAGCTTTAAAAGAAATCCACATGTGTGGGATTGTGGTCTTCTCTGGAAGTCTGATGTTTCAATGAACTCTACCTTTATTGGTTGTTCCATTAAATTGGAACCAGTGCAAAAGCGGAGAAAAAGCTCAAGGGTGTAGGAATCAACTTCACCCACGTACCTCCTCAGGTATCGGGCAACTGCTGTCTGGGCAGGGGTCATGTCGTCTGGGAACTTCAAGAGCTCCTTTACTGCTTTTCCAGTTGGTTTCTTCTGCTGAATGATATGATGTAGAGCATCAAGTGGCAACACAGTTGCTAGCTGCAACACAATGGGACGCCAACACTCGATTATGTACATTGGTGCCTGTATTAAAGCCTTATGTCCAATCTGTGACAGCAGTGGGATTAAATTGTCCTTGGTAGGTATTTGCTGGCACTCATGTGCCTCAAGGGCATCAAACAGTGCATCGCTGTCGACCCGAATCAAAAGTTCTCCAAGGCCTTCAGAAGTACTTCTCTCTCCTGATCAGACACATACTGAATGAAGGTGTCTTTCAAGCTGGTGGTGATTTTGCAGTACAGTGCCTCCTCAAGGAATGGTGTTGCCAGTTTCACTGGGAAATACTGACTAATTCGCCACCCCACTACCAAGATTCTGGCAACTGCCTGCCACTCTTCAGACAGGAAATCGTGCCTAATAAAGGGAACTTTCACATCCCCTCCCAAAGTGCACCTTTCATAAAAGTCTGTCCAAAACTCTGTTAAGCAGTCCCGGGTCACACCACTTCCCTCCCTCCTCAAGGTTTCCATTGGGTAGGCGATCTTAATAAAAACCTCTGCACTTAAAATGTCTGGGTCTTTGAAGGCTTGGTTTAGGGCAGAGAGACGAGTGCCCCTCCTTATTATCAGTGTAACAGGAGCATGCTCAGGATAACCCAGTGTCTGGTCATTCCATGGCCCTGAAACAGGAGCAGGTTATGGCTCGCTCAATCCCTCTGGTGGCTGGTCACCCCAAGCATCAAGTTGCTGTTCGCTTTGTATCTCTGGTGGCTGGTTATTGAAGGATCAGGCTGAGTTTCCTCCAGTCCCTGAGGTGACTGATCATTCCATGGTATTGTGTCATCTAACTGCGCATCTTGAATTGCCTCGGCCCCAACTATTACCTCAAGGTCGACCTCTTCAACAATGGCATCCATCTCTTGTACCTCAGTTGAACAATGTGGCTCAATTGTAAGATCTTCAACAGTGGCTGAGTTCAACTGCATGTCTGCATCTTCCTCCTCCTCTGAAGACAACTCCACTTGCTTCATTTTGGTATGAAGATACAGTCTGAGGATTCTAACTTTGCTTTCTTCATACAACTCACCCACAGTGCTTGAACTGTAGACCTTTATCTGAGAAGATTCAATTTCTGTTGAATAATCTGAGATTTTTTGTTTTGTTTTAGAAATACCATTTGGGAAGAACAGATTTTCAGCTATTTCTTTGATGTCCAGTACAGTTTATTCCTGTCAATGGTCAGGTGCCTCGTGCCTCCACCATTAACTGCCTTCACTTGTTTATGTAACGTTTTCTTTCTCAACAAAGTCCATCCAGCCAAACTCAATCCGTCTCTCGTTTTTTCTTGCACTTTTATTTCCAACCCATTGCTTTTTTTTTTGGCAGACACTGTCACCTCACTAGACACCAGTCTATGTCCCAGTCTTTTGAGTAAAGATTCTTTCCTGCTCCTTGTCTCCATCGATGCATTGACTTGTCGGCAGAAGGCCACAGTGGCTAATCTGTCTCCATATTTAGGGATGTACTTTGCCAAGTCACCATCAGTCATTACAGGGATAACAGATGCATCAATCTGGAAAAAATAAAGAATAATTACACTGTGGGACTGCATATAACTAGTACAAGTATAAATTATTTAATCTTAATTTTGATTTAAAGGTTTAACATTTTGATTAAACAGGAAACACAGCACACAACTTAAATTGTGTGCTTCCAGAAAAGACATTCTTTCAATACACAGAAGATGATTATGGTAAGCAACAAATAATGCAACTAGCATTTCAGTTGAATTACAGCTTGTCTGAATCCCCAGAATTACTATTTTTATCACTGCCTGTAAGCATAACAATGACAGATTACACATCGGTTTAAGTATTGAAAAGGATAATTCACCACAAAATAAAAATAGAATATTTTTCCTCTTAACATTAGTGCAATTTGTCCATTTTGCTGTTGCTTGATGAATTATAGAGATATGAGGCATAGGAATCATTGCATTCTCTCAAATAAAAGCGGGACTAAATTGATTTTTTCTTGTGGTGCTTACAGCGTGAAAACAAAAACAGTACAATACAAATGTGCAATGTCTCTTTTCCAGAAATCACAATCACTCAAAATAATCCACACACTGTGTTGTGGGCAGTTTTTTGTAGTTCTGCCAAAAGATAACAGTTCTTACACATGTGCTCACAACAAGGTGTGTGTATTATCATCATAACTGAGTCATGAATTCTGGAAAGAGACATTTCTGTTGTGCACTTTGAATGTACTGTGTGGTGCTGTGAACACTATAGGAAAAGGTCTATTCAGTTTTGCTGTATTCCAGAGAAAGCAGAAATATCCAAAGCCCATATCTCCAAAATTCGACAACTCATGCCAAACCATTTAGATGGATAAACAGGTAAGAGGAATAATGTTTTCTTTTTTATTTGAGGTGAATAACACACAGAAAAAGGAATGGAAACATGTGTAAAAAGGCTTACCTTTTCATTTTCTAGCTGATGGATAAAGTCCTCAGGAATTTTCCGATTTAGTAAGAAGTCCTCAGCTCTTCATCCATTGTTGTGATTGTCTGCTAAGTAAAGGAGATTACACAAAATAGAAGTACTTAAGTATAGGTATGTGGTGTCTTGTAAGGGCATACAATTGAATGTATTAACACAATAATAAAAAGTATTTCAACCATCCTTCATTTGTATAAAATTTTAAGCTTGCAGAACTTTTCTGATTGCAGAGAACTTGGATCTGTACAGTATGTAGAATAGCAAAGTTACTTTTACTGATATCAATATTGAGAAAATGTATTTGGGAGAGAGTAAGTAGGAAATGTTAAGTTGTATGCCTTTGCCAATAGGGAAAATAACACACTTGCAAATACATATTCATAGTAGGCTGTGAAATTACATAATCATTGCAGGGAAAATGACATGTTATTGTACTCAAATAATAAGGTGATGCCAATCTCAAAGTTTAAGACCATAAACTGTACAATTGCTGTATTTTCCCAGGTCCACTGTAAAGTCAGACTTATCGATCTCACTGTTGAGAAGCAGAAAAACGAACAATTGGAAATTATCAATTCCAAAACCGTCACATCTAGTATGTAGGTTTGAACTCATCCTCACTGATAAACGCATGGACCACAAATGGCAATAAAACTGCACTTCCAGCTTCTTCAGACAAAACCTCAGCCGAGCTTCGACCGTTTTTATAGCACAGCTACATGCACATGTGTTTCAAACCTGGCTGTCAAACAGCAAAAGAGCCATAAAACTGTTGTATATAGTCTGGATTTGATGTAAGTCCTGATGGGGTCAGCAAACGTGAATTCTGCGCCCTGTAGCCAGTGTTTTGTAGGACAGTGATAGATATTGGCCCCGTCTATTTATTAAAATTTACCAAGATCCTGCTGCTCCGAATCAGAGCATTTTCGTTAATATGACTTCAGTCGTTTGTTTTGAACTGATGTACAGTTTCCTCTAACTACTGCACCAATTTTCTGTTAAGAACCAGTCAGTGTCCTGACCTGGTATGCACAGGGGGACTTTTTTGCAGCTACAGAGGCGAAGTTGTAGCTTACTTCGGGGCTAACTCCCTCCACCTTATTCTGCGGGTGGCAGCAACACGAACTTTGCTTGAGTCTCGAGAGTTGTGTAGCTTTTATATAAGGTAGTGATGAATAGCCTAAGGGACTGTACATACCTGCACTCCAACATTCACTGACACAGCTAACTTTGGCTGGTTACTGCGATGTTTCAGTCGAGCTCGGCTGTCTTCTTCTTCATTGTTTGTAACGGCAGCTGAAAACAATATGTTATGGGGCATTAGCGCCATCTACTGATGAGCCCGGCTGTCTGTTGTCGCTTACCTGTTTAATTAAAGCGTGCGCACGTTTTAAGTATCTCGTGCGCACGTTTTAGCTAAAATGTGCGAATAAGTATCTTGTGCGCCGCGTTTTTAGTATCTCATGCTTTTCTCTTCTCTGTGGCACCTTAGGGGCTCCGTAGTAATTCTATCCAAAAATGTATAAATCTTATAAATAACAGAATTAGTATCATTCTGGACTGTGTTCTTGCCTTTGTTTTGCCGGGTATTCGTCTTATTTTGACATAGATCGTCTTTTTGTTTTTCGTCAAAGTTCGTGTTTTATGGATTTCATCGATCGTTATTTGGAAATATTTAGAGGAGAAAATACTGAGGATCTGTACCGAGGAGAGGGGAGACCAAAGGAGAGTCATGAAGGGGTTAATTCCTTCAGGGACTATCGTCATTTTAAAAACAGTCCTGGACATGGTCTAATATAATGAGCTGTATCATGGACACAAATGCTGTAGGCAAACAAAAATGTGTGAGTGTATATAAAATAGTTTAAACTCATTTTTGTCATCTCAAAACTTTGAACATGTTCATTTAAAATTGTTTATAAAGGAATCCTGTTTAAAGTTCATATCAGTTGTTTTATTTTCTTGTAATCACACGTTAATAACATAATAATGACAAATACTTTCCAGGATTCTTTATTTTTATTTCTCGTGAAAGAAGGATAAAAATGTACTCAAAGGGCATTTCTTGACACATTATTGATAAAAAAAAAAAAGAACCATTATGATAATAATATTGTAGGGGTTAGCGATTAAATTTTGTGTAAAAGTACTTTTTGAACATTTTGAGCACACTGCAACAATACTGTGATAATAATGATAACGTGATAATTTTGTTCACAATAACGTGATACAAAATTTTCATATCGTTACATCCTAGTTGGATTTAAAGAAAGTCCTGCACTACATACACCATGTACCTTCGCCACAGGTCGTTGTTGACGTTAAAACAGACAGCTAATATGAGGTTAGTTTAGCTATGATCTACTGAACCAAAATTAATATTGTCTCATCAACTGAGATAAAATCACACACAGTCCTAGCTAACTCATACCCAGCTCATATTGGCAAACAATAACATAGCGTTAACATACCGGACACGAAGTGCGTGCTGCATATGCTCTCGCCGCCTTTTTGGACCTTGGGACCCCAATCTGCCCTTTTTATAGCCAGAAGCCACAATCTCCTCCGGTTCTTCGCAAAAGGATGAGATCCTCTTGGAATATTGTATAATTTCCACCCATCCTTTTGCCGGTTGGTGCAGTTAACCACGCAGCAACTCCTTGTCATTTTTGCTCCTCCAATGCTACTTGTAAAAGAAGTGCTTCGCTTTCTGCCCCCTGGCTGCGCGCGCACATCGGCGATGACGTTGCACAGAAACCCGTCTATAGTGATCATAAAGTTGATTGTGAATGGCTCATGGGACGCTTCTGTTTAAAAGCAGTTTGAAGCTCTGCCCTGCTACTACAGAGGTTCTGATCATTTTTTTCAAACACAAAATCCACTTATTGTCTTTGACTAAGTCAGGCACTGATCTGTATGACATGAAAAACAGCTGAAGACCACGATCCAAGTAATAAAGCAATGAAAGTCAAAGCTGCTTTTTTCTTAATCCAGCAGGGCACTTGTTTGACCAAAATAACAGAAAGTCTGTAACCTGATATCTCTTCAGATTTCTGCTGCTACATGATTCCTGCCTGGTCCCCGGTATGTGCTCCACTTCAGACTGCACCTGCAGTGTTGCCAAGTCCGCTTATTATAAGCGACTTTGGGCTTGCTTTTCCATGAAGTCGCTTATTAATATGTGTAGTCGCGGTTTTCTTGGGCTTGTTTCTAAAGTGTAGTTGCTTATTTGGGCTTGTTCCCAGCTCCGTAATAAGTTGTCAAGCAGATAATTTCAATATGTTTTTTAAATGTAGGATAGCTTGTCCTGCCTGTTACTTTGCCTGTTTTCTCTGCCCCCAACACCCACCAGTGCACGCACAATGTCAGACACACACACAGAGGAGACAGCACCCACAACCTGCTTCTAATTGGCTCTGATCCTGATTGCCACGAGTACTCGCCAATCAGAGCAGATGTCAGAATGAGCAGCAAGGCAGTCTTATTTCCTGTTATGGTAAACACACGTTGGAAAGTTAAACGAGAGAGCGCGACGACTGCCGACCATGCCAGGCCCTGGGACGAAGTGGGCGAAATACGGAAAGAAACATAACAAAGACTGGGAGAAAGAGAGCGGGATAAAAGAATGGATTCAACCTGTGGTGGGAGACGATGCAAAAGCCCTGTGCAGAGTACGTAAAAGCGAAATACGTGCACACCACGCGGACCTGAAACAACATGCTAGCACTGAAAAACACACAAAAAATGCAGCGCCATTCTCCACAATGAGGCTGACAGACATTGGATTTACGGTCTCCACGCAGAATGAGTCAAGGCAGAGAGCTGAGCTGAAGGTAGCCACCTACATAGCTTGTCTCACATCCATTAAATCAGTGGACCACCTTGGGGAGTTAATTTGCTCAGCTTTTGACAAAGACATTAAAATGCACAGGACAAAATGCACAGCATTAATTAACCATGCCATTGCTCCGTGTATGTTCTTGGAGCTTCAGAGGGATATTGGAGGTGCTGAATACTCCCTTGTTATCGATGAGAGCACAGACATTTCATCTGTCAAGCAGCTCTGTGTGGTAATCCGCTACTTCAGTAAGACACTGAACAAAGTTGTGTCCACCTTTCTGGGTCTGATAAACTTGGAGGGTGAAACAGCAGAGGCTATTGCCTCCACCCTGACCCATTTTCTACAGAGCATTGGACTGGACATTAAAAAGTGCATTGGTTTAGGTACAGATAGCTGCCGTGTCATGGTTGGAAAGAGAAATTCAGTGTACACTCACCTTCTCCAGAAAAACCCAAATCCCCAGTGTGTGTGCCATTCCATACAGCTGTGTGTAAGCAAGGCAGTGGAGACACTCCCACGCAACCTGGAATACTTGGTCTCTCATTCCCACAACTGGTTTTCCCACAGTGCTCTTCGCCACGGCGAGTATGCAAAGATCTACAGCCTCATCAATCCTGGTGAAATGCCTTTGATGCTTGTACAAATGTCAGGTACACGGTGGCTCTCCATCTATGACTGCTGTTCTCGCATACTCAATCAGTGGGATGAGCTGAAGCTTCACTTTCAGCTAACCAAAGACCACCAGAGATGTTATGATGCTGAAATCCTGCACCAGATGTACAGTGATCCTGTGAACAAACTGTACCTGCTGTTTTTAATGCCCTTTCTACAAGAATTTAACAGGATCAACAAGCTGTTCCAGCAGGACAGGGGGAATCCATTCAAAATGTTGGAATGTCTGCTGATTTTCTTTCGCTCCCTCATCTCCAGAGTGGGGAGACCTGGAATGATCCCCACATCAGATGAACAACTACTTGTCATTGACATAACAGACCCCAGTGTTCTGTTACCTGTGGGTGCAATCAGTTATGGGGTCAACTTCATGATGGCATTGGATGAGGCAAGAATGGAGAGATATGGAAATCTATGGCTATGTTCAGTCCGACTGTCATCCTTTCACAAACAGAACCACAGCTCAGTTCACTCTCACTGCTCAAACTCTACTCAGGAGATCTCGGAGTATTTGAAACACAGTATCAGTCTGTTGGATTCCTTTCATGGACCAACAAAGAGGACAGCCAGGCTGAGGCCTTCTGGGTTGAAGTGTTGAACTATAAGGACAGCAGTGGAGACAGTGCTTTCAAAGAACTTGCCCTCTTTTGTCTCTCATTGCTGGCAATGCCTCTGAGCAATGCAGATGTGGAAAGAGTTTTCTCACAAATGAGCCGAGTGAAGTCAAAACTCAGAAACAGAATGGGACAGGAGACCCTCAGCAACATACTGCACATTAAATATGGACTGAGAAAAAATGGCATGTGTTGCAAAGACTTTGTGCCGACCAAAGAGATGATCCAGCGCTTCAACTGTCACATGTACATGAGTGGAGCATCAGAGACGCCGGATACAGATGAAGACAGTGAAGATGAATATTAAGGTATGCACTGTTACTGTATCTATTTTTAAATGAAAGTCAGGTTATGATGCTAAGAAGAGAAGTGTTTCTGTTTTTTTGTTTGTTATTTCTCATTTGATATTCTTACCTCTTCTGTATACAGCACAAGCCCTGGCCTCTACACAAGAAGGAAACTGTCTACTCTGTACCCATCCCATGGAGTCGTAGCTTCTATGCCACTTTAACATTTGACTTTGATTGACCCTCTTTGGGTCATCTTCTCAACTAAACAAGTGGATGGTTAAATTGTTATTTCCACACATTTTTTTGTTTGTTTTTTGTTTTTATTATTTGTATGGTTTTATTATTTATTATTTTGTATGTGGGCCATCAGTAATGTCTTGATATGGAAGTGAAACATGCTGAAAGAAAGATATTTCATTTATTTATTATGTCATAGCTTCAGTTTGGTCATTTTTTTGTTCTTATTTTTAATACGTTTAATTTGCACTTCACTACCTGAGCAACTTGAAATATAAGGTTAGTGTTATTCTTTATGTTCAGTATGAGGACAAAGTGTCATGAATGTCATGATAAATATGTTTTAGAACCAAGCCTCATCCTCACCTGTTGAAAAGATGTTGATTTTGTTTTCTTACAGTAAAGAATGTGAAAAGATGGTTTAACTCCCTCTTGTGGTCATTATCATGAAGCTCAGGAGAAGAAAAATAAATTGTACCATCGGTACAATTTTCCAAAACTGCCCACAGTTCATCAATCTGTCCATTTGAATGTACACTGGCAATCTATCCCACAGTTTTTCTCTCCCCAGAACCTAGGGGGCGTGGGCTCCATTGAAAAGGTTGCTTGTTTTGGGCTTGTTTTTAAATGCCTGGTTGCTGATTTGTTTCACGAGATCTGGCAACACTGTACACCTGCCTCAGGAGCCAACAAAAAATTGACCAGCAGATGGAAGCAGAGACTGTGACTTAATGCAAATAATTAAATTTAAAGATTTAATCATTTAAACATGTCATACGGAAGAGTATTAGGGCCACCCGTGAGAAAAACAAATGAGGGGGGGGGAATTTTTTTTTCATCATGCACTTCGAGGAAAAAGTCGAAATGTCGAGAATAAAGTCGGAATATCATGTCGAGAATAAAGTCGACCTTTGAGACTAACAACCTGTGCACTGCTTCTACAAAATGCCGTCCAGTCAGTTAGATGAATTAGTGAAATTATACTTCGGACTCGGCTTTAATAACAAAGAAATACTTTCTCTTTTAGCCCACTACGGAGCCCCGGAGGTGTCAGGGTGCAGAATATTTTATTAAGGTGAGAGAACGCCTTCTATAGTGTCGGCACACGTTATTAAAGCGTTTCCTCACTATAATAAAGTGAGGAAACGGGATAAATAAAGCGTTACCTCGCCATATTATAGTGAGCCGCAGCGGTAGCCGGAGTGAAATTTGCTTGAAAGACTAGAGTGGGAGCAAAGTGCTCTGCAGTACGTTTCATGCTGCATTGTTGAAGCACCGGCGCGCACCAAGGCGCTGAAGGTTTTCTGAGCGGCTGCTTCCAAGTCTTGTAAATTAGCTGTCGTTAAGAAAGCACCAAACCGATAGTCAAAGTGCGGAGCATCCGGAAGTTTCAAAATAAAATACAATGCAGGGACTCTCGAACTTAACTTTGCTCAATTCTTTGTCACTATGTCAAAACCGGAGGCACGAGCATCAGGTCAGCAGTCCATTAGAGGGTCCCAGAGGCAACACGACACCATCGACGAAGAACAGTGAATCATAGAGGTCCAGAAATATATAACACTGTATACACCAAACTTTTCTACAATGGTAGGCAGATAGAAGTTGAATAAATCACAAAGCTGTGTGGTTGGGACCAGCAAAGGGACCTTAGAGAAGCGAAGTTGGGTGTTGTTTATTTCTTTTCTTAGTCCATAACATGCTTTATGAGCGTTTGACATCGCTATTCTCATGAGTGCCAGTGACTCTTCGGGGATCAGCCCTCGCCGACAAGGCTGAGCGCTGCGATGCTCCTCGGCGCGCAGCCTTCATTGTGGTTTGTCTGACAGAGAAAGACAGCGGCACGGCGCTTCCGCGTGCCGTGGAATTTGGGGGTGAGGCAGGTGGGGTGACAGCTGCTTGACATCTCCTTCACTTTATTATAGTGAGGTAATGCTTTAATAACGTGTGTCGACACTATAGAAGGCGTTCCCTCGCCTTAATAAAATATTCTGCACCCTGGCACCTCCGGGGCTCCGTAGTGGGCTAAAAGAGAAAGTATTTCTTTGTTATTAAAGCCGAGTCCGAAGTATAATTTCACTAATTCATCTAACTGACTGGACGGCATTTTGTAGAAGCAGTGCGCTGGTTGTTAGTCTCAAAATAAAAACTGGAAAATATATCTACTCTTTGAGCTTTGTCCTACCTCTAACAACACGATACATATAACGAGCATTTCAACACAGGTGGCCCATCTTAGTTGAAAGCCCACTCACCACGACAAGGTGCAGGCCATGAGTGGGGACACAGGACAAGACAGACTTGGCAAACAGGACAAACTGTGACGGGACAAACATATAAATACATAAAAAAGTGCAAAGAGAAACTCAGAACTTTTCTGGAACAAAGAGAGCACACATAAAACACATATCAACTGAAGTAATGCAGCTGATATGTAAGTAAACACACTTTAAACATTTGACTGAACATTTTTTTTTCCAGATGGTATTTTTTTTACTTATTTATTTTTGGTTTGGTTTTAAAGCTATAATCCGAACTTGAAAGAGCAAACATGTTAACAGACTCCATTTGTAACAGAACAGTGAAACTACAACCCCCCTAAAAGCAGTATTTACAAACCATAACTTTTAGGAGTAAAACAATAGGGTATTACAAAACAGCAATAAAATACATTCAACCTATTTACATTACACTGCAGTAAGAAGTTTGATTCCAGTGTATGAATCAGTCCTGTTTATGCGGACTGTAAATCATACCAGCAGCAACGACAGTTCGTGAGAGGATCAGTGGAGGACCAGGCATCTTCAGTGTATGAATCAGTCCTGTTTATGCGGACTGTGGTTATACAATGGTGGCCAAAATGACACTTTGAATATTTAAGAAATTGTCTATTAAAACACCCATAAAACAAATTAAATATCTACAAATTCAGAATAAAATTAGTCCTGAACACACGTTGGTCTTGGCAAAGGAGAAGAAGGGACTAACTGGGGAGAAATGGGCACAAATAGGGGCCCTTTTAGATGCTAGCTGGAGTTACCCCTGCATAGCCAAAGACTTGAGAGGCAGTCCAAGCACTACAAAGTACACTTTACTGCCACAATGCCACCAATTCATACCAGAACTGAAAGGCTAGAGGTTGACAAAATTTACCTTTTAGACAGACAAGTGAAGCGAATCAAAATTCTCATAAACCAAAGAAAGACCTAATGTTCTGGAGGCAAAAATGGGTCTATATTTCAAGAACTGTCAGGTGTTCTAATAATTTTGGCCACCACTGCAGGTCACAGTGATGCATGTTATTCACCATAAAAGTTAATTTATTTAGTCAGTCTTCTTCGTACACTCTTGCCATCTCTCGCCATCTCATTTTCCCTCTTTGCAAAGTGACTGAACCTGACTTTGCAATACCAGGAAGAGGCCATTTTCACCAGTACATGAATGTGGTTCACTTCAACACATGTGTCAGACATATGGCTGTGCAGATGTGGGAAAAGGTCTTTCTCGCCACAGTCTGCAAGAACCTGGATGACAATGGTTGATGTGATTCCACGCCCACAGGGAAGTTGACCTCCATTCATTCTGATCCTCCTCTGAATACTTTTCTCCGTGGTCAAACACACAGACACCATGCCTGGTGATGGCTTTTGGAGACCGCCTCTATCTTTTAGGTGAATAAAACTGTGTGCAGCGCCATCAGTTGTTAAGGCTTGTGAGCAAGGCAAGCAGGTGATTTTTTTCTTTTACCTTCTTCACAACAAATCCCGCGATGTAGTTGATCACTGCCTGTTTGTATTCAGAGAGGCAGGGTACATCTGGGAGGTCAGGAATGGTGTCATCTTCCGCACATCCACCTCTACCAACTGCACTTCCATTCTCCGTCAATGTTTCCAGCTGCAGGTGTTGAGCTGAGAATGTGGGTGTTATCTCAAGTAAACAGTTGCCCGTGCCTCTTTTCACTTGGTGCCTCACAAGTAGGCGTTTGTAGGCTCCCTGAACTGCCTGGCATTGGGGTTGTTATTGTGCCCACCCCTAGCTCTTATGGCGGCAAAGAAGAGCTCCAAGTGGTCCTGACTCAGTTTGTAAGTAAGAAGATACCTGCATGAAGCATTGGCCCTCTCAACAAGGTCATGATAGATGTTGAGTGCACTTCTGCCATGAGCAATGAAGCCATATATGGCAGTCTTCTTTTTGTTGTGTGTGAAGTGGCACCATCTTGTTGGACTGCTGGTCCTTCTGCCGAGGAGGACATTTTCTGCCTGCTTCAAGATGGTCTCAGCACGATCTTTAGTTGTTGGTTTGATCGGTGCTTTGAAACCTCTTCCGAAGGGATTGCGGCTGTTGAGAACATCAATAGCTGCGTCTACAGTGCGCACAAACTGAACAGTTGCAGCGCAACCTTTGAACTCCTCCAACTTCAAGCCTTGCTCACAGACCTCCATGGTGTCTGCCACACTGCAGCTGAAGAGCTGTGCTGCCAAATGAACTTTGATTTTTTGGTTCCTCCATTGTATGTGAGCCATCTTCAGCTTGTTACCAAGCTGTAGTCATGGATGTATTATAAGAACTGGATAGCGTGGCTCCGCCTTCTACCATGTAACGGATTTGAAGCCAGAATATCCCCCGTCAGGGTGCTGCCATTGTGCAGCCAGCAGAGAATCTGGGCCATAATCTGGCCGCAGCTGTCGTAAACGGTCGCAACACTCCCCAGCATATGCCATACACAGTCATTGTGAAGCTTCCGTAAACCATGGTTATTTTTAAACTCTAATAAAAGAGAAACTTTTCAGAAAAAAGAGGACTTGGAAAACACGCAGCCCAATAATACTTTAATGTCACCACAGCATACGGATGGGAGAAATATTTCTACGAGGTGTATTAATTTTTTGAAGTTTCACTACGGCCCGTTCAGATGAATGGGGGAGACGGAGATTTGACCTATACTGCAGCCAGTCACCAGGGGAAGCAGTTTTCGTGGAGGCTTCAATTTGAGCCCAGTGTCATGGCATCCATGTTTTCTCCAGTCTATGGCCGTAGTCCCTCTTTTTCTTGGAGTTTCTTGAGAGCTTCAGAGTACTTCCATTTTATCTTTGCCCCGTCTTCTGTCTCAAACTCCAGAGAAGATGCAAAGGCATTGCAAAGAAGCTTCAGCATGTGGCAAGCATCCAGGATGACATGTACTTTTTGCTCTGGTTTTTCAGGATGCAAAAAGTATGGCTTCATGTTGTTGATATCAAGGTCGGCTCCAAGTTCTTTTATCATGGCCAAATTGCTTGACGGGGCATCACAAGTAAGAGAAATAACTTGAACACCAACCTCATGAAGCCTGCTAAGGCTCTCCTCACAACGCTTTGCCTTCTCAGATCCATCCATACCTGTGATGAAAAAGTATGCAATGGGAATCTTCCAGGACTCATTGACAGCCACAACCATGAGGACCAAGGCCTGGGTGGCGAGGGTGTTGTCTATTTCCCCAGTACCTATGTCCACATAGCCATGGAACTGGTCCCCTGAAAATTCTGTCATCTTGTGGATGTGCATTTCATCCATCATGAGGGCACAGATGGTTCCTCTTCCCTTCTCTCTGTTTGCCTGCACATGACTTTTTAGCGCTGTAAAGGATGCTACAGTAAATCCAGGATGGGCTGAAATGCTGCTGTACCAAGTGCGGATGGTGTGACTGTGTGGAAGGGCTTTCTGAAAGTTGTCACGCATATAGTCATATGCCTTTGGGGAGTAAAAGTGCAGTGTGGTGGCAAACTGCTTCAGCTCCTCTGGGGATTTGGCTGACTTATCCACATTGTGTATCCTCCGCAGGATGTGTCTCGGTACTTCATCAATTGACTCAAGCAAAGATGCACATTGACTTGATATCAAAAGCTTCTTCTTGACTTGTTTGATGGCATCTTTCATGGTGCGGATCTTTTTCTTTAACCGCCTGGACTTTTGGCACTGCCCTTTTAGCTTATTCTTGTATTTATTTAGGATGTCCTCTGTGGCCTGATTTTTCTTTTTCAAAGACTTTGGAGAGCCCAAACTGTAGCTGTGATCTTCTTCAACGCAGCCAAGTGGTGCACATATTGATGCTGGATAACTATGATCTGTGCTCTCCACTGTTACAGCAGTGTCAGCCTGACAGTTGTCAATGTCTCCTGCCTGCCTTGCCTCTGTGTCACTACTCACCAAAATCCTGCGTTTTGCACCTGCCTGAGAAGAGCTCACCCGGTGATCTGGAAACAGGGTTGGGACAGCTGTTTTCTTCAGGCAACGCTTCCCCTGAAGAAAGACAGATAGAAATCATTTCAAATTAAACTGTTTGCTGTAGTAACATGCTCTGGAATGAGTTTAAATCATTGGCAAACCCTCCACAGATTCAATGAATGATAAATCTATTCAATTACAAATTGTTGAAATGATGAGGCAGACTGTAATGATAGTGCACATCACTGTCCTTTAGCTGATTTAACCTTTGAGTTCGTGACAAAGGCATGCTCTTCAAAATGAGCACTGCAAAGACGAGATGATGGTACAGGTTTCCAGTCCTGAATGAATGAATGCTGAAAAATAATTTCTGATGATGGTTTCATGAAGCACCTTAACAGGCTTGTATTTGTTTTTAATGACATTAAATATTAAGCAGAGAGTTCCATGTTGTGAGTGAAAATATCTCAGCTTTCTGTGTTTATGTAGACAAATCTGCCTATGTATGAACTGCAAATCACCATTTTATGACATGCAAATCAATTTAAGAGGGACATTCTGTTTGGTTTGGGATTATATTCTTACAACATGAAGGCAAAAATTTGATTCATGCATTTTTTTTGTCAGTTTTTGAAATTGTAAATTGAGTGTCATGCAGAAAAATCTTGGATTTTTGGGGCACATCGCCCAGCCCTAAGTCTGAGTGCAACACCAAAACCACCTCCATCAGCAACCTCCCTGCACTGAAGTGATCTCCAGTTCATTCACAGTTTTTGACGGAGAGATCAGAAACAAGCTTCCATGTTGGCTGTTGAGGCCCTCGGCAAAGCTGACCAGAGGCTTTAAAATAAAACAAAGAAGCAAACACTGAGAGTTTACAGGAACTTTATTATCAAACATAAAAAAGGACAACAAAAACAGGAACAATTAAATCCTGGCTCTGCTACAACTGTGATGGTTTCAGCTGCCGCCATCTTGACTTCTTGATGAAGGTAACAAGATGATGTCTAAAATCTAGAAGAAGGAATATTAAAAATTAATTGTAAAAAAAACTTCCTGTTAAAAAAAGAGATGTACATGTTTGAAGGAAAAACATATTGATTTTTGTTTATTAAGACAGAAATGTCTGACTTAATTAACCAGAAATGTTCTTGGTGGGTGAAGTTGGATATTACAGAGTGAAACTGAATGAAGGCAGTTTTTTTCTTTGAAATGTGCAAATATGTTTTTTTTTTCCAGTCATTTTCAAAGTACATTTTGTTTTGTCTTTTTTTAACTAAATTTCAATTTAAACTAAACAAGTGAAATGAAAAAATCATCCTTCATTCTTCTTTACAGGTAACAAACATCCAAACACTCAGACACTCAGTCGGTCGTAGCTGAAGTCCATCTCTGTAAAAATGAATCCACCTTCAGCTGCAGCGTTGACGTCATTTACTCCATCATGGAGGGGGGCTGTTCTCCCACAGCAGGGGGCAGTGGTTGATGGTTCAGGGCCTGTCCCTTTGTAGGACGTCCTGAACTGCATCTCTGGGGACCACTGCTGCTCCGAGATCCCCTGCAGTTTAGCCTGGGACTGCCAGAGACCCAGTTACCATGTGTGGCCACGAGGAGGCACTGCAGGGGTCTTGGTGGTGGAGAGTTCAGTGAGCTGTTGGAGAAGATCTGAACATCTTCTCCTTCGTTCACTGTGTCAGAGGAAAGAGCCGCAGCTGTGAGCAGAGACACCAGCAGGAAGTGCAACACACTGACGCAACTGCACCACCTACCAGACACTACAGAACACTGCACAGGCTCTCCACACACCCTGTGTGCATGCACACCCACACACACCATTCACACCCCATTCACACCACATACACACCCATTCACACCACATACAGACCACATTCACAACACATACACATCCATTCATACTAATTCACACTCATTCATGTCACATTCACACCCAGTTCACACTTACTCATGCCAAATTCATACCACATTTACACCCATTCACACTGGTTCACACCACACTCACATTCAATCACATCATATACAAACAGCCATTCACACGGCATTCACAAAAATTTCCACCACATTTACCCCCATTCACACCCAGGTCACATACACTCATACTACATTCACACTTATCCATAACCATACACACCATTTTAAACCACACTGACACAAAATTCACACCCAATTACACCACATCAACATCCATTCACCTCCATTACCACCAATTCACATCACATTCATACCACATTCACAGCAGTTTCTCATCCGATTGACAACACATTCACACAACATTCAAACCACTATAACAACCATCACATCACATTCAACCACACTTTAACACATTCACACCTCATTCATTTCACATTAACAAATCATTGACTCAACAAGCTCAACACATCCACAGTCCAGTGGTTAGATTATAATCACACAGTGTTCAAACCCAATCAACAACCCCATTCACATCACATTCACAACCATTCAAACCACATTCAGGCTCATTCACAAAATACTCACGACACATCTGCACCCCATTTACACAACATTAACAGCACACTAACACCTGATGCAAACCACACGAACACCACATTCACCTACAGATTCACACCAAACTAAAAACACATTCACACACAGACATTCCCTTCACAAAACATTTGCACACCATGTACATTACATTCACAACACAATGAAACACAACACCATATGCAAAGCACAACATATAACATGTATTTTGTAGTTTTGTGTGTGTTTGTGGGGGTCAATAAGGAAACATAACGCTGCACAACACAAAACAAAAATCTTTTTTCTTTAGTTTTTGTTCTTTTAAACAAGTAAACAAAACACAACACAAAACAACACCATAAGTCAAAACACAACATGTAACATCTATTTTTTAAATGTTTTTGTCTTCTGAACAACACAACAAGACAAAAACACAACGCAAGACAAGACAACATGTAACATCAAATTTTTTTATAAACAGCTAAACAAAATACAACAAAACATAACACCACACGTCAAAACACAACATGTAACATGTATTTTTTGTTTTTTTTGTATTTTTTAAACACAATAACACAACAATACAACATCAGCCACAGCACAACATGTAACATGTATTTTTTTTTGTATTTTTTCTCTTGCTTTTTAAACACAGACACAAAACATGAAACATCTATTTTTATACTTTTGTTTATTTTAAATAGAAGAACTGAACACAACGCAACCACACACAACATATGACATATTTTTTGGTAGTTTTTATGTTTTTTTAAACACGATAACACAACAATACAACATCAGCCACAGCACAACATGTAACATGTATTTTTTTGTAATTTTTTGTGTTTTTTTAACAGGTAAAGACAACATAACACAACACCTCACACAAGACCACAGCTAGCATCTATTATTGAAGACGCAGCACATTAGAGTCACAGCACAACACTGCAAGGGTTACATGTTTGCAGGGCGCTTCCTCATGGGGGCGCCTCAGGCTCTTCAGCACGCTCTCTACGAGAGCGCCGCTGGTCTGTGGAGTCAAGAGAGGAGGAAGAGGAGGGACAAGACTCAGAGGCACAGGGAGGAGTCTGAGGAGAGCCAGCAGGTAAAAGAGGAGACAACCGGATCAAGGACTGAGGAGGAGGAGTCAGAGGGTGGAGAGAAGAGTCAGAGTCAGTGAAAGAGTCCAAGGAGGAGATAGAGGAGCAGAGAGAGGACTCAGGGGTGTGAGGAGGAGACTGGGGAGATGAGTGGATAACAGGAGGAGATAGAGGAGTTAGAGCAGAAGGAAAAGAGTCATAGTTATAGTCATAGGGGTGAGAGGAAGACTCAAAGTTATAGGCCAGAGTTTGAGGAGAGTGAGGAGGAGACGGCTGGTTGATATAAAGTGCAGGAGTCAGAGGAGGAGGGGGAGAGTCACAGTCAGAGTGAAAGCCAGAGGAGTCAGAGGAGTCAGAGGAAGACTCCAGGATGTGTGGAGGAGTTTGAGGAGGGGAGGACAAGCTCAGAGAAGGAGTTGGAAGACTCAGAGCAGACGGATAAGGGCCAGAGTCAGAGTCAGAGTCTGAGTCAGCAAAAAAGGAGGGAGGAAGAGACTGAGTGGATTGGGGAGGAGGCAAAGGAGAAAAATGAGCACTTATAAAGTTCTCAAGGGCGAGTGTAGGATTTAAAGCATGGGGAGAGGAGTCATAGGCATTGGAGGAGAGGAAGGAGTCAAAGTTGTGTGCAGGAGTCTGGGGGAACTGAGGAGGAAAAAGCTGGTTGATATAGGGTGGAGGAGTCAGAGGAGGAGGGGATAGTCACAGTCAGGGTGAAAGCCAGCTGAGTCAGAGGAGGTGAAAAGGAGGAGAAGAAGACTCAGAAAAGTGTGGTGGAGTCTGAGGAGGAAGAAGAGGCTGAGGAGGAGACAGCTGGCTGAAAGAAGGAGGTGGATGAGTCAGGTCGGGAGGAAAGGAGTCAGAAACCAGACTCAGAAAAGTGTGGTGGAGTCTGAGGAGGAAGAAGAGGCTGAGGAGGAGACAGCTGGTTGGTATAGGGTGGAGGAGTCAGAGGAGGAGGGGGATAGTCACAGTCAGGGTGAAAGCCAGATGAGTAAAGGGAGGTGAAAAAGGAGTGAGAGGAAGACTCAGAAAAGTGTGGTGGAGTCTGAGGAGGAAGAAGAGGCTGAGGAGGAGACAGCGGGCTGACAGGAGGAGGTGGAAGAGTCAGATCAAGAGGAAAGGAGTCATAGAAAGAAGAGTCAGAGTTGTGTGGAGGAGACTGAGGAGGAGATGACTGGCTAAAAGGAGGCGGTGGAAGAGTCAAAGTAGGCAGAGGAGAGTCAAGGAAGGAGTTATTGAAGGGTACAAAAGCATGAGTATGAAGGGGAGGAGTCTGGGGAGGAAGAGGAGTTTGAGAGGGGGACAACTGATCCAAAGTAGGAGGTGGGATCATCATAGGAGGGAAGAAGGAGTGGGGAGAGGGAAGGAAAGGAGGAAGGGTCGAGAGGTTGGGGGAGGAGGAAGAGGAGGAAAAGGAGGAAGAGGAGATGGAGGTGGGGAGGACTGGTGCCAAGAAGGGGAAGAGTCAGAGGAGGAGGAGAAGAGTCAGAGAGGGAGACACTAGAGGGTGGAAAAGACTCAGAGGAAGATGGAAGAGTCTGAAAAACTGGAGAAGAAGGAGACAGCAGAGGAGGAGGAGAACTTCTCTGTGAAGAGCTCGAGGAGGAGCTCAAGGGAGAGCCTGGAGGGGTGGGCTTAATATTCCCACATCGGGGTCCAGTGGAGCAGCAGCTTGAGGGGGGCTGGACCTCAGTGACCTCCATGTCACCTGTAAAGTCCGACTCAAGGGGCTCCGTCTGGTCCGATGTGGACTCACCTGTGTGCCCACAAGGGGGGCTGCTGGACTGGTCCTGGATCCCTGGGGGGCTCTGGTCTTCTTCTTCTTCCGGGATGCAGAATGGGGTTGGATCGAGGCTCTGAAGACAGAAACAAACCAAACGCCAGGATGTGAAGTTCAGAAACACGACATGACGTCAGCAAACTCACCAGAGAGACTTTAAGAAACACAAACACACAGCTGTGATTATCACAGCAGAGGTCAACAACAGGGACACACTGTTTGACATTTTTAACAAGACATCATATAATCACCTCTGAGTGACAACAGAATCAGATTCAGCTCTTACAAGATCACAGAAGACCAAAATGCACATTATGAAACCCAAAAGCATTAATAACATTTAATAATCAATAATTGAACGCTGGAAAAAGAAACTTACGGCCCATCACTGCTTTGTTTTCATGCACAAATCAAGACTTTAGAAATAAATCCACTCTGAATGTCTTTTTCAATTAAAACACATATAAGGGTCTCCTGACACTAAAATTTCAGTCATTAAAGATTATTGATGTCATCTCCCTGTATTTGTTTCTATTTCCTGGTTGTGATGCCTTTGACTTTAACAGCAACTCAGATTCAATTCATGGTAGATTGTTAGAATTTAATTGGCATTAAAAGAAAAATGAATGGGTTTGAATTGAGGGGATGACATTCATCTATTTTCCTCACTGAGAAAACCTAATCTAACATACAAACACAGAGTGAAACTGTAAAGTTAGCTGAAGAAGTGTTGTGTCAGGAAAATGCAAACGCACTCAAGACAAAAACTTTGAGAAACAATCACTTGTACATACACACTCTTTTATTAAACATAGATCAGAGGCAGGCAATAAAAATAGAAGTTTAATGGATTTATGCACTGATTTTACCTAACAATTCTGTTTAATTTTATTTCATGTTAAATGTTTGTCTAATTAATCTACAGTTGTACTTTTTATATTTATACTTTGCACTGCACCTCTGATGAGAACTGCATCTCGCTTTTAATCGTGTACATGTATACACATTGAAAAATGTCAATAAAAGGAATCTGGAACCTTGAATTTGAAGTTTACCCTTCATCAAATCTTCCATTATCTATCCTGTTTTATCTATTATACATTTTCATGGGTTTGATAAGCATGATGTAAATATGTATGGTACAGGAATATTAGGCTGAGTCAGCAAAGGTCAAATCAACAGAGACCAAAGGTCACACAGACATTTAGAGGAGCTTAAAATGACATCAAATAAACAACCAAAATGTGAATAAAATAAACAGGACTGCTCCTGAAGATAAATCTATTTTAATAAAAATGTCCTATTTAGACCAACATTATGGGGAAATCATGGTGTCATCGATGAGCATATTACAGCACAGATCTAACAGTGAACCATCTTTTACTGAACATTAAGCCGCTGTCTGTTTTTAAAGCACCTCTTATTTAACTTCATTGAAACAAAATAATCTTATGTGGTAAGTTGTCTGAAAATATATCTAGTTTCTCCCAAAGGTTTTTTTTTTTTTCAGTCCTGATACAGGCCAAACTCATTTAAAGCATTTCTTTATGGATTTCATCAAAGTCTGAATTATTACACCATCATAAATGATATTTCTATAACAGTAATTAGTCTAATGACTGATTAAGTTGAGTCAAATGTCAGGGCTGTAGCTTTGTCAGCATCTTTAAGAAGACAGAGACAGATAAACTCTTTAATTCTGATTTATTTTCTCCAGTCCACAGAGATTTCATCTGTTTCTATAATCTGCACATATCCGTGTTTTTACCTGAGATGGCGGTCGGACCTCAGTAACATCAAATTAAATAAGCCGGAGTTTTAGCTCCTGCTGAAATATGACGGTGGACAGATTGTGACACAAACTGGGACTTCAGTTAAGATGTCTCAGACTTCAGAGACCTCTGAAATACTAAAAAGATGTTCAAACAGAAAAGAAGAACAAAGTCTCATATAGCCTAGATTACAGCCTTTATCTGATCTTGTTTTGTGCTCATAAACATTTTCACTGCTCTGACATTTTGATTCAACTTTAAATATTCCCACAATATTTTGGTAAAATGCGATTATTTAACCCACACAGTGTCGTTTTGGGACATTTTATTGTGTTTGTCCGTTTGGTTTTTCACAGACGAGTGCTTCAGACTCTCCATGAAAGACGAAAAAGTTTAATACAATCAATTATCTTCCATTTGTCGAGCAAAGCTCACGTTTCTCCATTTTCGCTGATGGTCGGTCGATAACTCCTCGCTGTGAACGACTTTTATTCCGAAAACTTTCTCAAAAAATCACTTTAAAGGTCTTAAATCCTGCGGACTGCGGACTCCCGTGATGATTTCAAGTTTGTTATCACTCGAATGACTCGATGTTGTTATAGCAACCAACTCCTGCCGTCAATCATTTTTGACGTTGTCATTACGTCATCACGCAGCCCCGCTCTACTGTATTACTGTATAATAGAGAGGCAGGTAGAACGATGGATTAATAGAAAGATATTAATCCCTCTGGGGGAATTCAGGAGTAATAATAGCCTGAATATTTATTTATTTATTTTGAACACATTCATTTAGTTGAACAATTTCTTTCTGTGTTGTTATGTTATTGAAAAGGCACGAGCATTAAAGACAAAAACTTTGAGAAACAGTTGGGGAGGGGCAGCAATAATACAAGTTAAGTGGATTTATGCACTAATTTTATCTAACAATTGTTTAATTTTATTTCATGTTAAATGTTTATCTAATTAATCTACAGTTGTACTTTTTATATTTATACTTTGCACTGCACCTCTGATGAGAACTGCATCTGGTTTTAATCGTGTACATGTATACACATTGAAAAATGTCAATAAAAGGAATCTGGAACCTTGAATTTGAAGTTTACCCTTCATCAAATCTTCCATTATCTATCCTGTTTTATCTATTATACATTTTCATGGGTTTGATAAGCATGATGTAAATATGTATGGTACAGGAATATTAGGCTGAGTCAGCAAAGGTCAAATCAACAGAGACCAAAGGTCACACAGACATTTAGAGGAGCTTAAAATGACATCAAATAAACAACCAAAATGTGAATAAAATAAACAGGACTGCTCCTGAAGATAAATCTATTTGAATAAAAATGTCCTATTTAGACCAACATTATGGGGAAATCATGGTGTCATCGATGAGCATATTACAGCACAGATCTAACAGTGAACCATCTTTTTACTGAACATTAAGCCGGCTGTCTGCTTTTAAAGCACCTCTTATTTCACTTCATTGAAACAAAATAATCTTAGCTGGTAAGTTGTCTGAAAATATATCTAGATTGTCTGAGCATCATCACTGTCTTTCATCAAAGTCTGAATTATTACACCATCATAAATGATATTTCTATAACAGTAATTAGTCTAATGACTGATTAGGTTGAGTCAAATGTCAGGGCTGTAGCTTTGTCAGCATCTTTAAGAAGACAGAGACGGATAAATTGTTTGTGATTTATTTCCTATTCTGATTTATTTTCTCCAGTCCACAGAGATTTCATCTGTTTCTATAATCTGCACATATCCGTGTTTTTACCTGAGATGGCGGTGTCGTGCCAATGTAGTTATCTCTGCCAGAAAGTGTATCCTGGCCCGGAGCGCATGCATTCAGTGAAGGTGGAGCCACAGCACTGCACTTTAGTTTACGGAAGTAAATTAAAACAAACAGTTGTATTGTTTAGTTCAGTGTTTTGGTGTTGTAATTATCTACGATACACCAATATAAATTATTTTGCAGGTCGTACCCTCGTACGTAAGGAAAAACCAAGGCAATATTTTCCTCGTGTGTTTTGACATTTTGTACGCTGTAATTCTAGTCTTATGTGAATTCTGTCAAATTAAATAAACGTTGATTTCCAAACTCAAGATCACTGTGACTGTTTACTGGATTGATTATTAGGTCTACTTAACTTGAATAAACGTAAATGGACAGATAAGCCTGACCATATGAGTAGCTTTTAAAGACATAGCGGGTGGTGGTTGGACGGAGAACTTATGACGACTGGTCATCCACTGTGCCAGCATTTGTTTCCCACCCCCTTAAATGGACAGATAAAGCCTGATCATAAAATTGTTTATTTTATAAGGACCGCAGATACTACTCTATTACCCCTATAAGTATGAACAAGTTCCAGTTATTCTAGACAAGAAATGGGGGGGGGGAATACAAATTATTTCAGACTGTTTTTCTCCTTTGCCAAGATTTGTATCCCCCTGCCTGGATGGACAGGTAAAGCCTGACAATCTTAAGAATTATTTTACAAGTACTTCAAATACTCCTCTATAACCCCTGTGATTATGAACAAGTTTTTTTTTGTAGCCAAAAATAAGTGGGTGGCACAAACTATTTTAGACTGTTTTTCTCTGCTAGAAATGGATGAAGCATAACACAAGGATTCATTAAACTTTATTTACCTATATAGAGATAATATAATTAAATCACTCAAGCACACACACACACACACACCCACACACACACACACACACACACACACACACACACACACACACACACACACAGTAGAACAGTAGAACAGTAGAACCTGACATGACAAATAGCACCTATGCATTACATGCAAGACAAGAGAAAGTGTTTTCTTGAGGTGGTCCTCTAACACACAGATGGTGGAACCATCTGTTGCAGATGTCACACTGAATCTGGAAAACAAAGAATTTAAAATAAGGGAAAGAAGCTGTACATTTACATTCCAGCAAATTGATGTTACATTGTTAAATATATTTCATGTGGAATTTAAAGTGTAACATTTTGGTAAAATACAAAAATCCAACATTATATTACCACAGAGATTGTAATATTTCTGTATAAAAGAACACGTTTCAAGAATTGTAGCTATTATTTTTTTACCCAATTCTGGTCTGTCACATGTGTCTCTTCCCCGCAGTAGTGACATGTGTCTGTGAGGTCATCTACAAAGAAAAGAAGAACAAGCATTCATTTTTCTAGTTATCTAATGTCACAGTTCTGCTCCTTGGGTGCAGTATTTTTACACTCACCTTTCCTCTGCTGCTCTGCCTGTGGGACACGCCCACCTAATCAGGAAACTCTGTGCAGACTATTTTGCACCTGGAGCAAGATATGCTGGTGGGGTGCTTCTCAAAGCTCCAAAATGCAGTCTCGCCTCTCTCCTCCTCCTTCAGCCTACTTGAGGACATTCCAAAGTGCCAAATGCGAGGAGAAGAGAGGAGAGAGGAGACGAGGAGGTTCATTTTAAGAGCATTGAGACGCCCTTCTCCGGAGCGTCACATGAAGCGACGCTTTTTAGTGATGACGCAGTCACAGTTGGATATGCTGGTCCGAAAGACAGGAGAAACTGAATTAAAACTCCAGGGCGCTCGAATAATTTCATATTCACATTTACATCGATTTAACATGAATATGTACATGGATGAAAAAGAAAAATGTCAAGTGTTCCCAGGCACAGAATGATAGGAGTTTTAAATTGTTATATTGCAGCCACTTAGTGTTCATAAATAATGTTTTTATTCTGCTATAAGCACTTAAACCCCCTCTTCATTTTATATAGAAAAAATGTAAAGGCCTGAGACAACAATGTACAATTCACTACTTTCACTCCTTATTTATGCTTGGTTAGATCAGGAACTACATAAAATATGATTAATGAGCATGAGATCTATTGGGTCCTTATCTTTGTCAATAAGCATTTCTTTTTTTATTATTTATTATTGTCCATGTTTGCTGTTTGTAAATGTATGTATGGTCTGGGTAGACTGCAAAAACTGAATTGCCCTTTGGGATAAATAAAGTTGTTTAATCTAATCTAATCTAATGTAGTGTTTTCCTGAACAGATCTGTCTACTGTAGCAGATTACATAAATCGACAACAGATCTGAAGAACTGTCCATGATAGTGCATGTTTTCTCTGATATCTCTGACCATCAACAGTGTCTTAAAGCTGTGAGGTATACTAGCATATTGAATAAATCCCATTTGACTGACATTAAATCAATGTATTGGAAGACAGTACAAGTGATGGAATAGGCTGATCATGTTTATTGCCTGCAGGAAATCATCCGCCTCCTTAACCTGCAGGGCAGGTTACACATAGGTGTCCAAAAAGTGGGACAACCTAAAAAGAAAATATAAAGTAAGTAGTAGAACCGACCTGATTAGGGTTCATGTTATTGGAGATATTGATAAAGATTTGTCTGTCTCCACATGACATATTAGAGTACTTTTCTGCTGTTCTCATTCCACTGAAGAACACTCTCTTTTTGTTTCAGGAGCTACGGAACCCACCGACAGGGACGGGGACAGATGGGGGGGAGGCCACAGCAGCAACTTGGCCATGGTTTTCCCTCATGCATGAGGCCATCGGGGCACGGCCATCTATTGAGCCGCCAGTCCTGATGGACTCATGTGTGGGGGAAAACCCTGAAACAGATGCTGCTGGGGCCTCCGTGGTTGGCCCATCATCAACCGTGGGATCTGCAGCTTGTCGCCGGACCTTGGAGGAGGAGGAGGAGGAGGAGGAGGAGGAGGAGGAACAAACAGAACCTCAGCCTGGCACAAGCTGTGGATCCTGTAATATAATATTTTGTTGTATAAATTTCTCTGATGTTTGTCTTTCCTCCATCAGGTGGTGCTTTTTCTTGCCTTTTCTATATGGTTTCATTATCTGCTGTTCATTTAAGGGTTTTTATTCCTGTACTCCTCACATTTGTCTTTACCTTTTTCCCCCATCTTTACTTGGTAAAGTGGTTTGGAACACTGTTTAAAGAAGTGTTTGCTAAATAGGTTTGTTATCATTTACAGATGATGGGCCATCCACCTCCACCTGTCCTCGTCCCCCTCCAAGAAAGAGGACAAGGCCCAACCGGGGGGCCCTTCTTAATTTCCTGAAGGAAGAGGCTGCTCTAGAGGAGGAGAGGTTCAGAGCAACCTATGATCAGAATGAAAGATTAATTTCTCATTTAAAAGAACTTTCTAAAAACAAATGAAGGTGTTTTGAAAGCCATTTTTTATTTATTAAAATATTAGAAATGTAAAGGTCTAATTTCTAAGTTGTATGTTTAAATTCTAGAAATTATTTATGTTCCAGTACACTTGGATTCTTGTTTGCAAACGGATGTCCCTATTCCACATGATTTTGACTGGGAAGTAGTATGGGACTCTGTATTACACTCTGCCTAAGAACCCCGATCACCAACAGATTCATTCATCTGAACTTTATTCACAGGACCTACATGACACCTCGTAAACTTTACAATATGAAGCTGAAGGCTGACCCAAACTGTTCTCTCTGTCATATGGGCTCAATAGGTACCTATTTTCATATGGTGTGGGAATGCCCAGGAGTGGCATATTTCTGGGAGGTGGTGAGGAACAGTATGTCCAATTAGTTGTCTTGTGATATCCCTCTTTCACCTTTGGTTTTGATCCTCGATGATGTGTCTCAGCTGAAATGTCGTAAAATGCAAAATAGAATCTTTTTGGATGGCTTGACTGCTGCTAAGAAGATGGTCGCCTTAAGATGGAAACCTCGACACTCGCCTCACCGTCAGTGGGTACTACCTTTTATCGATCTGGCCTACTTGGAATTAGCCACAGTGCGGATGCATAATGCAAAGGAAGAAACTATAGAGCTCTTGAACCGAACTGTGACTGATCTTAAAGCCCTTTTGGTATGAGGCGTGCGTCGCGTGGGTTTGTTGTATTCATGTGTTCTGTTGTATGATTGTATGTTATATCATTTTGTCATGTGCAGATGCAAATTCTTGTCTTTAATGTCCTGGACCTTGTTTGTTTGTTTTAGTTTGTAATTAATTGTTCTGTGTTGTTCTATATTACAAAGACAATAAATATTTGATGAGAAAAAAGTCTTTGAAATGCCATGATTGTTTTTATTGAAATGAGACTTGGAAAACATTTGAAAGGAAAAACACACATGGAAATGCACTGTAGGCCAAATATGTACATGTTACAAAGGCTCTGACCTACCTCAGGATAGATGATTTCTCTTCTTTTACATGTCAGGTTGTACACATTTACAATTTATCAAAGTGATGTGAAACCTCTTGACATGAACAAGCAAAAGACAATACTGCTTTGGCTGAGGCTTTGGAATTAGGCTTGCCAAGAACAAAGTGTTGTCTCTCTATGTGTCCCCCACTGACACACAAACAGGCTGCAGTATACCCTACAGTTAAATAGAACACAAACATACGGGAGGTCGTTCAAACAACTTTACTGTAATGCAAGACATTATGTACAGTTTCTAGACAGGTTTAGCGCCCAAATGAAGATGTGCTATTCACAATCTGGGAGATCATATCTCTCCCATCATCCTGGTGCATCGGAGTGTATAGCTGCAATTCCATCTATGATATGAGTTCAATCAGACCCCTTACAGTGTAAACATACAGATCACATTCAATCAATGTATTTAAGCACATCAGAAAAGGGATTTTCACTTCTTAGAAGTAACAGTTGAAGAGTCTTCAGTGAGCCACAACTGAAGCTTATGTAGGACTTCAGACATAACTCAAAACTAAAAGAAATAATGGCACGGCTTATCATACAGAGTGGTGGCCTGTGTCCCGCCTTCATGCCCCCAAGTCTACAGATAGTCATGGTCGTGTAACTCCACTGGGTGCACAAGTGGAGCAGAGAGCAGCCCTGCCAGGAGGTCTCACTGGCCATGTCGCTTTGTTCCCCCCTCACTGGACGAGGTGGATGCACACCAATGTCCCCCACATCCTCCATAGGCTCGAGCCTCGAGGATGTCCCCCGCTGTGAGGCAGATGTTGTGGAACACTGCGATGAATGAGGGGACAAAGGTGTGCTTGACCTCCAGAGCCTTGAAGAACAGCGATCTCCAACGCGCCTTCAACATACCAAAGGCCCGCTCTATAATGCAGCGGGCCTTGGCATGGTGCTGGTTGAAGCGCATCTGCACCCTGCCCTCCAATGGTTCCTTATATGGAGTGATGAAGGCCACAGGTGTTTGGGTGCAGGGGTAGCCACCATCACCCACAATAAAGTAACCTACAGACAAAAGGATAACAGAAATCAATTGAAATGTGATATATCTAGGAATATTATAGTCCTTATCTTACCTGGAGGGGGGTACAGAGCCTCTCTGTAGATCCTGCTGTTCTTCAAGACTCTGGTGTCATGGACGGAGCCAGGATACCCAACAAAGGTGTTGATGAAAAAGCCCTTCCCGTCACATACAGCTTGCAGTTGTATGGACGGGAAGAGCTTTCTGTTGATGTAATCCTGGCCTCCGGGTCCTGGGGGGGGTTTTGATGCGGACATGGCAGCCATCAATGGAGCCCACACATCTGGAGAACACTGGAGAGTTGGCCAGCTGGGAAAAGGTTTGGCCAACTTCCTCCAGGTCTCCAGCAGTGGGCAACCTGATGACCTCCTGACGCAGGGCTGCGATTTTTTCCACTCCACTGTGCACCAGTCTGCACACTGTAGACATGGGGACATGGAAGGTCTGGGACACCACACTGTATGATAAGCCGTGTGCCAGCCAGTACACAGTCATGAGAACATGAACCTCATGTGACCAGCCTCGTGTAGTCTTTGATGGCAGGATCCTCACGAGAGCCTCCATAGACTGCCTGCTCAGTCTATAGCTGGCCATGAGGTCGGACTGGCACATGCAGGTTCATCTCACCGTATACTGGCTCGTGGTCAGTCTACAAGACAAAGAAGACAGGGTTACTTTCCACACTTGACTGACCAATTTCCCAATACATTTGAGTACCTGTATGATCCATCAAACAGTAACTGAACTGTGTGTTCAGAGCCAATTTCTATAGATTCTTACACACTTTGTATTTAGTGTCTGATGTTATGCAGTGTGGACTTATGTTTGGCTCTTTCATAGGCTACAGATGACATTGCTGTTGCAGTTTTAATTGATTTTGTTTGCTACATACCTGATGAAACCACAGAAATGCATGTCGCAGGCGCTGCCTTCTGCGCCTGCGATGTTGGAAGTGGCCCCTGAGGACGGCGGCAGCTGCAACAAACTCCATAACTTATTTTTATTTTGCAAGTATTTGGGTGCAGCATTACCTCCAACTTATATAGGGGCCTGGTGACAGGCATTCAGAATTAAGTTCATGACCAAACAAGATTCAGCTGGCATGATTTGACATGGTTGTTTTCAGCTGGTGTGAGACCACTGACAGGATCACATTGTTACCCCAAATTTCAATATAATTGCGGGGGTTAAAGGAAACTCCGGTTCTTTGACACCTGGACCTTATTTTTAGGTCTGTGCATGCTCATATACTCACTCAGACAAACATTGTGCAGCTCGGATTCCTTCAGGAGTTATTTAGATCCAACCGATTTAGCCGCACTTAGCGGGGCAAGGGAGCCTCAGCGCGGGACATAATCTCTGCAAAATCGCTCGTCTTTACCACAGCCCGGTTTGTCATTGCAGGGAAATCCTCCAGAGTAGTCAGACATATATTCCTGGATAGATCCATACGCGCGTCAGCCAGTCTCAAGTCCCACTCTGAGCAGTAAACACTCTCTTCTGTTGCTATAGGCGAACACTGTCCAAAAGCGCACCAGTTCGCATTGAGTCGTGGGCGTGCTCCTGTTTGTTGTTCTCGAGCCAGCTGTTTCTTTCTCCTCCACATTCTTCTTTCATGGAGCTCCTCGTCCGTGTACTCAGACTCAAACCGGTCGTCGTAGTCTGACTCTTCGGCATCAGATAAGTATTCTGCCATGTTGCTCAGCAATGCCGGCTAAAAGTAAGTCAGCTGTACCTTTGTGTCGGCTATGGCGTCATCAAAAGTTTGTTTACCAGGTCAGCTGACCCACCTGAAGACGGTAGATGAGCTGACTTTATGATAACACTGGCGATGGATGAAAAAATATAGCGAAATGAGCGATTTTGCAGAGATTATGTCCTGCGCTGAAGCTCCATTGCCGTGGCCCCCCTAAGCTACATCGGTTGGATCTAAATAACTTCTGAAGGACTCCGAGCTGCACGATGTTTGTCTGAGTGAGTATATCAGCATGCACAAACCTAAAAATAAGGTCCAGGTGTCAAAAAACGGAGTTTCCCTTTAAGTGCTTATAGCCGAATAAACACATTATTTATGAACACTAAGTGGCTGCAATATAAGAATTAAATAACTATCATTCTGTGCCTGGGAAAATGACATTTTTTTCTTTTTTTGAATATTCATGTTAAATTGATGTAAAAGTGTATATGAATTTATCGCGTCGGCCCTGGAATTTACATTATTTTCCTTAATTCAGTTTCTCCTGTGTCGGACCAGCATATCCAGCTGTGACGACGTCGTCACTAAAAGAAGTCGCTTCATGTGACGCTCCGGAGGAGAGGACATCTCAATGCTCATAAAATGAACCTCCTCGTCTCCTCTCTCCTCTCTTCGTTTCCTCGCGTCTCTGGCATGCATCTCTGGTGGGCGGGACTAAGACGCAAGTGGAGGAGTCGAGTGGAGGAGGCGAGGATGCAACTTTGGAGCTTTGAGAAGCACTGGTTGCTGATGGTGCTGATGTGGCTGCAAGTGATTCTGTCCGCTTGTTGCTGCAGGGGACTTGACTATTGGTGTGCTCAGACTTCCGCAGTGATTGTGCATATTTCATACTGCATGATAATGACACTGCACATTTTGTCATTGCTTCATGTATGCAATGCATGATTTCAGGTGATGGTGCTTTAGGTGAATTCATCATGCTTCACATAGGGCTGCAGGTGAGAGCTAGAGATGAACTGCAGGTGAACTGCACAATCAAATGATGGTGCAGGAGCAAATGATGATGCAACCACTGAAGCTTTTTCTGCTTATCCTCCCAGTGTGGCACTCTGGATGTGTCAGGTATGTGGAGCTTCAACTGATCAATCTAATTTGAAGACTGTTTGTCATCCATAAGATCAACACTTTTTCCTGGATTGCCATCCTGAATGGTCCCAAAAAGTTGGCTCAACACTTTGTTGTTGGCTCCTAATATTCTGTCTCCAAACTTTGTCTCCAACTTTGAACACGTTGTTTATGAAAAGAATGAATAAATTAATTAATTAAATCACCAATGACATCACAGATATGTTGTTTTTGTTGTTTTTTCCAAGCCCTCTTAAAATCTTTCTGCAGGGCATTGTCTACATCATTTCACTACATCAAATCAATTTCTTACAACTTATTTCTTATATGCTCATGATACAGAGGACAATAAAAACAAGATGACACTAATTTTCCATTTCATACTACTACTACTACTACTACTACTACTACTGCTACTACTAATAATAAAAATAATAATTTTAATAATGATAATAATAATAATAAATAATAATAACAATAATAATAATTTAACACTGATGCATTTCTTTTCCCTATTCTGTAACATTTCTTCTTTCATGTTACCTAGAGTTCACTGTGGCTCTTGTTTTTCCTGTTCTTTCAAGATTTCCTTTGACCAGTTCCAGGACCTCTTGCTGTCTTTTGATGTCCTGTGACAGGTCCTCTTGAGCCACTACATCCTCCACATTGCTGTTGAACAAACACATTTGCTGTTTTAATTATGTTATAATTGAACACTTATGGAAATCTGAGTGACCTGTAATGCCTTGACAGACAACAAACTAACCTCATAGAGTTCAGGACTCTGTGTGGGATAACGGGCTCTCTAAACATCAAATAATATGGAGAGTGTTTTGTAGTGACTTGTTTTTTGGTTATGAAACATCACTGCATCCATATTGGTCCCACATATTTGTGTGCAGGAACTATTGCTCAGGGCTGAGAACAAAGTAAATTTCAAAATATTGATACATGTGATTACAGTAATATTTCCAAATTGTTACTCCTTATAATTTTTAGATGGAGAGGCACACTGAAAAAATATTAAAAAAATGCATTAAATGACAACTAAAAATATTTGTGTGATGACAAAGGGTTCACCTGAATTGTCCCATTCAGACGCTCAACCAATCCATTGGTTTGAGGATGTACAGCAGAGGCTCTTTTGATATCAAAAATTTTGCATACTCCTGTTTATCTGAAATCATAGGAACACTGAAGAAAAATGAACAGTTCAAAACTGTGTTTTCATACATATAGCTAAATGAACGATGTCAGAATGAAAATGAGGTGCTATCTTAATCTCAACACAAGTTCTACAGCACTTTCACCCCATTTACTTTTAAATGATTAAACTTTATAATAAACATTTTACCAATGTAAACAGAGACAGAAAATGTGCTCATTCATAAACTCTTTCAACTTCAGCTGCTTCTTCTGCATACTTTAACTTACACTCTGTTCACACATCAAACTGGTCACAAGACTTTATACTATTTACATTAGTCATAGATTTCTGTTTTCCTTTACATTTTTTGAGATTTCACTGTTTAAACTTTCTTGTATTTTTATTTGTTATATTTTGACTTTATAGGCTTGTTACATTTCCAACTCTATCTCTCTTTATCCCTCCTTGTCTTCATTTTCTACACCGTTTTTTACTTCACTTCCTCTCAACCTTTCCTTTACTGCCTTCTCACTCTTTCTGTTCTGCCTTTCTTCTTCACTTCCGCTTCACTACTTCTTGACTTCTTCTCTTGTCTTCTTCGCTTTTCCCCCATTTTCTTCTTTGCTCCTTCTGCTTCACTTCTTCTTCCCTGTTTTTTACTCTGTTCACCTTTTGTTCCTCCTCTTCCTTCCTTCTACATCAAGTTTTCAGTTCATACTTTGTTCAGCTATTAAGCTATTTTATTTCACATTTTCAGATTTCTTCAGTACTATTTTCACTTCTTCAGCTTCAGCATTTCGTATTTTCTGCAAGAAATGCAATTTCTCTAGTAATTAAAATTTCCAAAATATTTATTCTAGTAACAACATGTAGCCAATTTCTACCTTTGACATAAATACTTACAGCATTTACAAACTCTTTTCCTTGATCAGTCAAGATCCTTTTGGGCTTCAAACTGGTGGACAAATTTGACAATGCACTGTGTGACCTCTTTGGCAGACTTTGTTTTTAGAGGGTAAGCCTGTGCCATTTGTGAAATAGTCCACCATCACACAGATGTACTGATGTCCATTTTCTGTGCATGAAAGTTTCCCAATAAGGTCCATCCCAACCAGTTCAAATGGCTGTGAAACCTTAAATAGAAAGAAATTTTCACATTAAAATAGATTACTTCCAGAAACACTGATGAATTCATAAAATATAGTTTAAATACACACTTGAGAGACTTCTAATCTGTAAAAATATTTAATGTAAAAGGCAGTCAGTGCATCTTTTTGAACACTTTTTTAAAATGAATCACAAGTCTTGTACATACATTTTGCAGTCAGATGAACTAACCTTTATTGGGGTATATTCGGATGGCTCTTTTTAATGACAGCCAGCTTGGCACGATGTACATTGAACCTGATGATAACATGTCATATCTGAGGCAAAAGCAACTTATTAAGGAATGTAATATAAATACCAAGGTAAAGATGAAAAGGAAAGGTCTTAAATTCAATCACAAGCTTCATCATAGAATAACTATATGATATGCATATTATGACTTACCCACTTGTTGATGTCTACAGACAATCCTGGCCAGTAAAATCTTTTGGAGATGCTTTCTCTTGTTTTTCTGGCCAGTGTGTTAGGGCTATCATGAAACTCCTTGAAAATCTTGTTGGCTTCATCAGCACCACAAACCACTTGGGTTTTTATAGTACTGGCTGTGTCTTTGTATCACCTGTAGTAAAGCTTTTTCTAGATAGGAGAAAAAACAACCAGTCAGATTAGCAAAATGATATCCATTACATCTCAAGACTATTGATACCGACAATTTCTTTGAAATAACCATGCTGTTATCACATTTCTCTGATACATTACTAAACCAACAAGAAGCACTGAAAACAGTATGTACATTTACTCATGTTATATTTGTAAAGTTCTTGTACCTTTTTCATTTAATGGTACTTTTACAAATACTCTGCAACATATCATAGGAAACAATGTACTTTCCACCCCACTGCTTTTATTCAACTTGGTTAAGTTTCAGGTAAGATTTTCAAACACTAATCATGATCCAATTAGTTCCACTGCATTATTGAGATTAAACCATTGGTTCCAAAACTCTTTGACTTGTCGCTGTTTTATTTATAATGTAAGTCAGTCTGAATCCTGACGCTGAGTTGGCATCCAATAAGCTGGCATTCAATAAGAGTTTTCCGGTCCACCTTAAAAATGTCAAATCGCCAGAGAAAAGCCACAAGATTAAAAAGACTTCAAACCTGGACTGAATTAATCTCTAGAGCCTAAGCATTCATAAAACAAACAAACTTAGACTGAATGAATGCTTAGGCTCTGATGTAGTTCAGTCCAGGTTTAATCTTGTGTAGTGGTTCTGGTCCTGGACCTGGTCTAATGTGGTCTGGATGTGACAAAAATCAGTGGAATGTGCCTTTTTGCATTTTCACAATAGAATAAAGGTTTCACAAATCAGAGACTTTGTTTTTATGAATGTTTAGGCTCCAGTGAATAATTCAGTCCAGGTTTGAGAGCCTAAGTGTTGTGATTCTAGACCAGGGTGGGCAAATTTTTGATTATGCCAGAATGGGTTCTAAATCAGACAGACCACATTTGGAAATGTAATTTATCAAACATGGAATGCCTGTTTTTTTACATTTCAACTGAATGCAAAGTTAAATCAATATTTACTGGAAAAAGATCAATGGAATCACTTTAACATTCAAATCATATTATTACCAAACGAAATACTCAAGCTCAATAATTTCTGATTTTAAACCCTGCAAAATAATGGATGGATTGTTCTGAAGATAGACTGTATTAAATATCCTGCCTGCACAGAAACTAGATCCTTTAAATTGACATTTCTGTTAAACTACTGTATTTAAATACTTATTATTAAAGACACTCCTTAATTTCCATATGCATTTTTCTATCACAACAGAAAACTCACTTTCTAACATTTGTTGGTCTCCCTTTTTTGCCAGTGCATCAAAGTCTGGAGTTAGTTTTGTTGTCAATTCTCTATCTGCTTCCGTTAACCATCTGTACTTTGTTGATGTTCATCCTGAAAAGTCTGCTACACACGTAAGTCACCAAACAACACCAGCATTCTTTTTAAGTTTGGAAATGTGCCTTTGTTAATGAAGCTAAAAAGTCATTCAGTTTAAGAGACTTACTTCTCCTTGAGATAGTCAGATTGAAATCAATTAGCTCAATTGCAGCTCATGAGTGCTGTTTACTTGTACAACAGGACACCAGCTGAAATACTTGTCAATTTTTTCAAAATCAAGAAGACTGAATTCTCTGTGCAGGTGTAGTGATTTGCAGTATTTCTTCACATTTGTGGCCTCTTTCTGCATGGCCAGTGTGAAAATAGCAAGATTTGTTTGACATTTCTGGAGAATAAAATCAGCTTTTGAAGGCCCTCACATTTTGTGTACATTCTGCACAACTGATCTTTCCCCTGCAAGGCTTCAGCTTTTCATGTGTGACAATATGTTTAACATAAAGTCAAAAGCCAGTCTGTGTCGTTTAGCTCAAAATTCACCAGATTTTAGCTAAAAATCTTTCTAAGCTCACACTTTTTATTACAAACAACCAGGACAAAGTAAAGTACCTGGTGATCATATCGGTTTTTAAGAAAGTAATGAACTTTGATTAAGTCTTGCTTTGATAAAGTTAACGTTTTTACAACTGGATCACGACATGATTAAGCTGCAAACAGACTTAAACAGAGATTCCTGGTAATGATGCAGTGAAGAAAATAACATCCTGGTCATTTTCATCTTTCACTTTATCCTGAATTCTTTTTAGCAGCCCGACATTTTCCAGTTAAATTTGGCGATCCATCCGTGGTGGCGCTGGCAAGTTTACTCAAGGCAGCTTCATGCTCTGATGACAGCAGACACCTGTTTTACCTCTCCTGTTTTTTTCAGCGATTCATGCTCAAAGCTCCTGTATCTCAAAACTGTCATTAATCCCTCGATAAAAATTAACTGAGCAGAAATTTTTATGTCATTACTCTCAAGACTAGTGAATATAACACAAGACTCTTTTGTTTAACTTGCTTACTATTTCTCTGAGCAGTTCCACAGAGTCACTGTTGTGATAATTTTTCAAACTTGGTTTGCTCTACACAGAGCTCTGCTGTTCTACATGCATTCTTTTAGAAACTCGCCTTGGAGAAAGGCTTACTAGCCTGCTAATTTGAATGCCAACAAAAACTTGCCTTGGTACTTGACTCTTGAATCGCAGTTTGTCGGTGAAAAAAAAATTCACTGTTCTGTAAAATTAGCTGCAACCTCTGAGCAGTAGCCGGTTCTTTGACTGCTTGTCAGTTTACATGCCTGGCAAAGTGGCTCTGATATTGTATTCATAAAATACAAGTTTTTCATATCAGACTGCCGTTATCACCGAAGAAATATTTAAACAACCTCCAAACACACTCAGCGTCCACTTTTCTCTTCTTTGGTGCTCATTTTTACATTCATACACAAATACACTCCAACATAGGTCAATGTGGTTTACTCTGAATGTGTACCTATTTCATTATTACAAAAATAAAGAAATGAAAGGTTTTAGATTTTTACAATTTATCAAGTTCTGCATTAAAAATGAATATATAAATATTTGTCTGTTCTAGACCAAGATGAATGTTCAGATGAATGGGGAGAAGAGTTGACCTACTGCAGCCAGTCACCAGGGGAGCAGTTTTTGTGGCGACTTCAATTCAGCCCTGTGACATGACATCCATGTTTTTTTACAGTCTATGGTTGTAACGTGAAAATATATTGTTCTAACAATAAACATAACACGTTATAACGTGTTACTGATCAATTTTCTTTTATATAGGGTGGCAGCAATACACTTCCTTACTTTTGAATGGTTCAAAGTGCTCTACAAATTATAGAGAAACATATTTGAGCATAATACACATAGCAAGATTTCTTTAGATATAAAATATACATCCTGGAAATGTGGCACAAGCACCTGAAAACACTTTGGCGAGCAGTTCACAAAGCTCTTCCTTTGTTTTTTATGGAGTCTGACAAGGGCTGGGCAATACAGTGTATCATTTGAGTAAATTAATTCAAATTATTTTCTCCAGAAGATTTTAAATTAAAATTCAAGAGTTTTTCTTCACTTACTTCAGTTGTAAGTTGTTGCAATGTGAAAACATGAATACTGAAAAATAAGTTCTGATGACGGTTTCATGAAGCACCTTAACAGGCTTGTATTTGTTTTTAATGACATTAAATATTACGCAGAGAGTTCCATGTTGTGAGTGAAAATATCTCAGCTTTCTGTGTTTATGTAGACAAATCTGCCTGTGTATGAACTGCAAATCACCATTTTATGACATGCAAATCAATTTAAGAGGGACATTCTGTTTGGTTTGGGATTATATTCTTACAACATGAAGGCAAAAATTTGATTCATGCATTTTTTTTGTCAGTTTTTGAAATTGTAAATTGAGTGTCATGCAAAAAAATCTTGGATTTTTGGGGCACATCGCCCAGCCCTAAGTCTGAGTGCAACACCAAAACCACCTCCATCAGCAACCTCCCTGCACTGAAGTGATCTCCAGTTCATTCACAGTTTTTGACGGAGAGATCAGAAACGAGCTTCCATGTTGGCTGTTGAGGCCCTCGGCAAAGCTGGCCCTCTTCACCCTCTACACTGCTGACTTCTCCCACATGTCCCCCACCTGCCATCTGCAGAAGTTCTCTGACGACTCTGCCATTGTCGGCCTCATCACAAACGGGGACGACAGGTCGGACAGAGTACACATCCAGGACTTTGTGGACTGGTGCCAGTGGAATCACTTGCAGATTAACCCTGAAAAGACCAAGGAGCTGGTCGTGGACTTCCAGGCGCCCCCACTCCCCCACTCCCCCATCACCCGTGAACATCCAGGAAGAGACATCGAGATGGTGACATCCTACAGGTACCTGGGTGTTCACCTGAACCATAAACTGGACTGGACTGTAAACACTGCTGCACTTTACAAGAAAGGTCAGAGCAGACTCTATCTGCTGAGGAGGCTGAGGTCTTTTGGGGTGCAGGGGGCACTCCTGAGGACCTTCTCGACTCTGTTGTGGCCTCTGCCATCTTTCATGGAGTGGTCTGCTGGGGCAGCAGCATCACAGCAGCTGACAGGAGGAGGCTGGACAAACTCATAAAGAAGGCCAGCTCGGTCCTGGGATGCCCTCTTGAGCCTGTGGAGGAGGTGGTGGAGAGGAGGACTACAGCCAAACTGTCCGCGATCATGGACAGAGACTCTCACCCCCTCCAACACACACTCACTGCACTGAGGAGCTCTGTCAGTGACAGGATGCTCCACCCGAAGTGTGTGACAGAGAGGTATCGTAGGTCCTTCCTTCCTGCAGCTGTTAGACTCTACAACAAAAACCTCTCCAGTGTGCAATAATCTGGATAAATAAACTGGATCTAGTTTCTTCAAATTCTCTGTTTGTCCTCTATGACATATAGTGCACTATATAATATTGTTTAGTGTATTACTGAATATACACTGACTTTCTTATATGTTGTAAATACTGTAAATATTGCGGAAAGGCGAATGCTCTTTTATTATTTTTATTTTTATTGTTATTTTCAATCCACTTATTCTCATCCCGATCTGTTTATATATTGTTAATATTGCTGGAAGGCTCATGCTATTTCATTTATTTCATTTTCATTTCACTTATTCTCATTCAGATTTTTATATATTGTTAATATGGTTAATATTCCTGACAGACTCATGCTCTGTCATTTATTTTCATTGAATTGTATTTATGCTATTGTCTACTTTATTCGAATTACTTATAGTTTCATTTGTAAAACTTCTAATGTTTCTCTTGTATCCTGCTGCTGCTGTAAAGCTGAAATTTCCCCCTGTGGGACTAATAAAGGTATATCTTATCTTATCTTACCTTAGGCTTTAAAATAAAACAAAGAAGCAAACACTGAGAGTTTACAGGAAGTTTATTGGATATGTCTAACAGAGGCAACAAAAACAGGAACAATTAAATCCTGGCTCTGCTACAACTGTGATGGTTTCAGGTGCCGTCATCTTGACTTCTTGATGAAGGTAACAAGATGATGTCTAAAATCTAGAAGAAGGAATATTAAAAATTAATTGTAAAAAAAAAACTTCTGTTAAAAAGGAGATGTACATGTTTGAAGGAAAAACATATTGAGTTTTGTTTATTAAGACAGAAATGTCTGACTTAATTAACCAGAAATGTTCTTGGTAGGTGAAGTTGGATATTACAGAGTGAAACTGAATGAAGGCAGTGTTTTTCTTTGAAATGTGCAAATATGTTTTTTTTCTCGTCATTTTAAAAGTACATTTTGTTTTGTCTATTTTGAACTAAATTTCAATTTAAACTAAACAAGCGAAATGAAAAATCATCCTTCATACTTCTTTACAGGTAACAAACATCCAAACACTCAGACACTCAGTCGGTCGTAGCTGAAGTCCATCTCTGTAAAAATGAATCCACCTTCAGCTGCAGCGTTGACGTCATTTACTCCATCATGGAGGGGGCTGTTCTCCCACAGCAGGGGGCAGTGGTTGATGGTTCAGGGCCTGTCCCTTTGTAGGACGTCCTGAACTGCATCTCTGGGGACCACTGCTGCTCCGAGATCCCCTGCAGTTTAGCCTGGGACTGCCAGAGACCCAGTTACCATGTGTGGCCACGAGGAGGCACTGCAGGGGTCTTGGTGGTGGAGAGTCTGTGAGCTGTTGGAGAAGATCTGAACATCTTCTCCTTCGTTCACTGTGTCAGAGGAAAGAGCCGCAGCTGTGAGCAGAGACACCAGCAGGAAGTGCAACACACTGACGCAACTGCACCACCTACCAGACACTACAGAACACTGCACAGGCTCTCCACACACCCTGTGTGCATGCACACCCACACACACCATTCACACCCCATTCACACCACATACACACCACATTCACACCCATTCACACTACATACAGACCACATTCACACCACATTCACAACACATACACATCCATTCATACTAATTCACACTCATTCATGTCACATTCACACCCAGTTCACACTTAATCATGCCAAATTCATACCGCATTTACACCCATTCACACTGGTTCACACCACACTCACATTCAATCACATCATATACAAACCACATTCACAACAATTCACAGCCATTCACACCGCATTCACAAAGATTTCCACCACATTTACCCCCATTCACACCCAGGTCACATACACTCATACTACATTCACACTTATCCATAACCATACACACCATTTTAAACCACACTGACACAAAATTCACACCCAATTACACCACATCAACATCCATTCACCTCCATTACCACCAATTCACATCACATTCATACCACATTCACAGCAGTTTCACATCCGATTGACAACACATTCACACAACATTCAAACCACTATAACAACCATCACATCACATTCAACCACACTTTAACACATTCACACCTCATTCATTTCACATTAACAAATCATTGACTCAACAAGCTCAACACATCCACAGTCCAGTGGTTAGATTATAATCACACAGTGTTCAAACCCAATCAACAACCCCATTCACATCACATTCACAACCATTCAAACCACATTCAGGCTCATTCACAAAATACTCACGACACATCTGCACCCCATTTACACAACATTAACAGCACACTAACACCTGATGCAAACCACACTAACACCACATTCACCTACAGATTCACACCAAACTAAAAACACATCCACACACAGACATTCCTTCACAAAACATTTGCACACCATGTACATTACATTCAAACACAATGAAACACAACACCATATGCAAAGCACAACATATAACATGTATTTTGTAGTGTTGTGTCTTCTGAACAGGGAAACACAACAAGAAAAACAACGTTGCACAACAGAAAACAAAAATCTTTTTCTTAAGTTTTTGTCCTTTTTAAACAAGTAAACAAACACAACACAAAACAACACCATAAGTCAAAACACAACATGTAACATCTGTTTTTTTAATGTTTTTGTCTTCTGAACAGTAAACACAACAAGACAAAACACAACGCAAGACAAGACAACATGTAACACATCAAATTTTTGGTAGTTTTTGTCTTTTATAAACAACTGAACAAAATACAACAAAACATAACACCACACGTCAAAACACAACATGTAACATGTATTTTTTTGTATTTTTTGTTTTTTTAAACACGATAACACAACAATACAACATCAGCCACAGCACAACATGTAACATGTATTTTTTTGTAGTTTTTCTCTTGCTTTTTAAACACAGACACACAACATGAAACATCTATTTTTATAGTTTTGTGTATTTTAAATAGAAGAACTGAACACAACGCAACCACACACAACATATAACATATTTTTTTTGTAGTTTTTATGTTTTTTTAAACACGATAACACAACAATACAACATCAGCCAGCACAACATGTAACATGTATTTTTTTGTATTTTTTGTGTTTTTTTAACAGGTAAAGACAACATAACACAACACCTCACACAAGACCACAGCTAGCATCTATTATTGAAGACGCAGCACATTAGAGTCACAGCACAACACTGCAAGGGTTACATGTTTGCAGGGCGCTTCCTCATGGGGGCGCCCTCAGGCTCTTCAGCACGTCTCTTACGAGAGCGCCGCTGGTCTGTGGAGTCAAGAGAGGAGGAAGAGGAGGGACAAGACTCAGAGGCACAGGGAGGAGTCTGAGGAGAGCCAGCAGGTAAAGAGGAGACAACCGGATCAAGGACTGAGGAGGAGGAGTCAGAGGGTGGAGAGAAGAGTCAGAGTCAGTGAAAGAGTCCAAGGAGGAGATAGAGGAGCAGAGAGAGGACTCAGGGGTGTGAGGAGGAGACTGAGGAGATGAGTGGATAACAGGAGGAGATAGAGTTAGAGCAGAAGGAAAAGAGTCATAGTCATAGTCATAGGGGTGAGAGGAAGACTCAAAGTTATAGGCCAGAGTTTGAGGAGAGTGAGGAGGAGACGGCTGGTTGATATAAAGTGCAGGAGTCAGAGGAGGAGGGAGAGTCACAGTCAGAGTGAAAGCCAGATGAGTCAGAGGAGTCAGAGGAAGACTCCAGGATGTGTGGAGGAGTTTGAGGAGGGAGGACAAGCTCAGAGAAGGAGTTGGAAGACTCAGAGCAGACGGATAAGGGCCAGAGTCAGAGTCAGAGTCTGAGTCAGCAAAAAGGAGGGAGGAAGAGACTGAGTGGATTGGGGAGGAGGCAAAGGAGAAAAATGAGCACTTATAGAGTTCTCAAGGGCAAGTGTAGGATTTAAAGCATGGGGAGAGGAGTCATAGGCATTGGAGGAGAGGAAGGAGTCAAAGTTGTACGCAGGAGTCTGGGGGAACTGAGGAGGAAAAAGCTGGTTGATATAGGGTGGAGGAGTCAGAGGAGGAGGGGGATAGTCACAGTCAGGGTGAAAGCCAGCTGAGTCAGAGGAGGTGAAAAAGGAGTGAGAAGAAGACTCAGAAAAGTGTGGTGGAGTCTGAGGAGGAAGAAGAGGCTGAGGAGGAGACAGCTGGCTGAAAGAAGGAGGTGGATGAGTCAGGTCGGGAGGAAAGGAGTCATAGAAACCAGACTCAGAAAAGTGTAGGGGAGGCTGAGGAGGAAGAAGAGGCTGAGGAGGAAGAAGAGGCTGTGGAGGAAAAAGCTGGTTGGTATAGGGTGGAGGAGTCAGAGGAGGAGGGGATAGTCACAGTCAGGGTGAAAGCCAGATGAGTAAAGGGAGGTGAAAAAGGAGTGAGAGGAAGACTCAGAAAAGTGTGGTGGAGTCTGAGGAGGAAGAAGAGGCTGAGGAGGAGACAGCGGGCTGACAGGAGGAGGTGGAAGAGTCAGATCAAGAGGAAAGGAGTCATAGAAAGAAGAGTCGGAGTTGTGTGGAGGAGACTGAGGAGGAGATGACTGGCTAAAAGGAGGCGGTGGAGGAGTCAAAGTAGGCAGAGGAGAGTCAAGGAAGGAGTTATTGAAGGGTACAAAAGCATGAGTATGAAGGGAAGGAGTCTGGGGAGGAAGAGGAGTTTGAGAGGGGGACAGCTGGTCCAAAGTAGGAGGTGGGATCAGCATAGGAGGAGAAGGTGGGGGGGAGAGGAAGGTAAGGAGAAAAGGTCCAGAGTTTGGGGGAGGAGGAAGAGGAGGAAAAGGAGGAAGAGGAGATGGAGGTGGGGAGGACTGGTGCCAAGAAGGGGTCGGAAGAGTCAGAGGAGGAGGAGGAGAAGAGTCAGAGAGGGAGACACTAGAGGGTGGAAAAGACACAGAGGAAGACGAAGAGCCTGAAAAACGGGAGAAGAAGGAGACAGCAGAGGAGGAGGAGAACTTCTCTGTGAAGAGCTCGAGGAGGAGCTCAAGGGAGAGCCTGGAGGGGTGGGCTTAATATTCCCACATCGGGGTCCAGTGGAGCAGCAGCTTGAGGGGCCTGGACCTCAGTGACCTCCATGTCACCTGTAAAGTCCGACTCAAGGGGCTCCGTCTGGACCGATGTGGACTCACCTGTGTGCCCACAAGGGGGCTGCTGGACTGGTCCTGGATCCCTGGGGGCTCTGGTCTTCTTCTTCTTCCGGGCTGGAGAATGGAGTTGGATCGAGGCTCTGAAGACAGAAACAAACCAAACGTCAGGATGTGAAGTTCAGAAACACGACATGGCGTCAGCAAACTCACCAGAGAGACTTTAAGAAACACAAACACACAGCTGTGATTATCACAGCAGAGGTCAACAACAGGGACACACTGTTTGACATTTTTAACAAGACATCATATAATCACCTCTGAGTGACAACAGAATCAGATTCAGCTTTTACAAGATCACAGAAGACCAAAATGCACATTATGAAACCCAAAAGCATGAATAACATTTAATAATCAATAATTGAACGCTGGAAAAGAAACTTACGGCCCATCACTGCTTTGTTTTCATGCACAAATCAAGACTTTAGAAATAAATCCACTCTGAATGTCTTTTTCAATTAAAACACATATAAGGGTCTCCTGACACTAAAATTTCAGTCATTAAAGATTATTGATGTCATCTCCCTGTATTTGTTTCTATTTCCTGGTTGTGATGCCTTTGACTTTAACAGCAACTCAGATTCAATTCATGGTAGATTGTTAGAATTTAATTGGCATTAAAAGAAAAATGAATGGGTTTGAATTGAGGGGATGACATTCATCTATTTTCCTCACTGAGAAAACCTAATCTAACATACAAACACAGAGTGAAACTGTAAAGTTAGCTGAAGAAGTGTTGTGTCAGGAAAATGCAAACGCACTCAAGACAAAAACTTGGAGAAACAATCACTTGTACATACACACTCTTTTTATTAAACATAGATCAGAGGCAGGCAATAAAAATAGAAGTTTAATGGATTTATGCACTGATTTTACCTAACAATTCTGTTTAATTTTATTTCATGTTAAATGTTTGTCTAATTAATCTACAGTTGTACTTTTTATATTTATACTTTGCACTGCGCCTCTGATGAGAACTGCATCTGGTTTTAATCGTGTACATGTATACACATTGAAAAATGTCAATAAAAGGAATCTGGAACCTTGAATTTGAAGTTTACCCTTCATCAAATCTTCCATTATCTATCCTGTTTGATCTATTATACATTTTCATGGGTTTGATAAGCATGATGTAAATATGTATGGTACAGGAATATTAGGCTGAGTCAGCAAAGGTCAAATCAACAGAGACCAAAGGTCACACAGACATTTAGAGGAGCTTAAAATGACATCAAATAAACAATCAAAATGTGAATAAAATAAACAGGACTGCTCCTGAAGATAAATCTATTTTTAATAAAAATGTCCTATTTAGACCAACATTATGGGAAATCATGGTGTCATCGATGAGCATATTACAGCACAGATCTAACAGTGAACCATCTTTTTACTGAACATTAAGCCGGCTGTCTGCTTTTAAAAGCACCTCTTATTTAACTTCATTGAAACAAAATAATCTTATGTGGTAAGTTGTCTGAAAATATATCTAGATTGTCTGAAAAAGTCAACATATTTCCAGTCCTGATACAGGCCAAACTCATTTAAAGCATTTCTTTATGGATTTCATCAAAGTCTGAATTATTACACCATCATAAATGATATTTCTATAACAGTAATTAGTCTAATGACTGATTAAGTTGAGTCAAATGTCAGGGCTGTAGCTTTGTCAGTATCTTTAAGAAGACAGAGACAGATAAACTCTTTAATTCTGATTTATTTTCTCCAGTCCACAGAGATTTCATCTGTTTCTATAATCTGCACATATCCGTGTTTTTACCTGAGATGGCGGTCGGACCTCAGTAACATCAAATTAAATAAGCCGGAGTTTTAGCTCCTGCTGAAATATGACCGTGGACAGATTGTGACACAAACTGGGACTTCAGTTAAGATGTCTCAGACTTCAGAGACCTCTGAAATACTAAAAAGATGTTCAAACAGAAAAGAAGAACAAAGTCTCATATAGCCTAGATTACAGCCTTTATCTGATCTTGTTTTGTGCTCATAAACATTTTCACTGCTCTGACATTTTGATTCAACTTTAAATATTCCCACAATATTTTGGTAAAATGCGATTATTTAACCCACACAGTGTCGTTTTGGGACATTTTATTGTGTTTGTCCGTTTGGTTTTTCACAGACGAGTGCTTCAGACTCTCCATGAAAGACGAAAAAAGTTTAATACAATCAAATATCTTACATTTGTCGAGCAAAGCTCACGTTTCTCCATTTTCACTGATGGTCGGTCGATAACTTCTCGCTGTGAACGACTTTTATTCACTTTCTCAAAAATCACTTTAAAGGTCTTAAATCCTGCGGACTGCGGACTCCGTGATGATTTCAAGTTTGTTATCACTCGAATGACTCGATGTTGTGATAGCAACCAACTCCTGCCGTCAATCATTTTTGACGTTGTCATTACGTCATCACGCAGCCCCGCTCTACTGTATTACTGTATATTAGACGGGTTTCTTGTGTACAAACAATAAGAGTTGCGCGCGCAGCCAGGGGGCAAAACACTGCTTCGACATCAACTGATATCTATTGTAGATGCTCTATTGTTCGTAAGTTTCCCCTGATGCAGTAAACGTCTTTTAACTGAAAATCTCTTTCTCTTTTATTGTAGCACAAATTAGAAAAAACTCTTTCTGAAAGTTCCATAAATTTCACGACATTTACCAGATTGTGATGGTTATTTTAGCTGGTAACATCAGAGATAGCTAACAAAGTTTTTTTTTTTTTTTAATTGAACCCAGAACAATTACAAACATAAAAGAGAGTGACATACTCATTTCTGTCCATACGTACAGTTGTCACAAAAAAGAGAATCACACCTCCTACATGTTATATGAATCACAAAACATCTGAATGAATAAGGAAGAATAAAATAAAGTATAATTTAAATAAATAAATAAATAAAATAATAATTATAATAGAAAAATAAATCAATAAATAATAATAATAAATGGATAAAAAAGAAGAAAGGGTATAAGGGGTTCAACACAGATGAAGATTTTCTATAAGTGTGTACAGTTTCTCAGCTTGGGCATTATCAATTATTTGCAAACATTTTTCAAACAAAAGAAGTTCATTTTTAAGTGCAGACCATGAGGGGAAAGTTTTAGCACATCTGCATTTATGTATGTCAAATTTTGTTATTATAATTATGTTATTCACCAAAAATTCATCTTTTTTGTTTTTGAGGATAACACCAGTCCGAATGTCATTATAAGAGAGGAAATTCATATCCATAGAACTAGAGGACAGCAAATCATGAACACAACTCCATATGTCCTGGACAATTTCACAATCATAAAATAGATGTTCTGTCATTTCCACATTTTTATCACACATTTGACAATTTTCTACTTCAAATTTGAATCTTTTTTATGAATTCATTTGAAGGATATATGTTATTAATACTTTTAAAATGTATCTCCTTGTATTTTGGAGGAAGTGGAAATTTCAGGAATTTCGTTCTTATCATTGATCTTTCAGATTTGTTGAAATCTTGAAGGATGAGTGTGCTCCTAGTTTTTCCCGGATATAGGAGTCAACAAGGTGTTCTCTAAGAAATGTATTATTACATTTGCCATGCATAAAATCTATACACCCGATTTTAATTTTGGGCAATCTGGGTGCTGTTATGGCCAATGAGCTATTTTTCACTAACTGAATAAGAGCATTTTGTAAAAAAGGCCAGGACCCCCTCCCCCGACACACACACTCTCCTCAAGAGGTTTGACCAATCAGTGGCAAGGATCAGCGCACGAGCCCGTCATGCTCATCAGCTGCACTCTGACAGAGAGAGAGAGAGAGAGAGACTGCTGCAGCTGCTACGGATTCATCCTGTTTCTTTACACCTGTTTTGGGATTATTGTTGTGGCGTGTGTCTTCAGAAAACGTAAGTTCTGATTGTTTTATTGCTGTGGTGTATTCGGTTAACTTGTTATCAGTTTATGATAATTATAAGCAGCGCACGAGGCGCAGAAAGTTGGGATGTGTACTCGCTGCAGTAATGTTTATAGTGACGCGGTATCCACCGCTATTTAATCATAAGATGTTTTTCTCTGTTGAATTGTGAGGCGTGAATGCCCGTGTAATTGAAGTTGTGCATAGATTGAGTCAGGAAGTTTTCTGACTGCTTAAGCTTTGAGTTTATTGCTGTGTGCTGTGTGTGGCTGTGAGCTGGGACAGTTGAGTGCTTGTGGTCACGTGAGGCTGCTTGAGAGTGTTAAGAGGCGCATATCACGGCCCAGACTATAGTAGAGAGCTGAGTTAAGATTACTATTGTTTGTTGTTGCATTATTTCTCTTCCTCCTGTGATAATTGAGGTGGCTGTTAGCTTAAATATCTCCTGTTAGTTCTAATAGTGCTGAAGCATGGTGATTGTACATATAGTTAAATGCTCTTATTGTATGCATATACAGAGTGTATATGATTGCTATGTACATACAAATATGTAAGATATACAGAGGTCTATACTGTCTTTTTATGGACATGCCTTTATTGTTTCTGTATTGCAGAACCACATTTAACCTTCAATAAACCCACTTGGACTATAACGACATCTGGTTAAGTTCTTATCGGACACCCTGCAGCGGGCCAGATTCCACAACCAGTTAGATTTAGTGTTTTACACATCTGGAATGTTTTGAATGACCTTTTTATAATCCTCCATGGGGCATTCAACATTATACTTATTAACAAATACTTTTAGTTCAAGAAAACCACCATATTTGTCCATTAAATGTACAATCGACCAAATATCTTTTTTCATCCAGTTTTCCATAAAAATAGACTTCCTCCTACTCAATATGACTCTGTTATTCCATAATGGAACATTATGAGGAGTGAAACTATGCTTGAAGACCATTTTCCAATGTAATAAAACTTGTTGGTGAAAAGTGGATAACTTAATAGACAGTTTTGTAATTTAAAAATCACATGTTAATAAAAAATGAATACCACCCATTTTATTGAATATAAATGAGGGTATATGAAAACCATATGTCCTCTCCATTCTTTAAGAAAGACTGGAGCCATTTAACTTTTAATACTCCATTCATAATTTCAAAGTCAATAGCCTTAAGTCCACCATCCTTATAGTCTTTCAGCAAATCCCCCTTTTTGATGTAGTGATGTTTATTTTTCCAAATAAAATTAAAGTTTATTCTATTCATCTCTTTAATTTGTCTTGGAGAAATGGCTAAAGAATATGCAGGATAAATTAATCTAGAAAGTAATTCAAGTTTAGTTAACATTGTTCTACCGAATAATGTTAGATCTCTCTGTAACCAATTGTTTAATGTTTTCCTGCATTTGTCAACATTGTTCTGAATATTCTTTTTAATACTGGTGTCGGAGTCTTTAGAGATCCAAATACCTCGATATTTTACATCAGTCTTTACTGGTATATTGCATATTGAAGAGTCAGGGCATTCATGGATACTCATAAGTTCACACTTACTCAGATTCAATTTCAGACCAGATGCCTGAGAAAATGTCTCTATTATTTCTAAAGCCAATGGTATTTGTTCTTTATTTTTTAGGAATCTGGTCGTATCATCAGCTAACTGACTTATAATCAGTTTGTTATTATTGATGTTTAGCCCTTCAATGTTTGAGTTTGTAACAGCTATAGTTAATAGTTGTGTGACTATAATGAATAGAAGAGGTGAGATGCTGCATCCTTGTCTAATTCCTCCTTCTACACTAAATCTAGGACATGTACCTTCTGGAAGAGAAACACAACTGTTGATACCTGTACATAGCATTGTTATTATATTAATGAATTTATTTCCAAAACCAAAATGTTTGAAAGTATTAATAATAAAAGAATGTTCTACCGAATCAAATGCTTTATGGAAGTCCAGAAATAATATAAGAGCATCCTCCTCAATTAATTGATTATATTCAATAAGATCCAAAACCAGGCGGATGTTGTTATGTATAGATCTACCTTTGAGAAAGCCAGACTGTGTTGGGCTAATAAACTCAGATAAGCCTGTTTTTAATCTGGTTGCCAAAACTGTTGTTAGAATCTTGTAATCGGTGTTTAATAGTGTGATTGGTCTTAAATTGCTTAAAATCCTCTTGTCTTTTCCAGGTTTTGGTATTAGTTTAATTATACCTTGTTTCATTGTTACCATTAGTTCTTTATGGTTAATACATTCATTAATAGCTTGGAGCAACATTAGTTTTAGATCTTCCCAAAAGTGTTTAAAAAAATGAGTAGTTAAACCATCTGGTCCTGGAGAGCGATCAGATGCCATTCTTTTAATAGCACAATCAAGTTCTGTTATCTTTAATTCCTCATCGCATGTTTCTTTAAATTCTTTATCAATCATAGGAATCAGATTTTTAATTTTATTGAGGAAGGATGAGGCATTTTGTTCTGAATATGAGGACTTGTACAGATTACTGTAAAAGTTGAAAACTTCTTTTGCTATCTTGGTTAGGTTCTGTGCATTCTATACCTTCAATCAATAGACTATCAGTTGAATTATATTCCTGTCTACGTTTTTCCATGTTACAAAAATAGGCCGTGTTCTTTTCTCCCTCTTCAATCCAACGGGCTCTGGATCTTATATATGCACCTTTAGCCCTAGAAATATACATCTCATCCAGTTTAGTTTGCAGTTTATTTATATTTTCTTTATCTTCTTCATTCCAAATTAAGTTTACTATAGAGCATCATAAGTTCTTTGACCACATATGTTTCCTTTGCTCTCTTTTCCATATTTAATTTTTTATTAAATGTTATTGAGTATTTCCTTATACTGAATTTAGCAAATTCCCATTTCAGGATCGGTGTGACAATAGTATGATTATTTTTTATATTCAGAATCAACTTTTTTATTCCATCACAGAATTCTGTGTTCTTTAACAACTGGGAGGTAAATTTCCAGTAGTCTTTTGGTTTTGTGTTACGGTTTCTTTTATTTAACTTAGGCTTAATAATCCAATGATCACTTAAAGGACGATTAGCAATTAACGATTCAGTAACATGTTCTAAAATTGAATCTGAGACAAGCCAGTAATCAATCGTGATTTACTTTGACCATTTGGTTTAAAGCAGGTAAACTGTTTGACATCATTATGTAGAAGTCTCCAGATATCAACCAATTTGTTATTACTTCTGAACTTCTAAAATTGGATTTTTATATTCACTTGACAATTTTGAAGGCCATCTGTCTTTCCACTCATCAGGAGTTATATTGAAATCACCCCCAACCACTATGTGAGTAGTGTGAAATTTTGCATTAAATTCTGCTATAACAGTTGATATCTGATGGAATAACTTTCTATTTTTTGATGGTTGTTGTAGCCATAAATGTTGAAAATGATAATGGTATTATTATGAATTTCCAGTACACAGGCTACCCAGTGACCATCTTTATCCACTTTTTCACGCAGGATCTTACCAGGACATTTGTTAAAGCATATTGCAGTTCCAGCCGAATGATTAGTCCCATGGCTAAAGAGGATTTTATCCCCCCATTGTTGTGTCCAGAATTTAACGTCGGATGAGTCTGAATGAGTCTCTTGAAGAAAAACACACTGTGCTTGTTGCCCTTCACAAAATAAAAAGACAGCTTTTTGTTTAACAGAGTCTTTGAGACCCCTTGTGTTAAAGGAAATGAAGGAAATGTCAGTTTTTAAATGAAAAACAGAAGACATGAACGAATGAACAAGTGAACTTTGAAGAAAAGTTTTAGGGAGGTGGAGTAAAGAAACCTTGAGGTAGAAGTCCCATATTCAGAAATGTTCCACTGTAGCTTATTGCAAGTTCAAAATCTCAGCCCTTCATCTTCTTTCTTTTCCATGATGCGTCTGCCTTCAATGAATCCGAAAGGTCCTCTGAACCCCGCCGCTTTGCCTTCTTTTCTTGCTTTCTCGATTTTTGGCCACAAAGCCTGTTTTGCCTTCCAGTCCTCTTGTGTCAGATCCTCCGCAAAACGGATTCCCTCTTCCTTGCACACTGGGGAGGTTTTGGTTCGTCTCCATATCTCATCTCTAACTGCTCTTCTCGCAAATAAAATGATTATTTGCCTTTTCTTGTTTTCCATCATTCGACCCACTCTGTGTACTATATCAACTGCTTCATCCATCTTCTCTGCCAGGTCGGGTGCAGTCTTACTCAGAAGTTGAATCACCTCCTTTCTCACATTCTTCACCAGCATTTTCTTTTTTCCCTTTGATGCGCAGGCACCACCGTCTTTTGTATCTGTCATTGTTTACAACCTGGCTCTTCATGACCTCGTTTTCCTTTTGGAGTGTTTCAACTGTTTTCTCCAGGTGTTTTATTTTCGTCTTACATTCGTCTAACTCAGGGGTCGGCAACTTTAACCCTTTCATGCATGAATGATCAAATCACCAAAGAATACTTTTTAAAATGTTATTTTTCTTACTTTCAAACAAGTTTAAAATCATGTTCATTTGTTGTTTAATGTTATATTTTGAGGGAGTTATGCATCTGACCACTACAGTAGACATCATGCACCAACGGTGTTAATAGTGATTTAGTGGAATTTATTAGAGATTCACAAATACATCTGTGACAAACATTTATTGAGAGTAAATAAAAGAAAAAGCGAAATCCAAAGTTTATGAGTTGTTGCTGTTTATAAAACTATAAACATGTGAATTACACCAAAATTTAAAAAAATATATATATATATTATTATTATATAAACATGTATATATGTATAACGCCCAATTTATCCTTCATTGGAAATTTTGGATTTATGATGCAGTATCTCCATATGGTATAAATGTGCAAAGATAATATTTTTATGAAACTAGTGAGAAGAGATTGGGAATTCACTACCTGGTAGTTGGACGTGATGTAAAGGTGATATTTTCTTCCCCAAAATATCTCTCCCCTGTAGTGGTCATCATGCATGAAAGGGTTAATGACCAAGAGGGCCACATAAAACCATTTTTCCCAGCCTGAGGGCCACATTGTTACAAATTTTCAGGAACTCTCGATGAGGAAAAAGAATGTTGGATAAACAACATATGAGAATATAGATGT